>JAVJGI010000040.1:80611258-80641617 GCA_035590275.1 Ibycter americanus | reverse complement strand
CATCTGCAAACTTACTGAGGGTGCACTCAATCCCCTCATCCAGATCATCGATAAAGATATTAAACAGGACTGGCCCCTGTACTGAGCCCTGGGGAACACCACTTGTGACTGGTCACCTGCTGGATTTAAGTCCATTTACTACCACTCTTTGGGCTCTGCTGTCCAGCCAGCTTCTTACCCAGCATAGAGTACACCTGTCCAAGCCATGAGCAGCCTGTTTCTCCAGGAGAATGCTGTGGAAGACAGTGTCTAAGGCTTTATTAAGGTCCAGGTAGACAACATCCACAGCTTTTCCCTCACCCACTAGGTGGGTCACCTTGTCGTAGAAGATCAGGTTTGTCAAGCAGGACCTGCCTTTCATAAACCCATGCTGGCTGGGCCTGATGCCCAAGTTGTCCTGCATGTGCCATGTGATGGCAGTCAGGGTGATCTGCTCTATAACCTTCCCCAGCACCATGGTCAGGCTGACAGGCCTGTATTTCCCCAGATCCTCCTTCCAGCCCTTCTTGTAGGTGGGCATCACACTGGCTAACCTCCAGTCTTCTGGGACCGCTCCAGTTAGCCAGGACTGTTGATAAATGATGGAAAGCGGCTTGGTGATCTTTTCAGCCAGCTCCCTCAGTACCCTTGGGTGGATCCTATCCAGCCTCATAGACTTGTGCGTGTCCAAGTGGAGCATCAGGTCACTAACCTTTTCCTCCTGGACTGTAGGGACTTCATTATGCTCCCCCTTATCCCCATCTTCCTGCTCAGGGGGTTAAGTACCCTGAGGGAAGTAGGTCTTGCTATTAAAGACTGAGGCGAAGAAAGCGTTGAGTACCTCAGCCTTTTCCTCATCCTTTGTGGAAATGTTTCCCACTGCATCCAATAAAGGATGAAGATTATCCCTGGCCCTCCTTTTGTTTCCAATGCATGCGTAAAAACATTTTTTGTTATCTTTTATGTCAGTGGCCAGCCTGAGTTCTAGATGGGCTTTCACTTCTCTAATCGTACCCCTGCATGGATGTAGACCAAGTACAAATTTTATAAGTGGATAAATGTTATGCTGGAAAAGTATCTAGGACAGTGTGATGTGGCACAGTCCCTTGTTTAAAGATAGCATTTAAACCCTAGATGTGTTTACTGGGTTTTTCTGGCCAACCAAGGTCTAAATATGTTGACAAAGTTGTGTTTAACCTTCTTTTGAATATAATTTCTTATGTGTGTTATTGCAGTAAGTCTGGATTGTGACATCTCAGAAAATTCTTTCAGAATTCAGAATGCACAAAAACCTAATCTTCAGTTTAGCCTCAAGCTCAGAAACAATGTGCACATTTTTATTGCAATTGTTTTTGCATAATTTATAGTTAATGTAATTGGACTGAGACTCTCATAATAATGTGAACAGATGTCTTGACTTGTAATATGTTGTCCCATATTAGATGCTATTTTTATTACCATTGAAATGGCCCTTTATTGCATGTCTCCTTCCCTTGAACTGTGAAATAATTTAGAAGTCCAGGAGAAGTACCCAACAGATAAACCAAATCCAGATGGGAAGCAGAAAAAATTCGTATCTCACATCACAGAGACAAGCCCTAACTTTATAAATAAAATGTTCTGCATTGGAGAATGAAGCTATCTCCTCAACGTTTCTTGGACTTCCCTATTACAAAATCAGCAGAACATTACAAGATAAAACATCCAAAACAAGGGTTTTCATTGCCCACTGGGTATTTTCCATACATTTTGCCTTGACAAAAAATCCATTGTCTATCATAGAAGCTTTAGCGAAAAGGGCCAGGCAAACTGTCATTTAAAGAAATTAATTTGACTTGAACACGTACCTAAACAAGTTCAATATTGCTAGTATCAAGGAGGGGAACACCTTAGTCTATTTTAGAAAATGTTGGCAGAAGTGATGGAGAAACAAATAACTTCAGACTCTACCTTCTACAGTGGTGCATAGATTTACCTAAATCAGACAGGATTCGGTGCCTGCTTCCCACTAAAGAACTTCATAATTGCAGTTCATCTCAATGTAATTAAGTTCTTCCACTTGGCAGGTCCACAGAAGTATTCTGTATTAGGTAAAATGAGATCTCTGGATGCAGACATAGGTTCTCCCAAAAATAACACTGTGTCAGTGTTCAGATGAGCGCACTTCTTAGCTGCTCATTGCAATGCCAAGAACTAATGCATTCTTCATGTCTATGGGACACCACTGTGCGTTGTCCCAGTGCATTTGGTGAATTTTTATGTCTTGCAATACAAGAGAGAAGGTGAGAGAAGGGAATTACTGACACAGAGTGAGCTGTTGCCAGAAGGAAAGTAGTAAACCCATTATTAGGTTTTTCATAGGGAAATCCTTTGGGTATTGTTTTCAGAGAGATAAGTTCAATTTAATTACTGAAATCAGTTGTCCGAAACATGCTCCTATCTGTAGCACAGCAGAACTAAGTCAACTCTTATCTCCTGCTGTGGCAACTCAGTCAATCAGAACGGTCAATCTCCCTACTCTCCATTGCTGTGCCTACTATGCATTCCCCAAGCTGTCACAACAAATCAACATTAAAGACAATGGGGCAATTCAGAATGAGATTGAGAGGGCTCGAAGAATGGCTGCACAGGCAAGACACCAAAACTATTGAAAGCAAGACAAGGAATAGGTGCTGATCCTGAGAAAGCACAATGTGCATGCATGCAGAGTGCCACTGGTAGAGCTCTGGACAGGTAAAACACCTACCAGGAATGACGGACTTTCTGCCTCTTCTCACTTTACCTGTGACCTAGAAAAACACTAGCTCTTCTCATTTCAGAAGCAGGTACAGTTAACGAGTATGTGATTCATACACGTTTTAGAAATATATTAACTATAGTTTGTATGGTGCTTTGAATTTGTGAAGTCAACAATTTCTCTTTGATCTATTAATAATACAATTTAGTGGGTACAAGGAAGAACCATCTTTAGTAGGGTTGTCCTAGAGCTGGCAGAAGCACTCATTGGTATCTATGAACAGATGGCAAGCTCAATAAATAATATTAAAGCCAACTCAAGAGAATGGAAGATTTTTAGGACAAGGGTGTTCCACTCCCCTGCCCTTTCTCCAGCTTCACTTTTTTGATTCTCTCTTCCTTCTTTTGCTTTCATTTTCTATCCCTCGTGCTAGTTTTATCTGTTGGTTTTTTCTCCTCAAGCTCTTTTTCCTTTGCATGTTTTCCCTTTTTGGGGACAGAGGGAGGAAGGTACGTGGTGCTATAAATAAGGGAAAGAGCCACAAAGGACAGTGGCAGATAGATGCTTAGAGAATACTATTATAATCTGTCTGCAAATAAGAGTTGCCTATTTAAAAAACCAAACAAACAACTTCTAAAGAATCATGCCTGACTAACTGGGTGGTGAGTAAAAATTACAATGAGGCACAGTGGCTGTTCACAAACAACTGCTATTCACATTTTGGCACCCCAGGAATCCTTTCCAAGTTACCCCTGCAGATGGGTATTTTTCCCTGAGCTCCACCAGAAGTGGTGCTAAGGAGATAAGCACCTGTCTGATGAAATACACAAAACACTGAAGCACACTAAAGAAAACTGAATCATTTTAGGTGTTCTGCCTCTCCTCTGCTACAGTGTCAGCTGCAATACACCCTCATAAAAACCTATAAATTGCCTTTGCCAATTTCATCACTACATGCAGTTTTTGGTCTGGTGTGCTATATATACTGAAGGATGCAGTTTTATTGGTACAAAATTCTCAGAGCAATAGAGTCTTGTCACCTAAGCATTCGTTTCTAAAATGCTGTATAGCAACATAAACATTTAGTATAGACCATCAGGACTGCAACCGATATCCTGTAGCGTGTAAGATCTTTAGTAGGATCTTTGCTTGGTCATGCTGGCAAGCTATACACAAAGTCTGTTTGGAGGGGCTCAGTAAACAGAGTGGTGCAAAGTACAAAAGCAAAAGCAGAAATACTCCCAGGGTCACATGATTTTTGGCTGAAGCTACCAGTTTTGTGTGGAAAAATTCAGTCTTTCACAAAGGTCAGCCCTGATTTGCAGTTTCCTCTTAGCAGAGCCTTCCTCCTCCCGTGAGTGGAGAACACTGACACTTTTTCTCGTGGAAAGAAATGTTATTACAGTCTGATCTCAGCATAGTACTGGGCTTTAGAACAAGTTTTTTTCTAGAAGAAGTTTTTTTCTAGAAAAGCATTTCACTACCAATTACTTTATTGATGGCATAAAGATGAACTCAGCTATCTTATTTTAAGGCATATATAGAAATATTCAGGCGACAGAGTGCTTGGGAGGGTGGAAAAGAGGTGAGAACTAAAGAAAAGGAATAGGAAGCTTTCACAGCTGTACAACGGTGGTTTGCGATACTGTAATACTACAAATACTACAAGTAAAGCTGCTAAAGTGGTAGTCTCTTGATTCCTACATATGCATGCTGATTCTGATGGTGAATATATTATAAATATATGACAGCTATTTATATGCTTTCCCAAATTAAAAAAAAATACCAAAAAATACATTTGAATTACATCTTACATCCCTACATTTTGTTTCATAGTGCATGCCTCTGTATTGTCAGTTACCAGAGTGCTCTTCTAACAGTCTGAAAGGTAAAAACTGTTTTATCACATGCATGGTTGCAAAGTTATTCTGAACTGAAGACCCAAAGGAGGGAGCCTTCATGCAGTGTTCCTCTGTCTAAGGGGGTGGCATGAAGTACGGAGCTAGAGTCTTCCCAAGAGTGCCTACAGAAAGGCCATCAATCACAAATTGCAACAGGGAGCATTTTGGTTGGGCATAAGGAAGAAAATCTTCAAAGGGAGTCCAGCTTAGCCTGGAATAGATTGTCTGGAAAGGTAATACTATCTTCATTCTTGGATATATTCCAAACTCATCAGTACAAGCTGAACAACCCAATTTAGCTTTGAACTTAGCCCTGCTTGGAGGTCCCTTTCCATCCAAAATTTGTGCAATCCTGTGCAACACTATTTAATACAACAACAAGAAGAGAAGGTTAAATTGACTTTTGCACAGATATCCTCTCCTTTCAACAATACAAAGTCTAAGAGAGACTAGTGAATGATAATAAATTGGAAGGTATGCAGTGTGATGTGCCAAGTTTTGTTTGGCACATGAAGAGGAACTACATCACACACCAGGAAAAGAACAGGCACTTTTAAAGTGCTTTTTAAGCAACACCATACTCTATATGTTATTTTCTTGGGCTGTTCTTGTTTACCAAGCATTGACATCCTGGAGAGATTTGAAAGTGGAAAGGTTAAAATGATGTCACTTCTGAAAAGATACATGAAAAAATGAAGCAATAACAGTCCATACATCTTATTTAAAAGCCATGAATTTATTCTGCAAGTAGTTGAAACACATTAACACCAAAAAAGAGAAATATTAATAAAGATAAAGAGGATATAATTAAAATAACAGAAATTTAGATTGTAGTGCAGAAAACCTTTCTAGCAATGAGATATACTATTGGCTGACATATTTTAACTCTAACAGAATTTGAAGAAGTATATAACTAGAGATGCTTGTTGTTGTTGGAAGTGGCCTAGAGTCATTTAACTACTTTCTAGCAATAGATTCAATTAACCAAATTAAATTTTCATGCATTTCATTCAAGCACTGAACTGCATAATACTCAATATCCCATCTCCTTTTCTAGGGGTCTGTGTACAGTCTTCTGCTTCTTCAAAAATAAAAGAACTACTTTTTAGGAAGAAAAAATGCCTGAGCTTAGTAACAGTAATATTTTTTTTCTCAAAAAGCAAAATAAAGACACTTATAATATAATAATGAATAATAAAAAGGCAAATATAATCTGGGATTTATGTGTTCATCTTTGAATGCTGAAAGCTGTAAATAAAGGATGGGTAACTGATGACAGAATCATGTATCATATTCAGGGAAGTTACTATATACTATTTAATGCTGAACAACCATAAGCTTCTGTCAGAAATATTCAGACATATCAAGGTTTTTTTTAAAAAAACCCTGATTTTTATTTTATATGGAAATTATATTATGCAGTTTATCTATTCCCAATAATTTTTGAACATATGGGTAACAGTTAATATATTTTTAACAGTTGCAGTGGTGCTGTATTAGATGAAGCTTTACTATTTTCTTCTTGCATCAACTTGAATGTTGTTATCTCCTTGTCCATGGTACAAAGGTTTTAACCTCTGACCAACCATCCTAAACTTAAAAGGCAGCTGGATGTGTTCGGCATTTCCCAGCACCAAAGCATATGGCAAGTTCTTGTGCTTTTCTGATTGTCTTTCTCATTACATGAGCAGATGGAAAATACTGCATGCTTTCCAGAATTATCAATAAATCCAATCTATGATATATATTACTAAAGTTTGAATGCACATTGACTACCTGTTATCCCATCGGAATAACCAAAATTGTGGTTTTACCATACAAACAGAATTTACTTCTTATTTATGTCAAATGTTTTGGTCTTCTTGCCTGCCCAAGAGTCTTTGCTACCTTAACAGAGTGATTGCATTATTCTGTCCATCTTTTGATCTTTGAAAATGTGAAGTAAAACTCTATGAACAAGATTAGAGGAAAAAAAGTTGAGTGATCCTCTTTTTAACATACAGACTACAATATAAACAAGCGAGGGAGGGCACAATTATTGCAGAAATACTTCCTGACAAGCATGTTAGGTAATACAGTCTTGGAGTATTAATCATGTTCCACATGCATGTCCAAATATTCATGTGTGGTATGAAAAGCCACAGCTGTACTTTTGAAATCTGCTTTTGAGAGTTTCACAGAATGGCAATTCAAATGCTCACACAGGTGGAAATTCATATTATGGCCATAATCTAATTCATCTGATTAGGTTACTGCTTTAGTTCTAATAGCGTTACTATCCTGTGCCACTACTAAACTAACATAAAAAGCAAGCTAAATGAAAATATAATGTAATTAACATCAACACAGTTGAGACCCAACTCCCATTGCTGAATTATCCAGATCAACTCTACTCCATTGATTACAACTGTTAATCACCATCTGGCACATTTTTATTTTGTTATCTCAGGACTACATTCTTCTTTTAATCTCATGTATTTTTATTCTGGAAAGTTTTATGCTGCTTCAGTTGCAGCATTTCTGTCTTAAGCTTTACAACAATTTTATATCTCTGTATTGGATTCATGGTACAATTTCTTGATACTTCCTGTGCTAAGCTGGAAATGGTACAGAAATAATAAATCAGTGATCAGGCCAAACATTATATGCCAAGGCCTTGTCCTGCGTGGTTCTGAAAACTTCCAAGGATGGTGATTCTGTTACTTCCCTGGGCAGTGCTTAAACCTGCTTTTAGTACAGATTACTTTACCCCAGTCAAAATTTTCCCTGCTGCTACTTGTGGCTGTTTTCTCCCATCCTTTTGCTGCACTCAGAGTTCTCTTCTGTTGATGGCAGACCCTTTGAAACTGAATGGGTGCAGTGGGCAGCTTTGTTGCTCCCACACCCTGCACATGTTATGATCGCTGTCATAGGATGACTCTTCAACAGTAATGTTCTGAATCAGGTCCTCATGCGCTGCTCAGAACCAGGCCAACAGATGTTGATGGTATCCTAATATTAGTCATAATCCATGACATTTAAGTAGACTGTATGGTCTATTGTGTTTTTTGAGGGTGCTGAAGACCTTTAGTGTGCCTAGGTAAAGTGTCTCGTCAATATATATTCTAATGCAATAATCCTCCCTCTAACAAAAACAAGCCCATAGCTCTTATTTAAAATAGTTTCCTTTCACAGTAAAAGCAATAAATCCTTAAAAGCAACCACCCCCCCACCCCCCTCACCCCTCTCCATTTTTGCAAATGCAAGTATATTTATTGCTGTATTGCAGGTGGTAAAAGTATCTGAAGAGAAGGACAACAGACCATATTTTAAATTTCCTGAAATAAATAACCTGGATCAATATACTGTAACAGATTGTTTTGCTCATTAGAAGGTAAAAATAAAAAGGAAACTTGTCAATCTACCAAAAATCTAGCCTTTCAATAAGGATATAATTGGAACATGCTGTCAAAAACAACTTTGAAATTAAATTCACAGCAGCTGGTACTCAATACATTTCATGACAGGTCATCAAAGATAAAAATTTACCTCTACATGTCACTTCTTTCATCTCTGTCAGATATTTCAAAATGTCCAGGATTTTTAAAGCAATATTAACTCTTTCAGGTTAGAACGATACACAAATTGTGCCTTTATCTTAATGGGAGTCTTTCCCTTTGCTGGAAAAACAGAAAAGGCCTTCTTCATTAGGAGGAATACTTCACTCTAACATTTGCTACTGTGAGCCACAATCCTTTCCTAACCCATCCTTACAGCCTCAACTAGTCCTAAGCTTTGTTGTAGCTTTTTAGTAGAACATTATCTCTTCAGTAATAGATTATTTGCTTCCTTCACTTTAAATAATATGCGATATTTAGCAATATTTTCTACCAATCAACAGACTGTGGATACCATCTTACATGTGAATGTTTCTTAAACACCCAAATATACAGATCCAGAGATATTTAGAAAGACAGAGGATAGCATTAACAATTAGATCTGATAATGATGACTGCAATGCTGCTCTGTAGCTCACTATTCAAAAAATTATCACCTTTTTCATAATAACCTCATTTTAAAGGAACAAAAAATGATTGTTTCTTTTCCACATGGAAAAAACTCTTTTGATATTTCTAACCCCTCCAGAAACCCAAAAGAATAGTATAAAATGCATCAGGTGACTAGTTTCCTCATTTGAGATAATCCACACTTTCAAACAAAATCACATCTGAAGGGTGGGTGTATCTGCCCTAAACTGAACTAGCAGTGCTGATTTTAAAGAAGAATGTGACCTCTGGCAGTGACGACACATCCCCAGACCATTGCTTGAAACTGGAAAGCTGAAACTAGAGATGAAAGAAGTCCTGCTTCCCATAGGTAGCTGTCATGCATCAGTTAGAAGATTGCTAGGAGGCAAACTGGTTAGGAGGTTTTCATATGCTCCACTCTTCCATCATCAGGGTTGTTAACTGATTAACACTTGCCTGCTACCTATTTTCTTATTCGCCCTCTCATGTTTTGTACCCATCTCCGCTTTGTGCTGCACCACCTTTGTTGATCCATTTTGTCATTTGCAAAAAAACATAGTGGTGGGGAGCATATGCTACCAAAGTGGTTAAGAACAAAAGCTAGCAACTGTGGTCTGCTTGGATCAGGAGACTGTACAAGACCTCCAGAGGTCCCTTCTAGCATAACTCTTCCTATAATTTTATGGAAGTATAGAAAACTGTTCTGAAGAATAAGCTTAGGCCAGGACTCCAGACTGAATTTGCTGCAATTTGTCACTCATAATTGGATGGGTGATACTGCCATTAGGGCTGTCATGATGATGCCTTTTTTTTTTTTTTTTAATCTTGAAAAATTCAAGTGGTTGTTCCTTGACAGTGCTGCCCTGTTCTTAGGGTTGGAAAAAAGTCATTGCAGCTGCACCACCTGCACCCCTATCGTGTAGTAATGCCAAGGCATCAAGGTTCACAAGGGAAGGTTCAATCTCAGCAAATTGCCGTAGATCTGTAAGCCTTCAGAAAAACTGAAGTCCTTGCTAGTGAACCGGGGTCTCACTGTTCAGGCTCTTTTTATCAGTAAATTAGCAAACCCACAGTGCTTTCGGAAGTTTGAGGTCAATACAACAAAGGTCATGTTGTGAAGTCACCGCTTCAGCTGTCTTAGCAATATTGGTTTTACTAATAAAAGATCCTAAATTAATTAGCATTTTAAGTAATTGAAATTTATTTTTCAAAATACAGAATACTCAAGAGCTAAGCGAGCCTCTTGCCTTTATCTTATTATGTTTTAAGAATAAGACTACTTTATTACACAATTAATCTCATAGCTGGGTAACATTTTATAGGAAAGTCTGTTTCATCAGTACTGAAAGTAAAATATACTTTTCAGTGAACAAGTACAACATTTAATTTTTGTCAGTTTCAGTTTATTAAATATGTATGCCACAGAATAAGAGTTCCTCTTCATTTTTCCCATAAGTCCCTCTGCAACTTTTTGTGGACTAACTTCGAATAATCGCAAAATTAAATATAAAGCTGTGTTCTTTTGACCTAAAATCTCTGACCTGTGAGATAAAGTGACATTGTTTCTGCTCGAGGACCAGTTCAACTAATTGTTGAGTGATGGCTGTGACACAGCTGGTACATGATTTTGTTCCCAAGGTAACTCTCCCATACAAAGTGATACAGAATAATTTGTTTTATAGGGACATAGCAGGTGTTACATGCTGCACATGGGGAAAATAGACGTTTTTACTGAAAGGGTCATCCTTTTATTAAAATATCCTTTCATATCCCTTTGTGATGTAGAAAGAACATTTTCAGTGTTATAGCTGGACGAACATAATGGTTTCAATGGGAAGGATACTCAGAAATTTCTCCTTTGTTTAACATGAGTTACCTGGGACTAACATGAACCTAAAAAGCTGTAATAAAACTGCAAAGAAATACTTTTTTATTGTCTTACCTTCAACAAAATCATACAGCCTTTCCAGGCGCCCCCACACCCGAGCATTAGTTCACAACAGTAGTCAATAAGCTACTTCATATTTACAACACGCAGCGGAGACCATCTTATTAAATACAAATGTTAGGCTGTTACGACAGAGTTCATCTCCCAGCAAAGTCTGCTGGATTTCTATGCTTCCAGTCAGGAGAGCTGGACTGCATTTATAGTGCTGGAGTTATTGCTTGAAAAAGCAAAAACTTATACACAAACAATTACATATGCCTTCCTGTTCCTGAGACAACATCAGAAAAACAAGAGGTAGAATTTGTTCCTTTCACATAGATGAAGAAAGATCAATTTTTTACATTTGAACAAGAAACACTTTTAAACACAGACCCTAGCCCCAGATTATCATGTATCTGAATTAAAAAAATAAAATTTTCTTCTTCAATGCATTGAGTTATCTGTAAGGCTGAAGCAAGAACATGGTCTTTGAATTTGCTCGCTTTTTGTAGCTGTACAAAACTTTCCTTGATTTCCATGAGGTTTTACATGCAGGCAAACCCCCCAGAATTTGGCTTATTATTTCTAAGAAAAAATACAAAATTTTGGAGATGTCACAAAAGAAACATTTCTAACTTTCTTGAAAGATAAATTATTAAGAGCTGCATGAATAGTTACTCTTTCAATTATTTAATAAATATTTTCTGAGATTTGTTGTTGTTGTTGAAGAATATCATAAAAAGTTTCTTCATTTATATTAAATCAGAATTTTTTATCTCAGAGCTGTGAAGAAAATATGTGATTCAATTTACTGAAATTTACTTTTCTCTTAAAATTAGTTTAAAATAATTAGTTCCTGTTTAATCCAACCACAAACCATCATTAGCATAAATTCCTACGAGACAGAGAAGATCCTGTCAGATTAATGTAAAGCTATGGGAAATCCCTTGCAGATTTATTACCATTTTACAAGCTTAAACATTAGTGATAATTTTTGGTTTCTTTATTACTTGGTATATGCCTTACCGTTTAAATTACTTCCTTGACATTATTTTTTTTATTGAAGGAATGCCTTTGTTTCTTGGTGGTTCATGTAAAGGAATGTGTGGTGGGTTAGCCTTTGTTAACAGCTAAGCTCCCATCTGGCCGCTCACTCCCTCCGCAACGGGACCTGGGGAGAAAATGGGAAGAACAGGAATGAGAAAGCTTGTGGGTGGAGATGAAGACAGGTAGATAATTTACCAATTACCTTCATGGGCAGACCAGACCCAATTTGGGGAAAATTAGCTTAATTTCTGGCCAATTAAAATAAATAGCTAATTACCAATTTGGTAATGGGAAACAAAAAAGCAAACATTAAAACAACCCCTTTCCATCCCAACACCTCCCTGCCAAGTGGTGCCAGGAGATGGGGAATGGAGGCTTGTGATCAGACCATAATAGCTGCTTTCTGCCAGACCTTCCTACTCACACTGCCCCCCTGCTCCATCACGGGTTCTTCCCAGGCCACAGTCCTTCATGAACTGCTTCAGCATGGGTCCTTTCCACAGGCTGCAGTCCTTCAGGGTGAGCCTGCTCCAGTGTGGGTCCTTCATGGCCCACAGTTCCTTCAGGGTCTGTCCACTTGTTGTGGTGCGGCATCTTCCACAGGCTGCAGCATGCATACCTGCTTCAGCGTGGCTGCACAGGGTCTCTCCAGGGGCTGCAATGGAATGTCTGCTGGGGTGCCTGGAGCACCTCCTCCTGCTCTCTCCGGGGTGTCTGCAGAGCTGGTTTTCACGTATTTTTTTGCTTTACTCCTTTACTCCTTTCTCTCAGAGCTGCTGCACAATGTTTTTACTCTTGCCTAAATAGTTTTTTCCAGAGGTACCACCAGCACTGCCGCGGGGCTCAGCCATGCCCTGCCACAGGGCTGCTGCAGCAGCTGGAACCAGCCGTGCCCAGCACGGGGCAGCCCCCGCCATGCCACCCCTGCAGCCCCCCACGGCCAGCCCCCGGGCACCTGTGCCCAATGCAAGGTGTGACCAGTCTTTGCTCAAACATATACTGTTCTTGGTGACTGCATTGCATTTGGATAAAAAAAGATACTGCATGTCTTGTTTGTAATAAAGTAGAATCTACTATAATCATTGAAAACCTCTCAAGATTTGACCGGTTGACCAGTGTGTGCAAATCCAAAAGTCTTTCCTTCCTTCATATGTCAAACTATTCTGCCTTTATTACTGCAATTTCATCTTCACCATGTATCCTTACAGACGTAGTCAGATCTCATTGGGGTGGGAATCCTGAAGCAGGGGAAGCATGCCATTAGCCGAAGTCTGGTGTGGCAGCATCCCGGGGGGCGGGGGGGGCAGATATTTTGCAGATCCCAAAGGCTTCTGCCCTCACCTCTGCCGCCCTCATGAGACAGACCTTGCAGTAGGCTGGGTTTTGCTACGATTGCCTGCATAGTGACATAGCACATCAGCTGAATAATACAGTCAGTCTGTTTTACAGACAATTTTCTGGACCTTTTGGCTCACTAAGAAGGTAATATTAAAAGCCTTGCAATTCAGAAATACAGTTTATTTGGTAAGTATCTCATTTTAAGTTAGAGGCTCCGTAATTATAATTCTGTGCTTGTAGTTCTTGTATTTCCTTATTTGGAATAAAAGTTTATTACATCTTTTGTTTTTATTCATTAAAGTGGAAGTCTTGAATATAAAAGCAAACAAAATTTTGCATTCGATGGGATCAAAACGCTATCTGGAGGTGACACATCTTTCAAGATTAGGTTTACAAAATGTACTTGCAAGATATTTAAAAAACAACCAGGGTATGTAAAAAAACAACCACCCTGATGCAAGATGGGACCCAGTCATTGATAAGCTGAAAGAATGCTAACATCTGACAATCATTTGAGTCAATAGGTAGACTCATATTGATTTCAATTAGCACAGGTAGCAAGGCTCTGAAGATTCAGAACAGAAAAGTCTACTGCTGTGAAACACCCAGCACCTAAGGGATCACAGCTCATCCTAGTGAAGACAAGGCACAGCCTTTAGCAAAGGAGAGGACCAGTGCCTCAGAGAGAGCAGAGGAGAGGCAATTTACTTCTACACAGTCTGCTATTAGACCCGTGGCTTTAACTGCCAGTAATAATACAGGAGACCTGATTCACACACATTTGAGGGTTAAATCTGAAGCACGCACATGTTGAAGAGGATTCTGAGCTTGTTTTTTATCGATACTCATCAAAATGAAGAAGCTCAGCTATAGCCTGCATAGTGAACGAACCCCAGAGATTTAGGGGACTCAGATATTGCTTAATAACAGTTCTCCTAAGAGTGAAGTTCTTGATATTTGATATTGCTGTTTAGTTTAGCTGTTTCCTATGTATCAACTGTAAGCAATAACGTAGCAGAATTACTGTATGCATTTATATATGACTTGATATATGAAGTATTACTAATCAGTAGTATTATCATTATTAATATTTAGCTTACCATTAAAATGAATTAGTGTGTAGATATAAAAGCACATTGATTTTGGAGTAAAAATCTTTCTGTAGTTACTTATCTAGGACTCATGCATTTCTATTGTTCTATTGACATAGGAACTACCATTTTTTGTGAAAGTCTTAGCCTTTTGCAAAAAACTAGCTTAAAACAAAAGATTAAAGCACCTCATCTAGCTTCTCATCCATTCCAGGGAGATTTGTACACTGAGTTCTTTTTGTCAATCTCAATCTTGCTTCAGTCACTTAGAGGCTGTCTTGTGTTAGAATTAAATAATTATTTTCTAAGCAGTTTGGTTATGCTGAAGAGATCTAAAGATGCATTGTATCTATTGTTTGAACTACTGGAACATGAAGTATAGGCAAATCAAAGAGACAGGGGAGGTGAAATTTGGTAAAGAAAGGTGTTTCTATTATATGTCAGCAGTCTCAAACAGAAAACTAACCTTTATTTTTTTAAATTAACAAAAGACTGGCTTTTACCCCTCTTGCCCTTACAGGGCTTGTAATTTTAAGATTAAGCCTCTGATTCTGCAAAACCCCTGTGTGAATTAAGTATATCAGTAATCAAATCAGAATTGCAAAGTCCATTCTACATTTTGAGCATCAGCACTATTTATTTCTTTGAAAACAACATTGTCAGTAATAGACCGGCTGAAATCCATAGGGCTGCACGCATTACAAATGGATTAAATAAGCCTGCAGAGGTGTTATTACATAAATGAGGCCTGGCTCAAATGGAGCTTCTATTGGCTTAAGTTTATGACAATGGAAGTTAAAGCCTGTCACCACTACATTTCTTCCCAAATGCACAAAGCAGGCTCAGTTTTAAAAATAAGTAATATACAATTTTCAGCAGTTTTTTATAGATCTTTAGTTCCTATTTATT
This sequence comes from Ibycter americanus, assembly GCA_035590275.1. Taxonomy (NCBI): domain Eukaryota; kingdom Metazoa; phylum Chordata; class Aves; order Falconiformes; family Falconidae; genus Ibycter; species Ibycter americanus. The sequence continues at coordinate 80,626,681 of JAVJGI010000040.1, read as the reverse complement.
TAAAAGGAGAACATTTTAATGCAATTTTCAAGTTCTAGAACTTATCAATTGCTGAAAGTTGGATTTTTATAAAGGAAGAAACAATTCTAGCTGTACAGAAGCATTGATACTGGCATTATAATCTCCTCAGAATCCCAGGTATAAGGGACAAATTTTCTCAATATGCCACTCACAAGAGACATCGATCCTTTCAGTCGCTTGATGGTTTTAAATCTCTTACTTTTATTCTGTGTTGCCTTTTGTATCACCAAATACGTATCATTACATGTAGGCCCCGTTATTAATTTCCATCTTTTTTCCACATTCGATTCTTTCATCTCACGTGCTTATTTGCTCTTTTTCATTTCTCTTAAATCTCAGTTGTCTTCACTTTGCATATGGTATAGCAAGTGCCAGTAATTCCAGTGATTTCTTCATCTCTTCTTCCCTCTGCCTCTGACCTTCTTTACTGATGTTGACAGGATGCATGTATGTATTTTAAAAATCACTTAAAATATTTTTTTATATTCTCAGAGAAAATGTCAGATTCTCAAATATTTGTTCTTCAAACATTCTATTTTCATTCCTTCCTAGAAGAGAACCACAAAGTCAAAGCCTTCTATTAGACATAGTAATAAATTAACCGTAACACTACACGTTTCAGACATCATATATGTACATATTAGTTACTGCAAGCTGTAAAAGTATTATTCCTCAACATAAGACAGTGGCCTTGAGCAATTGCTGTTCACGGGCAAGTAATTTGAGTCTTGGGGTGGTGATGGGTTGTTTTGTTTTAGTGGGTTTTTTCATTAACAAAAAGTACTTCTTTTTACAAAGCTGATGGCAATTGAAATGCAAGCAATTTTCTGTGGTATATTAAATCTTTTTTAAAGATTGATGACCAGATGTGCAAGTGGTCATGGACAGCTAAATAAAGTAGGAACAGAATCAACAAATGAGTGTCTCTCTGATCAGCTATGTGGAAATTGAAACAATGTCACCCTATGCAATTTCAATTGCATTTTATTATTTTGATCAAACCATCACTACACCACCAGACTGAAGGAGAACTTACAGTATCTTCAATTAAATTGAATCTTCATATATGCCTACTGAAAAGACTGCTCCTCTTCTCTTTCAGTGCTTCTGACCTCCTGTATATATCCTGACCCTTTAATAGGGTCATTAAAGCAAAAAATTAATAGACATCCATGAATCTGGCTTTCAAGACAGCCAGAGTTATTAATTTCATTAGATTCTTTAGCAAAAGCTGCACAGCCCCCATAACTTTGCCATCTTTTTTTACTTACTCTTATTTGCAACACACTTTGTTGCAGCTTGTGGCAGTTCAGTATAATGGAGCCCATATCAGGATTACCCAGGTAACTCAGCCTTAGACTAAATAGGATGTTCAGTAAAAACTCTTCAAAGCTAAATATTAACTCAGAGCACGACCCAGCTGATAGGATGCAGTCATTTGAGCTTGTCACTGTCAATGCACTTTGCATCTTAGCATAGCTAAAAAAGAAGGTTTAGCCAAAAGGCAAAGAATTAAGGATGACTTAAAAATATTACTAATTTTTTATTTCTAGATTTAAAAAATAAACTTTCCCCGATGTGGGTCCAAAACAAACAGCTGATTTTTTGTTTGGGCCTTCGTTTGACCTTTACCTCTTTTTCTGCTCTCCTTGTCTTTGTTTAACAAAAACCCCAAGTAAATCAATGCATTGATTTTCTGCAAAAGACTGAGTTTCTACCTGATGTTTCAGATGCTTTTGAACTGAGAACTGTAGCACTTGATATTTTTTTTTCTTTAGTTTTTTTATGTAAATAAATCATAGCATTTTCTGGTGGTCTTAACTGTAAGGGCAAGTAATATATCCTTATATATATAAGGATATATTATATATATATAGAACATATCCTTATCTTACAATGACATCAGCCAGCAACTTCAGCACTCGTGGATGTATCCATCAGGTCACATGAACTTGTGTCTGTCCAGTTTGTTTAAATGTTCCCTAACTTGATAACTCAAATGACAGTTAAGTCTTTCTTGCTCTAAACTTTCCTACTGCTCTTGGGGGCCTGGTGTTCCTGAAGGCTGGTCTTACCAGTAAAATCTGAGGCCAGGTGAGTACTTTGTTCTATTCTCTGTCCCCTGACTTGCCCCATGCAGCACTGGGCCCTATTTTCCGCAGTCACCTGTTTGTTGATGATCAGTAGAAGCCCTTTGTGTTGCCCTTCATGTCTCTTGCCAGATTCAACTATAGATGGGCTTTGGCTTTCCTAACCCTACCCTTGCAAGCTCAGATAGTGTCTCTGCATTCCTCCTGGGTGACCTGTCTCTGCTTCCACCTCTTACACACTACTTTTTCATATCTTATTTTAGTCACAAGCTCCTTGTACCATGTCCTTGTTTAAATCAGAAGCTCCATGCAAGTCACTGGCTCCTTTTGCTGGAATTCCTGCATTTCAGGATGAACCATTCTTGAGCTTGAAGCCCACGGTTGTCATCCTGCAATCTGTCTTGTTCCTTCCTCTCAGGATCCTGAAGTCCACCATCTCATGGTCATGGCAGCTAAGGCTGTTCCCGACCTTCAAATCCACAAGAAAACTGTGGAGCTTTCTAAGACCTGAGAGGTTCAGGCTACTCCTCCTGTGGAAGAGAGAGAGACTTAAATGCTGGTACAAATGGCCAATATAAAAGAAAAGGCCTAATGTGTTTTGTAATTATTGTAAAATCATGTTTTTACTTCTTTATCAGTCTTGAGATGCTACCACTCTTGGGACACTCTAAGTAGATATAATCTTCAAGAAGATTAAGATATCTGTCTTGCAGACAAGTGTTCTGGCTGCATTATTAAAACTGACAGTTATTTTTCATTTATACGCTTGCTAAAAGATATGCTTATATTTTGATTTTCATTGTGTTAGTATTGTTAATAAAAGCTACATTTTTCATTCTCGCTTGTGTTTGTTTGACCAGAATTCAGAGATTAGCTTTAGGACTATTTACTGTTGCATTAAGAATGTTATGTCCCACAAGATACAGCACCCAGTTCTATTATAAAATCATCATGCCAAATCCAATTAGCAAAGATTTTTTGATTAATTGACCTTGTCATGGCAGAATATTCACTGCACCTGCTGTTCTGCTTTAGCGGCAGACTTTGGCCCTCCTACAGTTAAGTCCTAGGTTGTTTTGCTGATCCCTTTCAGCTCCCTTTTTCCTCCTTGTGTTCAGGCATCACTATCTCCAGGTGTCCAAGATTTTTCTGTCTCATCTATATGGATGATTTGCCTCTTCAGTTTGTCCTTTCACCATTCTCAGTACTCTCTTGTAGCAGAACTCTGCAGCAGATGTTTGATTTTTGCCTTGTCCCTTGCTTTACCTCCAAGGAGCCTTGCAAATGCTGCTGCTCCAGACAGGAGAGAAAGGCTGATCATTGGAGCCCATGAATGACTGCAACAGAAGGTTATTTAACAATCTAGCTGGGGAAAGAGCATTAAAAATTTTCACTTTCATGCTTAAGGGATTTAATTCCCAGGGTAGCATAAATCCCTATTCTGGGGAATTGAAAAGCAGTGTTCTGATATGGTGGGCATTTACATGTTTCCACCACTTCTGACAGTTAACTGTGAAGAAAAAGCACAGAAGGAAAGAGTTCGCCTTTGCTGAATCTCCCTCACTGCCTGGAGGGACAGCGTGACAGTACGAGGAATACAGACTGTGAAGCAGTGCCAAGGTAAATTTAAGAAGCCCATAATGGTCTTCAGGCAGGCTAGAGACCTGAACCACAGATCTGGCATAACTTGTCATGGCTGACCCTACTCTGCTAATCTCACCAAATACTTGGTTGTGATGTTGTTTCCTGTCTTTGGGTACTAAGGGCCTGTAACACCTCCTATCCTCCTCAGTCACCACTGTCCTTGGCCAGAATCCTGGCCTACAGCACCAAAGGCTGCCTCTTCGGGCCTCAAAGAGCCATTCCTGGGTGACCTGCTTTTGAGGCAAGAGGAGTCACAGATCTCCTGCTCCACCACCAGCACTAGTGGCATCTGCCTTGAGAACAGAGGCATGTATAAGAAGTATCCTTTTCCCTCTTGCTGATAAGGGAGGTAAGAGTAGAAGACTTGGACTCAGTTCTGGGATCAGATGCTTCATGCATCAGCATGAATACTGAGCAGCAAATACAGAGGTTTGGAGTGTGGACCGTCTGTCATCTCTTCAGCTGACAGCCTGCCACAAAAACAAATCAAAGCATCAGTAGCTGGAGAGTAGGTTTGCATGGCCAGCATCCCTGTCAGATGGACAGCTGTCTTTCAAGTACAAGGAACATGACCGCAGCTAACATAGCAAGGCCCACATGTCTCCTGCCAAAAATCGGCTCCGGTGAAACATTCATCTGGTGTTCCTAACCCCCAGCTCCTCCTCCTGCTCCCAGTATGGCAGTCCCTCCATGTCCAACCACCAGGAAACATGGCCTTAGATGGCAGGGAGGAGAAATCTCTTTCAAGAACGACTAGGACCAAAAAATCTTTCTCCAGGATTCTGGGCTTCTTTTGGAGCATGGCATAGTATCCAAACTCTCCACCAGGATAAGATGTATTTCTCCTGCAGGAGGAACGCTGGTGTTGGTGCCCTAGGAAGGGCAGCCTGTGGTGATCACAGCACCCTTTGCTGGCCTGCTCCTGGGTTTGGCCAGACAGCAGCGTTGCACAAGGATGCCCACAGCAAATGGGTACAGTATTCCCCCATTTCAAAGGCACCCTTTGTTCCTGCACCTGAGTTATAAGCATTCCTTCCCTGCTCCAAAGCAATCTGCCTGACAGCAGAGCCCTGGACGAACTCCACCAGGTATGTCCCAAAATGGTGGGGGCGGCACAGCCCGTGGGGTGTGCTCAGCGACCACAGACCATCACTGACAAGCAGCTGGAAGACAGAGCTGCTCAAGAACTGAGATGGACACCGTGTGGTGAAGTAGAAGGGGACCCATTCCTAGAGTTGAGGGAGGTGGAAAAGACTGAGGAACTTGCAGCGGGGTCATGGCTAACACTGGGTGTAGGTGAGGAGCTATTGTCATGAATGCTGCTGCACTCAAGTGGCACTGTGCAAAACCAGCAGCATTAGTTGCTTTCCAAAGAATCTCTTTGAGAACAGAATGAGTGATACCCTCTTGCAGGGCAGGGAAGTTGAATCATTTGGGTCTTGTGTCTACTAAGCTTGATCTTGTTTGGGAGATGTACATACATAATCAAATTGTTCCTTAATAGTACTGTGCATGCACTAGGAGGGGGTGTGGGACAATTTCGTATGACATAATTGGTTGCTATGCAGCTGTATGCCTCTGCAGCTATTGCTTTTACTGCTGCAGTTGCTATAGGAGACTATCAGATGAAGTGATGAAAGATTTATCCCCTCACTCACCATGGCATATTGCCTGGCTTTGTGCATACTGCATACCAAGCATCCGATCCTAGCAAAAATCTATCCCTGCTTTCTTCCTTCTCCCCCGCTGGAAACCATGGAAACTGAGCTGACTTCATTCTGCCACGGACAAAGAATAGAGGGGTGGTCCAGAGAGGAGGCCCTTGTCAGCTCCACTGAGCTAACTCTGTTCTTTGCCAGGAATGCTCTCACAACACAGGCTATAGGGAAGAGTTAAGGCTTTATTTAATCACAGCTGCACTTGATTATGCTAGTAGTCTAATTTAAGATACTATTTAAGAATATTCTTTGATATGTTACTTGCTTCTATATAGTCACTGTCATCACACCAGGCATCCTCAGCCACTGGGGAGTAATGTGAACTAAGACCACTCAAAGCCATTGCACTCCTTGAAGTTTTCAAGGCAATGTTTGTTTTTTAGATACCCAGATGTTGGGCTGAGGCACATATATGTCTTCTGGTTGGTCCATTAGTAGGCCAGGGGGTTGCAAGGCTGGTACTTTCTGACTCACAGAAACATTTTCAGGGTTGCAGACAGGCACACACAAGGAGTTTTCCTGGCTGAAGTGAGGGCCCTCCACTTGCCCAGTCAAGAATAAACTAATTTTGTGGCCTTGCATGCAATTACTGGCATTCAAGTGAATAGTGCAACTCTCTCCCTTACATGCACTCTGTGTGTGAGGCCATTGAGTGCTCACAGCCCTTTATGGCATCCTCAGTCTCTTTTTCCCCTTCCAGCACATTGGGACAAGAAGAGGCCTAGATGAAAAATGCACTCTATAAAGGAGTCACTGGATTCCTGCCTAGGTTGCCAATGATCCAAGGCACTAGATTATCATCCAGTCTGAGTATCTGTTGTAGTTTATAAAAAAATTGGGGCTCCATGCTGAGCTACACCAGAACATGGGCTGCAATCTTGATCCTGCGTATGCCCCATCTTAAACATTTATTATTTTTCATGGTTGCCCACCCATGTGCAGCTTATCTCTCCCAGCTGCTGAGCTAACTCTTTAGGTGGCAAGAGATACAGTAGCTAGTACTCAAATCTTTCTCCAAACCCTCATTCCTATGGGAAACCTTCACAAAGAGAGAAGGGGTTGCCATCTCCTTGGTGCACATAGCCCTCTCTTGTCCTTTGACTATAATGAGAACTAAAGAGCTCTCCTCCCTTGAGCTAACATTCCAGGAAGGAAGAAAAAGAGGTGTTTCTCTAATACAGTGCTAGGGCTGTGTTTGATGTGGCCACAGGTGAAGTATAAACATAGAAGAGAGGATGCAGTGTCAAGGTCAGCTTGGACAGGGCTGAAAGACTGCCCGAGTGAAGATGACAGAGTGGCATGGCATTGTCCATACTGCCCACTAGGATTGTTCCCACATCCAGACCATGCCCAGGCATAGCTGATGAGTGTGCCAGCTGGAGTGACTAAACACCCGCCACAGGGGCTTATTAAATGATAACCAGCCTGGAGAATCTTGTACCACTACTAGATTACATGCTCGGCACTGTTTAATTCATATTATGTCAATACACATCACCCTAGAGTCCATGGAGTATGTTATATGGCCAGAAGATTACAAAAAAGGCAGTAGAGTGATTCTACTAAGCAAACAAATTTTCATGCAGAGACAGAATCAAATGCTGTGCAGTTATCCTACATAATACCAATAGAGTGACTTCGTAAGTGGTGCAAAAATTTTTGCACTGCTGAAGCAAAACCACATAGCGGCAGTGTCCTGTTCTTGGTCACAGTAATCCTAGTTACAAGAAACAATTATTTTTCAGAAAAGGAGGCAGCTAAGGGCATGTCAAAGAGCAGCAATGGCTGGCTGCTCCCTAAAAGACAGAGAGCCAAGAATCAAGAGCAAGACCAGAGCTGACAGGGCAAGGGTCTCACCAGCTGGGGGCCAGTCCCACGGTACCTAACCAAGGCAAGCAGAGTGGACCCAGTGACAGTGGCCAGGTTCAATCAAGTGTCCAGATCCTCAGACAAGTTCATGGTGATGAGGCAGGTCCCAGGCCACGCCAGGAGGTTAGTCTGCAGGACAGAGTCTGGATCAACAGGGGCTAGGGCTGAGCTAGTGACCAACACTCCAATGACTTAGCTCAGGCAGGGGCTGAACATCCAGGCCTGAGCTTAAACCGAGATCCTGGGGCTTGGGACAGGGCAGATTAGGTGGAGGTCCCTGGCAGCACTGGGTCAGGATCCTTGAGGCTTATTAGTACCCCTGGCACTGATACAGGGCAGACTTGTGCCTAGACGGCAAGTACACAGCAGAGAGCAGGCAGAAACCACAGTCTGCACAGTCATCCACAGTCAAAAGGACATCAAAAAGAGGACAAAGATTTACAGAAAAAACAGCAACAAGATTTCCCTGTGAAAATTGGTCAAAAGATAGAATGGGAAAGGAATATTACATTGAACCCTGACAAGTGTTTCTACCAGTGAATTAAGTGTGCCTGGTAACATTCCCAGGCGTTGAGGCCAACTGGCATGTGATGGACTGTGTCTATGCTTGTAAGATACCTTGGCTTTTAAGTATCAAATCACATCCAGCTCAGGAAATTCCCCACGCAGGATATAGAAGGCAGGACAGCGTGATGGGCATTTTCGAGCTTAGGCGACCTAGCAGGGGGAGAGCTGTTTCTCCTGTCCCAAAGCTGTTGTGTCAAGAAAATAGTTGGTAGGTAGGACAAAAACCAGTAAATGCGTATGACAAAAATATGCTTGGATCTCCTGTCCAGGAGAGTGCCTGTTCACCAGAGTGGCTTACCATTCTGTGTTTCAGAAGTGGGACACATTTTGAGTCGTGGGAGCAGTTAGGGCTCTCTCTCTTTCTGCCTGAGCTCTTGCAAAAGCCTCTGCAGCATGCGTGCTAACAAATCCTGAGCCATCATGGGCTGACAGAAGAGTTCATTCTGGGACATCCTCAGCCTCAATTTTGCTACTAGCCAAGCTGAGTCTTTGGGCTGTGGAGTGCTACTCAGCCAGGCTGTGATTGCTTTCTTGCCAAGCAGAGACCTCCAAACCTGAGAACAGATCACAGAAAACACGGAATAATTTTTCACTTTTCCGAGGCCACTGAGGATTCTTTATATCTATGTCATTCCCTTCTGTTACCTATGTTTTTCAGGCTGAAAAATTTCACATAATTTTGCTCAGTAGAAGCAAATATACTCTGATCACTCATGTTTCTTCCTCTGTACCTTTCAGTTATGACTCATCTTTTTAAGACTGCAGTCAAAACCGTATATGGTATTCTGGGATAGGCTATGGATTTGCACAGTAGAATACTGGGTTTGGTTTTCTCTCCAATTCCAATTTTACTTTTTTTTGGCTTTCTTGATCAGTAACGTTCACCAAGAGTGACTGTCAATAGCTCCAAGATTCCTTTCACGAGTAGCTATAGCTCATCATTATACATGGGCTGTCAGGGTTGTTCCCTGCTGCCTCTCCTGCACCTTTGTGATTAGTAACAATGAACTCCCTCTGCTGTTTTATCACACAATCATTGCAAATTCTAAGATCTTTTTCAAATCTTTGAGATGAGCTTTAGTTTTGTATACTTTGAATAATTTTGACTTCTCATTACTCAACAACTTGTCTAGATAATTTATGAATATATCGAGCATGCATCTCAAGGTGTATTCCTGTTAATATAAAAGATCTGTTGTGAGGACTAGCTATTTAGTCTCATCCTGTATTTTCTGTCTTTTAATGAGCATTTTAAAATTTGTTTTTTATGTGAGCACTTTTGATGAGACTTCTTGACCGGATAATTTTTTTCTAAAACCCAAGTATACTTATCCACTTCCTTCTTCACTGCCTAAAGAAAAAGATCATCAATTTGTGAGGGACAACTTCTCTCTACAAAACCTGTGTTGACTTTTGCTTGTTTAATCATTAATCATAGATCTATTCATTTCTTCATTCTGTTTACCTCAGTTTTCTTTGCATGAAGGACAGACTTCCTGGCTTGTAGCACCCAGGAGCACTTTTCAAAATTTTGCATGACATTTACCACTTTACGTTTTTCTGGTAGCAAAGTAGATTTAAGCAATAGATTACATTTAGCTGTTTGGCAATCTGTTTTACAATCTGGCCACAACCCACTGATTCTGAATTTTTTTTACTATTTTTCACTCTTATTTTCTTAGATGCTTGTCTTTCCTTACCTTTCTAAGGGAGAATATATTTGGGTTCCCAGTGTCTAAAGCCCTTTGTGCCTGTTGAAAGTGATAAAGAAACATTATGAAGATCGACCATGAAAACTCATAGTTCATAAAAATGTGTGAAGACCATTGCAGGAAGAGTTTGTCCCACCTCTTCCATTTAGTTTTCTTTTGATGCACTTTGTATGTAACCCTTCTACCAGCTATTGACGGTAACCAGAAGAACTGGGTTCAATACACAATGAGTGATATTTGGTAGTCTGCCCTTTTCCAAGCAGAATTTTTAAAACTAATAAAGACATACGGCTTTTCAGTCACAGCTTGCTACAAAATTCCAGTCAGTTTTTTAAACCTTGTATTGTATTCTACCCTTTAAATATACAGATATAGGGGTAGAGTAACACATATATATATAGGGGTAGAAAATATATATAAAAAGATATATGTAAAGGTATATCTCCAAGTATATTGATAACTGATCAGGAAACTAGTTTTGCTATAACATTAACAAAGTGTTTCTCCCTGCTTTTTGGCTATGAAGTCTGCTATATAAAAAAGTGATCATCAACAAAAGAGTTACACCTAAGATCTCTTGATCCCTGAAAAGGTCTGTCTTGAAAAAAATGGAGACATGCTGCAAATTTCCATTAATCCAGATCACACAGGTCTAATCAAATTACTGTATATATGGGTTTCTGATTAAAGCTAATGTAAACACAGCAGTTTCAACCATGTGTCTTCTGCTACCCACATTATTAAGAGGAGCAAAAGTTTCACAAATTTACTACTTCCTAGGATATGAGAGCAGCCTACCTGGGTTTTTTTTGAGACATCTAGGTGAGTCTAGCATTATGAAGTGCTCTTTCAAAGTTGATATGGAGGAATTTACAGGGAAGATGTCACTAACTCCATCATGCCATTGAAAATGTCTCTTTTGAACACAGAATGTGCATGCTTGAAAAGTGATTTAGTCTTTGATATTACAGTCAGTCTTTCGAAAATTTGAATTCCTTTGCCAAATCCATATTGCTTGAACATACTGTTATGCTGATCACTTTGGCTTTGGTTTGTCTTTTAGGTGGACAACAGTATACAGGATTACTTCCTGTACTGATAGCAAGTCATGCCTTATTCCCAGGTATTCAGGTCAGTGATTCATACATGCTGGTTTTACAGCAGTAAAATATTGCTTTGAATTCCTTGTAGACTTTCTGCTTTTGTCTAACACCACAAATTCTTTATTGTAAAACTTACTGGTATATTTTTTTTGCTTTTCTGATTTTGTGCAAATCATTTCTTCACTTCATTGAAGTACAAGGACAGTACTTCATTCCTCAGTTTCCTAATTTGTAGAAGGGTCTACACCAGAAGTTCTCATTCACCTCACGCTGTGGGCTAAGTCACTATTCCTTACAAGCCATTCAGACACTCCAGTAGGGGCCTCCAGAGAGAAATTTATAAATTAAGTTAAGATGCAAGTCTGATTGGTGTACTCTGCTCTTCAGGGGAATTTACCATCTCATCATATTCACATTTTTGTTAAGAAAGAGGTATTATGAGAATAAATTGTTTCCGTCATAAACAGAAGCTGTTGGTAGAATTTTGTTTCTATTTGAACTGTGCTAACATAATTTCTGGCAAGTTCCTCTTTCATTTTAACTACATTCTTAGGTGTCCTAGGATATGCATAATCAAGTCTGCCTGTTCCTATTGGTGTACTGGAAACCTAGAAGTAAATTATAACTAGAAAATAGGGTAGAGATGAGTAACCCTTGAGCCTAAGCTGTAAACAGACTCCTAGCTACCTAGGTGACACTCCCATAATATAGGCTCATCTTGAATGTAGGAAGTACTCAGCTATGAAAGCTCCCGGGTCCGGAATCACTGGCGCACTAGATGTGCACCATTCCACAGTGGAGTAGTGGGAGCCATTTTCCCAGCTGAAGTCTTTCAGCTTTGCAAAAATGTGAATGGAGAATACTTAGGCCTAAGAACTGAAGGTTAATAAATGGACTGCTCGCTTAAATGGAAAGGCCACAGTGACCTTGTTTATTAAAGAAAAAGATTGTATATTTTTATTGCTTTGGAGTATATGGGGTTTTTCTTTTTAGCTGGCAATGATGTGCAGGTTACGTTATAATAATAATGTAACCACAGTAATAAAATAACAAGTGTTAATGTGGGCTTAATGAAAATTATTTGGTTAACTAATTTTACCGAATGTATTAACTAAGGGCTCAAGTAAAACTAAGGGCACAGCTCTTTCTGTCTTTTCCTAATGTAGTGTTTCTAGAAAATAAACTCCTCTGCTTCCACTCAGGTAAGTCAGGATGAAGGAGGCAGGCTACTGCTTTGATATTAACAATAAAGGTTGTGTTGCAGAGTGTTTTAGTTTAGGTCAGGAGAGTACTTCCCAAGGAAGTGTCCTGATCGTCCTTATTTCCCTGCTGCAGTATACACTGTGGAATGATGTCACAGTGTGAGAAATGAATTCCTTTGAGGTGAAGCTAAAAGGTGTGTTTCAGCAGCACATCCAATGTGCTCCAACTCCACATGAACATTCCATCCATGAGACCAGGCCAAGGCTTGATCAAAATAAAGCTCCCTGAAACATATCTAGTCTGGACATTGATTTCTCAGCACTGGGTGTTTCACTCTACATATCTGTACTAGTCTTTAATGCAGGCATACTCAAAAGATGTTAACTCTGTTTCTTGGTATCTACTTAAGTAAGCCTTTGACTTTCTGCAATAATTTCAATGTTAGAGCAGTAATTGAACCTAACAAGCTTCACAAGTGTGAGCCAATCCTACCCATTTATAATAAAGTCTGATGACTGACATAACCACAGGGGTCTTTAATATCATCTTGACTGTTTTTAACTCTCTAGTTCCAGAGATTTCTTTTCTGTTTCTTTGAGGTCTGTTGTTGGTGTCCTATACCTCTCAGCCTTATGAGGATTTTCCCATGTGGATTGTATGGTGGAAAAGCTATCCATGGTTGGTAGAAAAAAGTACAAAGCAGGAGGTGCAGTATTGTAGCTTACTTTTTGGCGCTACTTATACAGTAGGTAAGAATGGGAAAAAAGTCCTTGTAGCGAGAAGAGAAAGTGTTTAGTGCAGAAAATAGAAACAACCAAAATTCAGAGAGTGCCCGCTCCAGTTAGTTTGAGCAGATACCTCATGGTCATGAACTAAAACGATTCCATGTTTTATGGGAATGGAATAATAAGAGCATCCCCAACCTTCATGTATTAATGTTACAGCAGATTGATATGGGTATATCTTAAGTTATACCTCCTGAAGAAGCTCAAAAAAAGAAAAAAAGCACCAAATCACTGAAGGAGAAAACAACAGCAGAAATAGTGCTTTCGTTAATGACATGGCTGTAGGGGTTTGTAGGACATCGGCTGGGTGTTCACCATTTGATTTGGAATGACAGAATTTGACAACACTTACAGCTGCTATGATGCTATGTATTCTGATAAACCACTGCTGTATATAAGCACTGAGTCCTTGCTGACTGAGACTGTAGAATTTTGAATCCACAAGTAAATTGTAACTTAAAATTATTATATCAGACAATGCAAAGGAAAGGTTTTGCTTCTTTTAATCTTCAGGTATTAAAATGTTATGTGGCCATTCACATGGAATATAGTGATGTGACTTAATAGCTGGTACAAAACCATTATTTGCTCCTGATCTTAGAAGTCATTTAAGCCATAGCATTTCCTCTCTTGTGAACGCAAATAGTCATTATTGATCATATTATAATAAAACATTTACCTTGTCATGCTGTATTGTGATATTTTTCAGATGAAAACCTCAAATCTTTAAGTAATTCATACTATCATCTTCCTCATGTCTGCAAGAGAAACACAAGTGAAGAGGTAGGACAAATAATATTGATTAATATTAAAGTTAATAATGTGATTTTTTACATCTGTGTTTTATGCTCCTCTATCATCTTTTAATCTGTTCCTTCATTTTTAATTTGCCAGTTCCTCTATCCACACTCTATTTCTCATCTCTTCTTCTCCTTATTGTTTAGCTCAAGAATTCCCAACAGGTTACTCATGTGGAGCATGACAGGGTAGGACAGGGGCTCACCCTGGCTTGTTGTGTCACTCTTTGCCCTTCCAGGTCACTTCTTAATTCTTATACCTATTTTAAACCATTATGGGAACAAAGATTGTACTCACATCCTTAAGGAAGCATGTGTTAATTTAGTGGTAGCCCAGTGTGAAGACACACAAACATCAGGGAGCTCTCCTCATTCCATTTTGTGTCAGAAGCCTTATGCAACAGGAAAGAAAATACAAAAAAAAGGCTCATAAGGAACTGCAGAAATCACTGATATTTCAGGTTCTGGAAACTAAAAAACCAGATAAAGGGTAAAGTGGGTAATAACTGGCTGAATACTGCACTGATAAATGCAGGTTGTATATATCAGTAACCACAAAGCATTGGAAAAGCTATCTATTTAAAATGGAAGCGCATAAATGCAGGGCTGAAAGGAGAACAAATCTCTTTACAACAGTCAAAACCATCTTCTATCTCCTCCTTTGGACAGTAATGCACTAATAGTGTGTGAGTGAAGTTGATTCAAGCTTCCAATACGAAACAATTCATCATTATGACAAAGAAGGAAAAAAATTAGAGATAATTCAAGAGATGAGCAAGAGAAAGCATTAAAAATCTAAGGGGGCAACAGAAAAGTTTGAAGCAAATACATCTCAGGTCAGTGATGCCTGGGCATAACAGCTTTCTACAAACTTAGTAACTGATGGACTGGGGGACTGAAATGGGGATCACAGGAGAATGCTGGGAAACAAGTCCCCCACAACATCTTTTATGTGAGAAAGATTCCTCCTAAAGAAAGTTTATAGAAAAAGTGGACATAAAAATGTGATCCAACATTGCGTTAAAGACTTGTGGGGCCACAAGACAGAAAGTTGAGAGTAGTGTCCTTTAGATTAAACAGAGCCTAAACCATACTGATCTGGACTGCAGAGATGAGTCCTGTTCTGAGGTTGGCCCCTGAAGAAGACAAGATGGGGCTGAAATTTCTGTCCAAGAATCCTCACCTATGGAAACCCACCAGGCTTTGTACACTGTGCAGCCCTGTTCTACCTTCACACACAGTTGGCCTTAAAGACCATATGCAGAGGTTGTGAATGATCAGACTAAACAAAATGGTATATAATCTACCCTAGAAAGTTGTTCTGGCCTTCTCCATCCACCTCTACCGTATAGACAGGCTAATCAAATTTAGCACAAAGACCCAGTTTTCAGAGGAGTAATGCACCAAGACTACAGCATAGAGCAGACTACAGCAGAAGACATGAACTCTGACAGGACAAGGCTAGCAGCACAGTTACAGCACATGGGTTGTGCCTTTCTTCATCCTGATATTCCAATAGGAAGAAAGACTGCAGCCAGAAGACACCCAAAATGTGGAAATAGAAGCATATAGGCAGCCACTTTCTCTAAGATTTACAGAGGATGAAGCAGGCAATATTAGGAGGTGAAAGGTAATGCCTAGGAATCAAATAAATATTGATTCCTGAAAGATGTGAAAGACTACCTAAAAATCACTTAATTGTCATCAATTAAAATGAAGCCAGAAGATGCAGTGAGGACTTAAGTCACACGTTGTGTTCCTTGTTGCATAAAAGTGATCATGACCAGACCCCTTAGACACACACTTTTGTGCTTGCGTGTTGGTGTGAGAGTGTGGTGGAGTTAGGTTAATACTTAGAAATCTGAATAAAACTAAAATTATCTTCCTCTTCCATATGACCTCATCTCGAAATTC
>JAVJGI010000040.1:80589126-80611158 GCA_035590275.1 Ibycter americanus | reverse complement strand
GGAGTTAGGTTAATACTTAGAAATCTGAATAAAACTAAAATTATCTTCCTCTTCCATATGACCTCATCTCGAAATTCCTACTTAACAAATAGGAGAGTATAGCCCCACTGTGCCTCCAGGTGGGGTAAAGGAAAAAAAAAAAAGATATTACATCTACCTCCAGAAATCCACAAGACATTTTGAACTGGGCCTTAAAACATTCTAGAAAGAATTTCAGCTGGCCTGAGTATGTCTGCTTTGCAAGAGCTGTAGCTGACAGCTTCTGCATGGTGGGTGTGGAGGGTGTTGGTTAACACATGCTTGGTGTTTACACTGATAGTGTTTT
The DNA here is from genome assembly GCA_035590275.1 of Ibycter americanus. NCBI lineage: Eukaryota > Metazoa > Chordata > Aves > Falconiformes > Falconidae > Ibycter > Ibycter americanus. Next base: position 80,610,833 of record JAVJGI010000040.1, on the reverse strand, counting down.
TCTTCAATGGAAGAAATCTTAGGATGTCTGTGTGACATCAAGATTCCTGTGATCCTCAGATTCCATATTTCCCGTTCTTACTCATGGTTTGTCATGGCTTTTCATTCCCATTCACTAGCAGTGTTTATCAAATCATCTAAAAATAACCGTATTTTCTGATGTCTGGAAATTAGCAAAAGGATACCCTTCCACAGTAAAAATGAACACGCACACAAGCACAGAGGGACGTAGCTGTGCAAGCTAAGATGCATTTAGCAGAGCTCTCTACCCAGCTCCACCATGGCTTTCCTATTGTATCCCCAACTGGTCCTGCAGCAAACTTCTAATTAAGATACTCAATCTTGTTCTATATCTAGTAACAAAGAAAATAGTATCTTTTTTCTTATTAGGCACTCCACTATGTTTCACAATATCTGGAGCAAAAATCTAGGAAACGCAGCTGTTATATTCAAATATAGTCCTGTCAATAACTGTGTGACTTCAAAAGACTAAGAGCCCTCCCATGGGCTTTTATTCCCCTCCCACGATTTATGACAAACTTCAAGGGTTTTTTTGCAAGATATCGGTCTACTACTATATCAGTGAGATAGGATATCTCTTTGACTATAATAGCTGCCTGGAGGGAGAAATACTGTGTCTTGTACCTTAACAACACAACCTATATATAGCCATGCAGCTGGCAGGGTTACAAACTGGGAAAGACTTGTACACCATTTTGCTTTCTTAGTCCTATTTCCTCTTTGTGACAGTAGGCTGCTTTGCCATCTCTTTCCCATAGGTAGTTCATGTTGATCTTAAAATTTCAGCATCTCACCAGCAATGAGCATAAACAGTTCTTCTGAAAGGTAAAAATCTTAGCTGTGTTCTGATGATTTTTGAATAAAACTTCAGCCTGTCCCTGGACTTCATTCCATCAAAATCTTCTGAAAAGGTCAATAAAATGCATATTTTCAAGCACATCATAAAAAAGGGGGGCGGGAGGGAAAGGAAATAATCCTTTGAGCATTTAAACCCCACAGACTGGTGGAGCTTATTAAATCTTATACTAAACAAAAATGCAAAGAAACTGTTAAACCAGAAGCTTCACTTTTATGCACATGAGTGATCTGATTTACCTTTTCCTTCAGCAGCTACTTGGTATTAAATGGCCGTTGCAACTTTTGAAGATGTTTCCTGCATCCCAACGTTTTGTGCCTATAGGTCTCTAAACACAGGCTTTTCTTTACTTTCATGTTTTCAAGATTCTTCCAGATCCAGGCTCATCCCAGAATTGTATTTGGTCACGTATCTTCCTGTCTCAAACATGCATTCACAATAATTACAAAAGTTATTTTCTTGAGTCTTCCAGGTCTGTAATTTGGAGACTGACACACAAATGATTATTCATGCCAAAGAGCAGAAAACAACACTCATTACATTGCTTTCTTTAGCCTTTGTGATTGCTGCCGATGTAAGAGTGGCAGTAGCACACCGAGTTTTAAATCGGCACTCAGCATAGTTCTTACTGATCCACAGCTGCATGTGTGTTTAAGTGCTTTTCTGAAGGAATATACTACAATTAAGCCAATTCAAAGACCACGCACCCAAAGTCGTCTGCACATATTGCACTGAAATAAACAAAACAGAAACCAGCAAGAGGGCTATGACCACCTGATTGTCTAGCCAGAAATTTCTCTCTCTGGCAAGTTATTCACATCCAGAACACCACAGTAACTGTCACCTGTAGCACAGCAAAACACATCTGAATACATTGGAGTGTTGTACATTTTGAAAACATCCCAGACTTTTTCTCACTGCCTGGGACCCCCTGAGTAACACCAGCAAAAGTTTTTCAAAAGCCATCACATCATTTATCAGTATCTCCTTTTGATCAGGCCATCTATATATATACACACCTCTGTTTTTGCCCCTGCTCACCCCACAGGTGCAGTCCCCAGTGGCCTGGCCATGAAGTCAACTGCAGAACAGGTTATTGCCTACATCATCCACACCTAAAATTACCACTCTGTGCACCCACAGCCTGTGTTCTTTAACTGCACGCCCATTGTATTTGTGTCTGTTTGCTACAGGAACCAGAAAGGGAAAAAACGTATTTTGGGCATGGGGGATGCAGGGCAATCCTCCCTCCTGGTTTGTGAGAGCAGAGACCCCGGGTATCCTCCAGCCTCTGGTGGCAGTGCCAGGCTGGGGTGGTTCCTTATTTATAGGTGGAGCTCGCAGCAAGATTGGGTGCATGTTCTCAATACACACACAGATGCACCCCACCACCCCGAAACTTTTCACATAACTCCCCCTTACCTGCCTGTGAAAGTCAGCCCTCCCTTACAGTGCTATCTGTAACTTTTGTCCACTCTGGTACTTCTTACGTCCATACTTTTCTTATGCCATGTTCAGCAGTTCATCACGTTCAGTTCAGTTACTTTCATCTGAGGCCAGGGCCCTAGTATTTGCACGCATTCTTCAGAAGGAACGGTACAGATTACTGAACTGATTTAAAAAGTAGTCATTGGCAAACAGATAATCCCAATTCATCTGTTTGGAATGCAAAGTATCAATCACATCACACTCCTGCAAACCTTCCCATATCTCCTTCCACCCCCTGCAAGGGACTAGCAAGGACTCCTGAAGGAACTGAGATATCCTAATGGATGAAGACCTCAGAAGCTTAGTCATCAGACATACACTGCAGATCAACAAAGCAAAATGCCTTTGAGTATATTCTCCCTTCTTAAAACACAGTATGTCTTGAATCCATCGTATTCATGTCACACACATTCGGGGCAGAGCCCTCTTTGGCCTTAGGTTTACTAATCAAACAGAAACTCACATTTCCCCTTTTTTAACTCTGTCCTCAGCCATTATGCTACAGACTCAGTCCAGGGTATAAATACTAACAAAGGTCAATGGAAAGCATAACACAGATACCAAAATCATGTGGACACAGACTGAAAACCCAAAGTTTATACCCAGCTGACTAAGATTCTGTGAACAGTTATTTAATGGAAATAATCACAGATTAAAAAAAATGCTTTGAACCAGAGAAGTTCCAGACAGATTCCATAGGAAAAGCTTCCAGTAAGGATGGCTGCTTCCACCCCTTCTACACAGGTCTGTTGATCTCAGTCAAAAAAAGAATGTAAATTAGGGAAAGAGTCTCAATATCCATAATATTTTGAATACAAATTCCAGATTCATGATTCCACCAGAAGCTACAAGGATATCTGAATCTGAGCTCAACTTGTTGACTATAAGCTGTACAGACTACTGCTTCGGTGATGGAATTTCCCATGCCAATATTACAGATAAATAAGTTCTAACCAGGTGGTGGAGAATACAGGTATCAGACATATTAAGACCAGTTAGAGGAACAAGGATGTCTTCACTGCAGAAGACTCAGAAGTCAATGTGCTTAAATGTACATACCACAGTGAATATATTCTGTTGAAATGTTGCACTGAAATATATTGACAGAAACACAGAGTGAAAATTTAGAACCCAAAATACTAACCAATAAAAACTACTTGTGTTCATGTTCAAGCTATTGGCAGGTGTTAACGTATCTCAGTGAGCAAGCATTCTGCAGCTTACTGAAAGTAATTAACATATGGAATATACAAGTTTTCTAATGACTCTGTATGCTGAAGATATGTTTCAAAAGCATATATTTTCTGGAATGGTATTAAACTTTAATCAGTGCTGTAGATGCAAAGAAAGAAGTGTTAGTTATCTGCACAATTGCTACTTTTGGCAAGGATTTTCTGACATCAGAGGAAGCAAAAAAATCAATCTTTAAAATCCCTTGAGAAGTGTGATTGTGTAAGTCCTCAAAATGTTCTCTGGTACAATTATCATTGAAAGGAAAGGAGACCTATCAAACTGTGCAACACCTTATGTTGGTGGTGTGAAATTACTGTAATAAAAGTTAATCAGAAAATGTAATGAGATTCTGCATAGCACTGCCTAATTTTACTGTGAAGCATTGATGCAGGCATCAGTTCCCATACTGGTCAATCAAAGACCATGAAGTGATGACAATCCATACTAATAATAACACAGAGATGATTAAGAAGTGGCATGATTTTAATACAATGAGAAAAGAATATTATACTTGCCTATAGCATGTCTTCTAATGAAAAAAAAGCACACACCCATCATCATAGAAGGTACCTCTTGATTTAGAATGTTAGAACTAGCAAACTCATTCTAGAAACACACAGATTTAGTGGGTTCATATTCCACATTTTGTCTGTGACTAGAAGTAGGATTCTCTCATGCTGTATATGTTACACCCATTCCTCTCCTTCTGGTTAACAAAGGTATTTCTCAACACACGACCATAAAGGATGTGCCCACCAGATAGTCTTTCAGCTACATAGAAACTAAATTTAGTTGGGGCTTAGGCTGAAGGTTTGGACCAAAATGACTTGTGACCTGTTCAGCCTAATTTATTATTTTGGCAGCATTATATTTTTCTCTTCTTTTCCTTCTCTCTTCCTCCTGATGTAATAGCCTATTCTTCTGATGTATTTTGGAAGAGCCTCTGTACCCAGTTAATTATTTAAACAAGCCAAGCTCTGATCCTCTGATCAGCGTACTATGTATTACCTACTTTGTGGGACATAATGTGTGGTAATATCCCTTTGGTATTCTATCATACAATTTGTACAAAGAAACTTTTCCCAATTCCATTGGGAATTCAGAATTTGGAGTGGCTGAATCCAGCAGCCTGAGAGAGGCGCTGTTCCTGCAGCGCCATGCCCAAGATCCAATCCGCAGTGAGGCTGAGTCTGTATTCCCAGTAAGCATGCACACCATACACACACAGAGAGCATACTTATGTACATACATACATGGTTGGCCACACAGATCTGCACTGACAGACACACTCAGCACACACACATGGCATCAACAGCCTCATCTTGCTCTCCTCTCTGGCTTACCAAGGTGAAGGTCCATTAGTGGGATATACATAAAGACATGTGTACAATGTGGATCCCTCCAGCAGCTGAGCTCAGGCACCCAGTCTACCCAGTAGATGCCCTGGCATCCCATTCTCCCCAGCTGCTGGCACCTGGACATACGAGCCCCTGAGGCTGCAGCCCTGCTCCACCTGCTGGTACAGACCCCCCTCGCTCACAGCCACGCACAAACATGCACCACATGCATGTCACCTCCCAGTAGCTGGCCATGGACAAACGGTCCATCCTGCAGCTGACCCTGTGCCTCCTTACTCTTCCCAGGTGCCTTACCCCTAGAGACACAGACATACATGCCCACACATGCAGACGCACACCCCTCGCTGGCGCTTGGCCGGGAGTCCCCATGTCCCTCCATAGCCAGCTTCCCCGCCTTAGAGACTGCCCCCGCCCTGGCTCCCAGGCCACATCACCTACTCGATGGTTAGTCTGGCTTGACAGTCGGACTAGCAACCTGACTAGCACTCACAAGCTCCCTTGCACACCTGCACTCACTCCAGTTTCTGGCAACACAGACACAGGTGCCCCTGTGACCCATGGCCATACCCCAGTCACTGCACACAGACCACCGCACACACACACTTGCACACAGAATAGGGAGCCCCGCACCCAGGAAAAGAGTTAGAAATGCAGCTAAATGAGAAGACAGGACAGACTGCGCTGGTCAGGCACCGGGCATGGCCAGGTGAGCACACTGACCAGCAGCCTATTTAAACACAACCAGCCCGATTTATCTCTTTATCCCTCTATTTTCCCATGTTTGTTCCTCCATAGGCCACTACGCTCCCTCCCCTCTCCTACCTTTAGTTCCTCTCTTAAACATCCCATAGTAGACTTGGCCAGTCCTGAAATGCTCTACTCCGGCATCCCATAAGGTGTCCTATACTCCTATAAGGAGTGACCCCTCTCAGCCTGTAAGGTGATGCTGACAGCCTTTCCTCTTGACTTGTGGTGCTGAGATCGCAGGGCTGAGGATCTCCTGGGACAGCCCTGGGAGGAACTGGGGCAGCATGTCCATTCCTTTGACTGAGTTATTTGGGTTCCCCCACCTACCATTGTGCATCTTGCTCCTTGCTGTGTCTGTAGATGGGCTTTTTAAACACATATTGTAACATTTTCATGATTCTGTGACCTCACAGTTCTGTGACAAGATCATTATGAAAATAAAATATTCTTCAAAGATCTCTGCTAGTAACGTTCTTCTAGTCTCCTTCATACATACTACTTTCCATGCCTCCTGCAAGTCTTATTTGGCTTTCCTCTTAGTTTTCTGTGAAGTCATATTCATGTCATGAATTTTTTTTTGCAAATCTGTGCTTAAAATATAGTTTAAGTTAGGTTTTTACATTCCTATTTCTAAGGATTTATTTCTTAAATGAAGAATCAACTTTTTTGAATGGAGACAAATTCTTTGTAGGCAATGTGGATTGAAGTCAAACTTCAACAATTAGATTTTAATTTTTACTTTAATTTATTCATAGTTGTGTTATCATAACTAGATAACTTGATTCTGATGTCTACTTTTGAAAGAGTGAAGAGGCAAGGGCTATGGAAGGGGCTTTTGTTTCTTTATGTCAACTCAAACTTGCAGATGATGCTGCAGAGATCAGATGGAAGTCAGAGTATTGTACAGCTTTCAGTTCTCACTAAACAAAGAAGGAGGAAGAACATCCTTTACATGTTAAGCCTGCATGAATCATGTTGTCGCTGGATGCTAACTAATGGTATGGAGAAATGGCTGAATAAATTCTGCAATAGACCTGTAATATATGAAGTATTTTTTAATATTGTATTCTTCCCATTTTAAAGTGAAATAGAAGTATCAGGTGAGATTTAGGAAGAATCCATTTAACGGCAGGTCCTGTTCCTGGTGGATACTCGATTTTATTGCAAAAAGATATTGTTAAAGTTTTGAGTCTGGCAGAAAAAGATTTTAAAATAAAAGGGGCTCCCAATTTGTACTCATTTGTTACAAAACCCCATCAAAATCTGAAATCTAGACTTTTTGACAACAACTGTAGCATCTAAAAGGCATTCCTAGAGCTCAGACAAAACCCAGTATAAGTTACTCATAACTGTAGCTTGTTACAGGAGGGTGAACACTGTAAGAACAGTAGCATCGGAGCACTTGATCAAAATACACAGGGGAAAAGCAAACAGCTTGAAGGGAAAATGCAGCTCTCCATCTTGCACATGCTACCAAACAGTTTTCTTTCACAAGAAAATCTAGGTAGGTTGTTTTCAAACAATTAAATTACTTGGAAGTGTTTAGTCAGAAAGAATGCTTCCTCTCCTGTACTTCTCTCACTCATCCTCCATTGTGAACCACAGCCACCTCCTCCACATCACCTGCCATTTTCTGTTAGGCCGAGATGTATTTGGGATCTACCATAACGCCTTGACACTAAAGCTTCCAGCTTGGAATTTAACTCCTAGGTCTCAGGCTCAGGGATCAAATGGAAGCATTTAGCATAGTTAAACTTTCAATCATCCAGAATTTTTCAGTACTTTAAGACAAACAACCATTCAATGATACTAAGTAAAAAGGCAAGATGATAGAGGAACCCTGCCCAGCAAGGAATCATCTCTTTGGCATATGAATGTCTATTGAAGATTTAGTAAGAAAAACAGAAATCTTAAGTGCAAATGATGAGAAACAGATAGGGAAGAAACATTCAAAGAAACAAGTATTTTTTTTCACATATTGAACAGAAAACACCTACATTTATGAAGATAGTTAACTGCTTATATTTCCAGACTCTACCCAATTGTATTTTCAAGCAAGCCAAGGTATAAGTACAATTTTTCTAACTGGAAGGACAAACTGTGAGCTATAAACACACACATAATTTAGTAACCTTTCAGAAAAGAAAAGGATCTGAGAGCTTGAGCCCTTAAGGAAAGGCAGTCAAAGCATTTGACATCTTGTTTTCTTACCAGATGATCTTTAACATTTTCTGTCTTGCTGTTAAGACCTACCAAATATAAGTGATGCCAAGGATTGACAAAGATACTGTTCTTCCCCACCTTTTTTGTTTTAATAAAGGCTGTTTAAAAAGTAAAGCTCTATACATATGTTTACAGTACCTGGTTGGGGAAAAGAATTTCCCTTAACCTGACACTCTAAAAATAGCGCACATTAATATTACCGTACATTTTTCTTATACCCCTAACACACAGCTCAAAAGTGTTTACAGCACAAAATATGAACTGAAGAGTACAGCCCAGTCACAATCTTCATCACTTCTGAACCACCAGTATAGCAGTTCAGAATGTCAATGGAGGAAGGGAAAAGAAGGGAAACAGGAAGACCTTGTGATGCAGAGGAGACATTTTAAAAGGAGAGAGAGAGATATTAGGATAGAGGTGACTGAGTAGAACACAGTAAGAGTTTGATGGAGAGAAGAAATATTCCTCCGTATCATTCCCAACCCGTTGTTTTGTTCCCAAAGTGTTCCAAATATAGCCGTAATGATGTTGCATCAGCAGCATTTGTGCCCATCTGTCATATTCTCCAAGGGCAGAAATACAGACAGATTAGGATTTTCGGACCACTTTGCTCTATCAGGAGTTAGTAAAACTGTTTGGAAGTACTTTTGCAAAAATGTTCCACGGAAAAGATGAAGCTTTTTATAAGAAGTGAAAAGTAAAATGTTTCTATCTTTTACATACATGTCCAGTCAGTGAAAACTTCTTCAACTTTCATATTAGAAAGAGGTGTCAAGCATATTTTAAGACAGTTTCTTACATAGTTTGATGCCATGCTTATGCTGAATCTTTCATTTTCAGCTATACTTAATATTTAAGAGTCAGGCATATGAGAAGGTGAATAAGATGTGGCTCAGTTTTCAGAAGTATCAGATAATTGCTGCTTAAATTCAAATCAATGCATTTTGGCAAGTTAAAAAACTGTGGAAGCACAGAACATGAGAGGTGGAGCTCGCCTGGACCAAACTTACGTTTAAACAAACATCAGATGACTGTGCCTGGGTGAGAAGAAAGGCCATAATAAAGGCCTGTTTTTTAGTTTCACGTGCTGAGGTCTTAAAGTAAAATGAATACTATCAGATTAAATAAATCAAAACAAATACCAGAAACGGACACCTGCTATTCTGCTCTTTGCTTGCCTTTCATTTCTTTAAAGCTTAATTAAAAAGGTACTGGCTGAGAGAACTAAACGAGAAAAAGTTCGTAGGTATGACTAGTCCAGTGATCAGTTCAAAAGGATATATGGGCAACTGGCTTCTAGTCCTTGCTCCAGTGAACAACTTCATATTTGATCAAAATATATAGGTGGCTATGATGCTGTGAGGTGTTGCTAAGGACTTGAGCTCTGTCCCAAATAAAAAAAAAAACAAACCACCACCTAAAACTTGGTCTTCTGTAACCAAGCTGAGCTCTTCCAACAGCTGAGTATTGCAGACTGACTGTTGACACCCTCAGATTGTTTTTTTATGAAGGTGGGAGGCTTAGGTACCATCTCTGAACCAATTCTCTTGTGTTGAGTCACCTGAATGAATTAACAAGATGAATCCCAACAAAGTATTTATTGGCATTCCTTCAGTTCTGCACAGCCCACACAGAAGTGATCCTGCACGTGCCTGCCAACAAACATACAGGGAGAGCAAGGAAGCCCTGTTTTTTGAAAATCCTTTTGTTTTATTTGAATGCTTACTAAGGCAGTCACTATACAAATCCTCCTAGTGAATCTAGACTTGTTTTCACTTCCAGAAACACACATTTAGAGCATGTAGTCTAGTGCTTATTTCATGAACTCAAGAGGAAGAGATTTCACTGACATGATATTAAGTATCTCTGATGAATTTGCTTCAAGATAGCTTTATTTAAGAATAACTCACTGGAATAGGGCACTCACTCATGTCTTATATCTTCCTGATGTACTTTATTTGAGTAGAGGTTTGGCTGTGTAAGCTATTTTAATTAACACTTTACACTAAACCTTCACCATCTGCTCTCCTTTATAATTACAAATGGAAAGGGAATCTCATTCTCAGTAGTATCATTAAAATTCAAGATATTAAAGACATAAATGCATGCCATTTTATTCATTCCAAGGGCACTCACTTGCTGTGTTCCTTTTTACTGTTTTTGCCTCATCTAGGACTCAAAGGACAGAGCAGTGCTAAACAGTGCCAAAATACTTCCTTGAGTAAGCTCTTGGGACTGCCTTTAAAATCATGGATGACTCACATAAGCTTCTGAATCATGTAGGAGAAACACATACTGTAGCAATATTATTCTAGGCCAATAAGAATTTGCTTTCAGGAAATGTCACAGAATTTTTCTATATCAAATTCCCCAGCTTTATTTGTTATAGGGGAAAAGGGTATTCATCAAGAACATAAAAATAAAATCAGGAATTCTACTAGCAAAAGATGGAAAAGAGAATGACAGAAGAAAATAAGTTTCCTTGAAGTATTGCAGTACTTCCATTCTCCAGGTACTTGGAAACCTACTCAGTTATGGTTTCTGTGTCCTGCGCTGACCCAGCAACTTGTAGACCAATCTAACCATCCCGTTCACCAGCATGGTCAGCAGGAATGACTTCTAGCTAGCTTCCTCAGAAGTGTCCCAGTGCCACCTACAGTATAAAACAGCCATAGGTACTTGTTATCCGATGTACACCAAAGATAAAGTTGAGTCAACAGCTGCTAGAACTCTGGGAGGAAGTCCTTTCAGCAGCTTTGATCAAGAGTTTGTCTAATAACCAAGGAAACTCTTAGTAGTTAGTTCTCAGTATATTCAGGAGAAGTTTGTTTGGAACAGTCTTTACTGATAAAGAAGAGTACATGAAAGAAGTGATTCTATCATCAGTTTCTCTTGCTAATGAAAACCCAACATAGGGCTCTGAATACTACTTAGTCTCTTGTCGCCACGCTAAACAAAACTATTATGCTACAACAAGGCTTTCACTGTACCATACCAGCCCCCTCATGCCTCAGCACCACCATCAGTCTCACACAAGGTTTCAAAGGTTCATCTACTGTCCATGCTGTATCTTCTTCCTCTTCAGGCCAGTCCACCCTGCTTCTTGCCTCTCTGCTGCACCCAGGTTCTTCCTTCTCCTAGCTCCTCTTCCAGCCAGCCTCTCCTCATCTGAGCCCCCGTCTTCTCTCTGCTTCTCCTGGGGCCTCTCCTTCTCTCTCTCCCACATCCAGGGCTCCTCTTCACCCACTACCTCTCTCTCTTCACCCAGTACTCCTTCTCTTCTGGGGTCCTCAGTGCTATTTAGCTACTTAGCAGAAACAAGCTACAGCTGTACATTATCCACGTCAGCTAACCCACCGCCCCTGAAGCAAGCCCACAACTGTATATTGTCAATGTTAATTAACCCTCTACAATTTCTCTAGGTTCCTCTACAATTCCCCCCTTTTTTCTTTTTTTTTCCTTTTCCTTCTTAACATTTCATACCTTGTGTATTTAACAATCGTCACAACCTTTTCACAAACAAACTTCTACAGTCTCTTGGCTCCCCAAAGTCCATCTGAAAGACCCTTTCCCTGACTTCTACATTCAAAGAGACCCTCTAGAGATGTTTTTCTACTGTTCAAGTACATAGACAGATAAGGTTCCTTTGCAGAAAGGACATAATTGATATTTTGAAAGAAAAGAGTTACACTTGCTATTAAATTGCTACTATTTTTAGATGGAAACAAAGAAGACATCGTGCTATAAATTATTCAACAGCTGTTAAATAGAAACATTAGGACTCACAGAGGTTTTGCCTTGCCCAGAACTGGAGTATGATTTACTCCCAAATGCAGAAGAAGCAGAAACAATAATTTTGAAATTATTTCTGATACAAAATTATTCAAATAATGTATTAATCTTAGATTTATATTTCATAATCCCAGCAGTTTCTTCATTCTTTCAGCATTTCATATTCAGCTTGATGTTCTTCTGTAGTTCTTGGTGGTTAATATTAAATATTCTTAATTCATTAATGTCTCTAATATTTTGACTCATGGAATTATTTCAGCTTCTTTGTTGGTCTGTATTTCCATTAGAATTGATCATTCCTGATATAAGCACATTCCATTAATCAAACTAAAAGTGAGGCATATCAAATGCCAGTAATTACTTAGATATGATCTATTATCTCTTTAGTCACAGTGATTTCTAGTCTGTTACTCAACATTTATTTTTATTTTTTCATTTTCATTCTAACATAAAATTGTCTTAGAGGTCCACAGACTCAGGGCTATTCTTGCTTGTCCTGTTGGCTCCACAAATTTGGCATTATCTTCTGGTAATACGTATGTAGCTATGGAATATACCTCCTCCCTGCAGCTGTAAGACTTAGTTACTTTTATGGGCAAAGTGAAGTCTTAGCATCACTAAGTGTGTGCAAGTGTGCAAGCCACAGGTTCATGACAGAAGGATGGACATTGACACCACTGCCTAAGGGAAAACTGGACACAGCTTGGGACTTTGCTGCTGTTCTTTCTAGTTTCAGCATCCCAACTCAACTTATCCAGGAGATACCTTCGCAGGTGCAGAACTTCGGTTACAGCATATACAGAACCTGCAAGCTTATCTGGTAGATGACTAGTAAATTTCAAATGTTTTTAAGGCTCAGTTAGCAATGGAACAGCTGTTTTCTCATTCATAATTTTGAAGCTTGACACCTAAGATTTATCTATATATTATATCTGGCACTGAGGGCCTTTCCCGTATGTTCTCATTATTATAGGTACCACTGAAGTTGATGACAGTTGCTTGTTTCTTACCACCAAATAAAATTCCTGTTAGCAGCCTTTTAATTAATTCTGATGTTCAGTAGACCAATTGTCACAGAAAGGCAAAAGGGTCTCATAAAATTTCATTTTGCCTGTGCTTACTCCTACTGAAAATTATGACTCAGTGGGAGAAGAGGAGGCCAATATGTAGCACTGAATGATTCATTATAAATATTTCAGAACTCTGAAAGCAGTTATCATTAAAGCTTTTATAAATGTGTTTCCTGGAGAGAATCCCATGGTTCAGATCTTCCAGTGTGGGCAGGCTTGGTTTTGCCCAAAACAAAAGTGGGCAACAGTGGGTTCAAGCAAGATTTATAGGCTTCCGAATTTCTACCTTCCTGTGAGATAATCTCAAAAAATTTTGGATTTATGTCAATTTTCCCTAAGCTTTTAGAACTGGCAAATAAAGACTGTATGTGTTTTGTAGATGCAACCCAAACACAATTCCTGGGGAATTTGGTAGTTGGGTGTTAGTCAAAGATCTAAAAAGTTTTTGATGACTAAGAGAAGGCAGTACATTTTTTATTAGACTAACTTGCATAGACAGAAAAAATAGGAAAATGTTAATATACAGATAATTTTCTTTGTGTATGGAGCAGAAGGAACAAATTTTAAGCTGAACAGAAAGTTAAGTTCTTCTTGTGCAAACCAAAAATAAGCATATCCTTATACCTGATCATTTTGCTGTGACTGCTGAAGCTTTTCTGTCTGAATCTCACTCAACCAAAAGAAAAGTAGACCTCTTCCAGATGATTACATACTGTACCAGTTAAAAACTGCAGCAGCTGAAACAAAGGAGTCATTGAGCACCTTCATTTAAAAGGAAAAACTGAAGCAGAAAATGTTTAATCTTGGATCACAAAATGTGTAATTGAGGTACAATCTGAATCCCAATAAACGTAATAGTGTCCCAGGTACCACCTGCAATTTCTTCACAGACAGCAAGCGGTAGGTGATAACTTTCTCATAAGCACCTGCTTCCAGGGAGCTCACCTGTAGGGAACAGAGACAGTGGGTTGTTTTGACATTGGTAATGTGCAGCTGTGGCCTTGCTTGGACTATGTGCAGCTGTGATCCTGCAGCAAAGAGGTAAATAACGTTGAGGGAGTATGAGAAGAAACCCGGATGAAACAGAAACAAAGGAGGAATGTGATCTCACCTCTACAAGATAAGGAAGCAGTGTGAACAGCAGCTGGGTGCATGGACAGTAGAGTTTGACCAATAATAAAGCTTTTGGCAGCACGTGTACGGAGTATAAACTTATAAAAGCTGTAACTAACTAACAATAAAAGTCTTTGCTTCACAATCATTGCAAAGTCTGTGCCTCGTATTCCGCACTCACCCAGGAAAAGCTGTCTCTGCTCTGCATCAGCTTAATTTCAGCATCCGCACTATTCAACAAAGTGGTCATGAAGGAATGGGTCACTGTGGAGGGGTCCCAACAGTTCAGTCCTCCTACTCGAGGCCATCAGAGCCGAGCATTGCCTAATCCCTGATCAGCACCATTCATATGAGCTTCCTGCTGCCCAGATGTGTCTTTGGAGAAAAAAAACTTGTTGAAGAAATGTGTGGACAGTATGACATAGCTGTAGCTGAGAAACAACCTGATGACTGAGTGGTAGGAAAAAGAGCTGCATCCAGATCTGGCTTATGTATCAGTTTTGGACTTATGAATCAGTCCAGCTGGATGAAATCAGAACCTACAGCTATTTCACCACAGGCCTATAGCATCTCTCAGACTGAGCTGGACCAAACGTACAGCGCCTTAGGTGCCTGAGCTATGCTTTTCTGTAGTGTTTCTATTCAGATGAAGTATGTTGGTTGGCATATGACTAACTTTCATTTTTTTGGCAGGAAAAAAAACCAGTGTAGGAATTATATACCTTATTTCCATACAGTATGTCTGTGATCGTGACTTCTAAAGCTGGAAGAAAATACAAAAGAAACCTTTCTTAATCATTGCTTAGTGTTAATATAAAGGCACCAGAAGGAGCAGATGAAACAAACCATTTAGGTTAATATACACTTGTCAAGCAAGAAGCAGTAGGATGGCATGACTCCAGTCTCTCAGAGGAAGGAAATTTTTTTGTTCAGTGAAAGCTGGTATCTCAGTAAGCCGCCCAGCACAAAAATAGGAAATGAAGTCAAGAAATGCAAAGCAATTCTATTCCTCCCATCTTTTCTCCCCACACTGTTAAGTGATTATGTATGTTATGGGAGCATACAGAGGAGAAAGTAAGCCATAACTTGTCATCAGAGCTTGACAAAGCTAGAAATAAGTTTTCTTTTATTGTTAACATACAATGACAATTTTCATAGTACTATTACATGTGTCAGCTCCCTGTAAATACTTATGTCCTATTATAGGTAAGCAATATTTAGGGGACAGAAACCAATCGAATGAAAACCTATCCCTTGCTAAACAAAGAGTCAATGGAGTGCTGACAATGTCGTGTAGCAGATTCTGGATGACACACATCACAGTTCATTTGGATGTCTCAAATTTAAAGTACAATGTACTCTGTTTACCAATCTTTATCTCATTATCTCATTAGGTAAAAATCAAACAAGGGCTCAATCCTCTTTCAACAGACTAGTCCAACTTGATCATTCCCTAATTCATACCTTCATTGATTCACAAATTCATTAACTCACAGAGGCACTAGCTCACAAATTCACTCTCTCATCTAGCGTACATGTCGCTCTCACTTTAGCCTAATGGCGCTGCTCCCATGATATATCAGGCTTTAGCATTAGCATGAGCTGTGTGTTAAGCCAAAACCTGTGCAGGAGTCAAATGAACACCCACATTCCATCACTTGATATGGGCCAAAAGTCTAGTAAATCGCATGCCCCAGTGAGCGGAGGTTCTGTTACTCCTCTTGCCTCACTGAGGGTGAAGGTAGGGGAAGACTTTGAGCACTTCCATGGAAGTCTAGCATTACAGTTTCTTATTAGGTAACATACTTTCAGCATCACAATGTTAGCAATAAACCTGGATATATAAATATACTAATAGAAAACAAATAAAATACAGAACAACAATACAATGATCATAAGGTTCAGCATATGTTATATGCCAGTTGCAGATGATGCATAACCCTTAAAAATGTCATATCAATGATGTCTAGCAGTTTGTCCAATTCCTGTTGCAATCTTGACAGTCTGGTCAGTAACACACCTGGCAGCAACAGTCATCTATTTTTGATAAGCAATTGCTTTTTTATATTTGGTGATTTAAATTTCAAATTCTTCAGTCTGAGAATGTGCCATGTCCCGTACTGGTGCCAATGGTCCTATCCAAGTTGTAGGTCAATATTCCACCAGTATCAATGTGAATTATCTTTTTGGTTTCTATAAAGTCACTCTGTCATTAGACAGAACATCACAAAGCAAAACCAATACATACACAACCCAATTTTCACTGAAGTACAACCATGCGGTTACCATACTTAGCCTAAATAGCAGGTACCTGAGGTCATATTACTCGTACAAAGGTCTTGTATTCAAGGGCAGTAGTGTTCATGGCTTCCCCATTTTACATCCATGAGTATTGATTAGGTCACCTTTGTTACCCATGCATTTGGTCCCTTGAACTGGCAGCCAAACCCAGCAACAATAATGGGGAGTGGGACCTATTGGTAAATGAGTTCTTATTTATTTTCCCTATTTATGGTGTGGTGATAAATAGATCCACTGAACAGACTACTTTTATTTGCTACCTCTAAGCTTTGATAAAATGGAGTTTACAATACTGGCACCAACCCAGTAATAGGGTCCTTAACATATCAGAATTCCCACTATGGATCCAAACGGCCTGTTTTTCATGTTCATTTATAACAAAGGTTTGCATGGTAACACAAGCAATGGCACTGCTGGTATTAGGCACAAATTTGTGAACACCAACTCATGTTTTCTTGAAAATCTTCTGGAGTTTTTTCCAAGAGTTTAGGCTAATAGTCAAGGTATTGGTAGTTGCATCTTTTCCATTTACTATATCCATGGTTTGACCCATTATAGCTTGTTTGCTTAATGGTCCTAGCTTGGATACTTCATTAAATGGTCCTAGCCTGGATACTTTATTACCAGTGATTTCTAAGCTAATAGAATACAATGCTCTTGTGCCCAATCCAACTGTTCCCAGTCCCCTGGAAAGATCCTTAACTGTGCAGGTTTTCCAACGGGACTTGCACTATTGTTCGTATATAGGTACTATCCACTGTAAGCAATTTGAATAAACCTGCTATAAATCAAATTAGCAATTTGAATATGCTAATGATGTCCCATCAAATTGGAACATAACGTTCAAATACTTCAGAGGTAAAACCTTCAAATTTGGGGGAAAATCCTTGTGTAACTACTACTAGTGTAGCAGTGGTAGTGGGAATCAGGGAAATTTCAAATTGCATACTGCCCACTGTGGCACACGAGCCATAACCAAGGTTACTTGGCTCGCAGCTTCCTACAATGAATTCTAATGGTTCCATTCCCAGCAGGCATCACTATCCCCTGTTTTGCATGTGTACACTTGTATAAGAGGAAAAACTGAACAGGACCTTCAGTAGTGTTGTATTCATTTTGGGGGACTGTCTCTCCTTTATAATGTATTGTCTTCTCCACTCAACTCCAGGTTCCCAGATACAGATCTTTAAGCAAATTTAAGGTTCATATGGGCTTTCAGGTGGATACCCTGTTTCTTGCTACCCTACTAGTGGGTTTTGAATATGTTGGGCCACATACCCTATGTTGTCATGGAAGAGGTTACCATCATCCTTAGGTTTGCCTGATTATCGCATAGTGCATCAACATTTATTTAATAGTATCCTAGAGATCCCAACACAAGGGTCAGAGTTGTTTGATATATAAAGGATCCCAACTTTTTAAATGTTGTCAACATTCTCTCTGATGACAACTTCCTGATCACCACAGGAAGTGTTGTTAATGAAGTTCCAGGGAATATTTAGTGTCTTTGCTAGATGGACACTTTCCATAGCATGCAGGGCAAATGGCATCTTTCACTCATTCATCCAGGAGGTCAGTGGTTCCTAGGGTGTGAGAACAAAGACTTATGACTTGGACTGTATCCAAGCCTCTGTAATGACAAATTTCACTCCCGTACTATCTGCAGCTTCCTATGTTTCTTTCCCTCAAAAGCACTGCAAAGTAACCCAGAGTTTTCCTAGTAATGGTTGTTGAATTCTCAGCTGATCCACACTGA
Organism: Ibycter americanus; assembly: GCA_035590275.1. Lineage (NCBI taxonomy): Eukaryota > Metazoa > Chordata > Aves > Falconiformes > Falconidae > Ibycter > Ibycter americanus. The sequence continues at coordinate 80,592,876 of JAVJGI010000040.1, read as the reverse complement.
GGTGTTCAAAGCATCCCGCTGGCATTGGATAAACACAGGAGATTGTTCAAAACCTTTATACAGTGGACTACCAGTTACTGCCTGTCAGGATTTTAAGAATTGCATGGTGTCCCATACATTTCCTCCTCAATCAGTGCCACCTATGTGCCATTTGATTTTTTTAAGAAACATGCTTCACCTTTCTCCTATACCATTAATAAGGTCAACAGAGTAAGTGCAAAGTCAACTTATCTCCATGCCCAAGACAGCATTCCTGTACTAATTTATTTTTAAAATGTGACCCTTTATCTGACTATATCTCTTGTTGCATTGGTGGTGTAGCAAACCATTGGTTTAATCATGCTACAGTTGGCAATCTGGATGCAGTGTGAGCAAGGTAAGCATTACCCAAACGACTCACTACTTCAGCCGCGGTCATAAACAATTTCCACCCCTTGGAGGTACATGTCATGAGTCTGGTATAGTCTACTTGCCCAGTACCCCAAAGGACTTTTCCTTCCCTAAGTTTTGCTTGTAGTTGAAAAGAGAATTCTTAATTTCATTATCAAATCCTCTGGTTGTCACTATATGATCTGCTTGTTTCTCAGTAATTGGTCAACCTCGTCTTCGCATGCTAATGCAAGTCATATGCTCCAGTGTCTCCAACTCATTCACGCAGCCATGCAGCACTCAAGGCAGAAGGCAGGCCTTGAGTACTGAATGGCTAAGTAAATGCCATTATTTTCTGGTGTGCTGCTACACGCCCTATAGTAATAGTACAACAGCTGGCAATATCTTATATTTTCTCCCAATATTGGCTTCCCTATATATTGAGATACTTAGGGAATTCGCCCAATTTCCTAGCTATTTTGTACACTAGCCCATACAGCATAGGAATCAGTGTATATGGCCTGTGCACCATTTCTAAGTGCTAATACTATGGCACAGAGCTCTCCTAATTGAGCAAAACCTTTTATTCGCTCAGTTACTACAGGTACTTTGGCTACAAATACAGCAGCAGCCATCCCTTGTCATCTACCCTGTACTCTGCAAGCACTCTTGTCAGTAAACCAGACACAATCTGGTTGACAGTGGTTGAATTCAGGGGCATCGGGATAGAAGACCAAGGAGGCTCCATGTATTCAATGAGCATTCCTATATACTCTACTTCAGTAATTCTATTCTCCTTAGGTAAGCCATCTACAGTTTCATGATGATAGATATACAGTACTCACTTTCATACAGGGGTCTTACACACTATACCTAAAGGCACTGATTTACCAGCAAGCATAGGTTTAAGAACAGGTATTGGCAATATAATTTTATGCTCTCTGGGTCAAGGGTTCAGCCATTGCCAGTCCTTTGTAAGGTGCTAACAGCATCTTTTCAGAAGTGGAATGATGGTGCTCATCGCTCTGCCACATAAACATATATACTGCACAACAGTGACCTCCTGTGGTAATTTTTTGTTTCTAGTTCTTTAGATAACAGCACGAGCAATGGTCAGTGTTTAAAACATGCACCAAGGTTTTGTGAATAAAACCTTAATAAAAGCCCTGCAGGAGGTGTTTGTTCAGCACCTATACTTGTATACACCACTGGGTGTCAGTGCCTACTGCTGCAGTCCTCCAGAAGCTTTCTTCGCCAAGCTGTCCCATGTGCGAACCACGTGTCGGACATGCACTAAAGCTCTCCTTACACTTCAGACTTGGTCTAAGGCTGGGTTTATGCCTCAGGCTGCCCACTCCCCTTTCCGTGGTCATGATGGCATACAGGCTCCACAGTAGACAGATATTCCTTCCCCTGGAATATCCTCCTTGTCCTGCAGAAAGCTTGTCAACCTCCTGGGGCAGGCAAGGTTAGCCACTGCCTCTCTCCTTGCCTTAAGAGAACTGGCTCAGCCCTCCTACAGAAAGGAAGTCACCCCTTCCTCACCCCAACACCTGTTCCTCTGAAGCAGGGGGGACTGGCATACCCCCAACAGGGACTTTCTGCTCTTAGCTGGGTTCCTCCGGTCACAGCAGGGGAGAAGTTGGGTTTGGTCCTGCCTGCAGACCCCAGTGCTCTGGCAAGCTGCAGGTCCTTGACTTGCGGATTGCCTACAAAAAAGGAAAGAGCTTAGACATGTCAGACAGGCACTACCTGCATAACTGGTCTCATGAAGGCTGAAAAAAGCAGGCTAAACTGAAAAATAAATATCCTTTCAGCCTTGCAGCCCAAGTATTTCTTACTGGAAGAGCTGCCAGGAACTGCCTGAACCCACAGCTGAAGGCACAGATAGGTACACACACAAGGAAGCTGCTACCTAGCCTATGCCCCTACAGTTCAACAGCCTGCAGTGCAGGGGGGTTGTCTGTCTCCCCTCTAGCAGCATTTTTTTAGCAGCCAGCTTGTCACTGGCCCTTTCCTTGGCACATATGCAGACAAATGCAGACTGGGTAAAGAGGAAGAGAGGGAGGGAAGGAAGGCTGAGTGTAAATGCATGCTGGTAAGTCCAGGGGAACTCCAAAGAAACAGCCCGGGTGGCTAGGCCCTGTGCTGCATCCCTGAAGCCTGATCTGCCAAGAGACAGCACACACAGCTCTGCAAGATGTGAACTCCTCCTCTGTATTCTAGTAAGCTCTGAAAAGGCTTACAGCATACAATTCAGCAGGAATAAACAAGCCACTTTTGTTCTACTAGAAAAGTACCACCCCAAGGAACCTGTGCTTCTTTTCCTACTGCAGACCACTAGTAAGGAGCTGGCCAGGCTTCTGAAGCAAACCTCACATGTCGGGAACATGAGTCAAATCCACTGCCAACAGAGGTAACATCGGTGTCCTTCTGGTTTGGGTCGAAAGGAAAACCAAGAAAGCTCAGGGACATAACCCATCCTGCAGAGCGCAATACCCGGCTGCACTATGCTCTCACAATTCCTGCAACAGGATGTTGTCTGGGCAACTGCTTGGGACTCCCTCAGTGTGATCCAAAATGGACTTGTCCCTCATTTCACGAAGACAAAAAGCTTTCTAGGTCTAGTCCTGGCGTTTGTGAAGAGAGTGAAGAGACTGCTGCTGCCTTCCACCACCTCTAGACCCAGCTCTCAGGCTGCCCTCGTGTTCCACCCCTGCCACACCAGCTGATGAGGTGAAACATACACTTGGGGAAAGGAGAGGAGGATCTTTCAAACATACCCATTCAGATCTTGGGCCTTCAGTGGCTGTCTCTCCATATCGGCTGAGGCGCATGCACCAGACACCCTGAGTGAGCTCAAAGCTCTGCAGTCTCCATTCTCTCAAGACCGAGAGTGACAAAGGCACAGGGACAACCCGGAACCGATGCCCTGCTGTGTCTGCCTCAGTGCCAATGATGCGAGGCAGGTGGCAGGGCAAAGGATTGCAGAAAATTGTCAGCATGGCTACCTTACTGCCTGTTACGGAATACCAGCTGCTGGTTTTTTCTGTAAATCGAGACCAAAAAATGGAAACTGACAGAAAGAAGACTCATTAACGAAAAGCAAGGCCATTTTTGTGACAGCCTGCAGTGTGGTCACAGGACCCAGGGCCTTGCACCCCAAAACCTTGCCCCTGCTCCGCACCACCGACCCAAGCCCAGCCAAGGTCCCGAGAGGGCTCCCCCCAAGAGGGGCTCCGGCCCTCGCTGGTCCCAGCGCCCCCACGGGCTCTGCGACCGACCGGTGGGCCACGCACCGCTTGCCCAGCCCAGGGCGGGAAGGGGAAGAGGCATCCCGCGGGCGAGGGGCGGGTGAGGGACGGACCCACCGTCCCGCCC
>JAVJGI010000040.1:80553196-80589026 GCA_035590275.1 Ibycter americanus | reverse complement strand
GGTCTGGTGGGAGGGGGGTTCGGTGGGGCCGTCGCCGCAGGGGTCTGATGGGAGGGGGGTTCGGTGGGGCCGTCGCTGCGGAGGGCAGGTGGGTGGGAGCTGCCTGCGGGCCCCTGCGGCGGCCAGTCGAGGATCCCGTCTGGAGCTGGTGTGCGTGGTGGATGAGCTGTCATTGTGCCACCTCAAGAGGGGAGCCACAGCGTAAAAATCAATTTTGAGCTGATACCAAACTAGAGCTTTTTCTTAAAGATAATATCAACCGAGGTTTTCGTTAAAAAAAGAAGGGGGGGAGGCGGGGAATGAGAAATAATAATTGTAATGGATTTTGCACGAGGATTTGCACACTTGTGACAGCGGGCCATGCCCGCTCTCGAGCTGAGCCCTGCTGGGAGCACATTTTTCTTGAACATCAGTTTTAAGTTTGGCTGAGGAACAGTGCTGAAGCCCTTGACATGGCTATAAAAACTTCCATCTCTTTAGGCAGTGTGAAAATTTTGTGGCTTTATATTAACTGGCTGCCTGTCAGCTACTACCTGATTGCTGGAAGGGTCTGCCGTGGGAAAACTGCTTCCGGCGCGCTCCTGTTCCTGCCAAGGCATCACCGGTTGGGTGCCGTGGGAGAGGGTATTCTGGACCTTTGGACTGGACTGGGGAACTTTGTTCTCTGTTTTTTGAAGTACATCATTACCTAGGGGAACACAGAACCAAGAACACTGTTAAAAATCACATAGTTGCTTAATACTGTGAACAGAAGCTGAATGAATATCCTGTTTATTTGCAGCCATTTATCATGTAGGTACATAAAAATCACTTTGCTGTTTATTCTGCTTGTGTTAACAGGACTCACGGCACTGTAGTTTTCTTGGAACAAGTTATGCATTTTTCTCATAATATACGTGGTATAATAGTGATACCCTGTAGTAACTCACTGTAATCATACAACCGTAAGGTGCATAATTGATTCTAAATGCGGCTTTTATACTTTAACTCCTTGAGCATAGATTCTAGTATACATTTAGACATCTAGTACATGTGAAGTTTAGGTGTATTCAATAAAAGTTAGTTTTTTAAATGAAGAAAACTAATCGTTCTTATACATTTTAGTACACTTCCATTATTCAGTGGCTTTTAACAGGCAGACTTCAGGTTTATTTTGTTTCATTCTTCAGTTCTTTCAAAATTCACGTATTACATAGTTCTATTGCAAGATTGATATTTTTTTTGGTATTTCCTTGTAGCGTAATCCTGGGGCTTTTAAGGATTCTAGTCCTGTCTCTATTACAATCTCTGTGCTGTCAGGCCCTTTGTAAGGGCGGGTAAAGCAAAACTTCGTGATTCAGTACTTCCTGTAAGGACATTCCCAGGAATTACCAACTTTGGCATGTGGCCTTAGTCACTTTTGAAAATAATAACAAATGAGTCATTCTGTGATTAGAATTCTGTCATCCTATCAGCACCAAAGCCTCAGGGATACATTTGCCTATTTAAATGTAAAGGAGAATGCAGAAAGGTTTTTGGTATAGGTTATGGTAATGGATTAGGAAAAAAGATACTCAAGATGGATGATAAACTAGAGTGCTGCTGCTTTTTGGAGTCATGTGTTGCTTTGGTCTTCCTCACCCTTAGGCCGGGACAGATAGAAATTCTCTTAAGGTCAGTAGGAGGAGTTTAATGAAGATATTATGAGTAAGATGCTTCCTGGACTCGGGTTTCAGGCCTATGTCAGTTAGAGATGAGCTTTGGAAGCCTTCTGGAGCCAGTGGTGAAAGGGGGCTAAAGCTATTTCAGCAGTCACTGTCACTGTGGGAGGTATAGAAGAAAGAGGATTAGTTAGTTAGCTATGAGACTTAACTCCCTCTGGCCAGTGAGCCAAGTCTTGTTTATACCACACAACAGAAGTAGCGGGGAGATAGGAGTTACATTAGCAAGGGATGAGTTTAGGCTTCGGTGGTTTGAAAGTGGCGATGCTTGGCCGTAAAAAATCGGAGGTGCTCATTTGCTATATTTATAAAAGCTGTCCTGTGGCTGGATTACTTTGGGAGTTTAATATTCATGATAGTATCATTTGTATAGAAGGTTTCTCTCACTGTTAATGATACTAGCTTTACAGATGGGAGTATTCTGATGCACTTACATCTAATTTTTTTAATATAATTCTAGGTATAAGCACACATGGCTCCAGGTGTCTCAAATGAGAAGAAAACTGATGATGAACAGTCTTCAAAGTAAGATTCAGAAATTAATTACCTTGTCCAAATTTACACTTACCTTCCTTCCCAAACTCATTATGCACTCATTTAGTTTAAGATAAGGTTTAGGATACAAATATTGATTATAACATCAATTATCTGGTAGACGCTGTTTTGACAAATGGAGTCTTTATCTGCTTTAACTACACCTACACAGAGGGCTCTGCTGGCTAGTTGTTTTTCATTTTTTTCCAAGCATAGGTGATGTCTTTATTTATTTTTTAATCCAGTGAGCTGTTGAATTGTTGACTTTGGTTGCTGCATATGGCCAGACCTACCTGCTTCAAGAGTTTAAGCAAATATTTCAATCTGTTCTCTAATCCTTACTTTAAGCTTATTTTAGTAAAACCATACATGCGCATTTAGTTCTCAGATACTCATGTTTTATTTAAATCCCCAGAAGCTGTAGGTGCTTTACAACAGTATGAGGGGAATAAATTGTTTGCTCCTTAGAGTTACAGACCAAAGATTTTTATCAGGCAAACTTTGCCTCTGCTGTAAATCTGTGGCATTGATCCTATGTACACATAGTAATACACATACTGTTATTGCCCATTTTACCCCAAGGTCCAAGTCTGCAATTAGATCTGGATGGGCAGATAACCAGTATAAGTTAGTAACAACCTCTAGTTGCAGTGAGGTGGTGGGGTTGAAGAGTGTTGCTGGTAGGGTATGAGATGAAGAAGGTGAAATACAGATACTGCTGAGGAAGGAAGCTATTTAGGCCAGGCATGAGGACAGTGGTGTTGGAGCATACCATGTGAATTTCCCTGTACTTTTAATAGAAGCCTCTCCCTTTCCCGATTTGTTTCCTGGAGAGAAGCTTTGATTGCTGGTATTCTCATAAAGAAGGAAATATGTTTTGCTTGCCTGAGAACAAATCTAAAGTGATTTCAAATCATATGCTATTTATATGTAAAAGCCATTCCAATAAACATCAGCGCAGCCAACTATTTGATCTGCATTAATGAATGACCCATTAAATATGGGTAGAGTCCCACAAAACTGAGCAGGAATAATTCAGAGGAGACAGCCTGGGAATTCTGTTCACATGAGCTGGCAAACTCCTGGGCTGTCTGCACTTGTTTTTCATTTCTCACAGAGTCAAAGGGGTCTTTTGGAGGAAAGAGCAAAGGCAACCAAAGCTTTTGCTTCTACCTTAGGTGTGATTGGTATGAAGAGAGGCAAATGGGGCATGTGGGAGATGGAAAGGAATTACTGCTGAAGGGGCAGTGAACCACCCGCCTTGTTGGGCTGCTTTTTCACTTGCTGAAGGTGGTAGTCTATGGTGGGGTGGGAAGGGACAAGTAGGGTGGATTGGGATGATACCTCTTTCTTTGGTTGTGCAGCTGCTGCTGGATAGTTAGTGACGCTGGAGAGAGAATTTCAAGAACAAAAAATTGTTATACTGGGAATATTGGGGTTGTAACTATTTTCTTCGCTTTCTGAGGAACAGTTCAGTGACCTCAGTGTGGGCATCCAGGCCACTTTAAGCTTCTTAAGGTAATCAATACATCCTGCACAGGACTGACAGATAAGACATAGGACCTACAGAAAAGCACTGCCTTTCTGGAGAGGCATTAGGAGACAGATAAGATATCCTAAAACTTCTAGAATAGTGCTGAACACCTATGTTTAGGCTTCAGAGTTGTTCCTGCAGAGTCTTAATTTTTTGCATAAACTCCAGGCAAGGTCTTTTGTTTGTCTCCTCTGACAAAGCAGTTTGAATTTGCTGAGCTATTCTGTGACTGCAGTGAGCCTTCATTAAGTTATTAAGTCATCTTCTTGTGTCTGGAAGGTATTTATTGCTTGATTTCATCTCTCAAAAACTACTTTGAAGTATTGGCCAGTATTTTGCTTAAGCTAGTGATTACTAACTAGTTTTTACTACCTGTTTCAATTTTGAACTTAAAACATTAAGCACAGAAGGCAGACGTTTTATGAATCATTCAGCTTGCCTGCTTAGTCCACTACCAAATTTTCCATGAAGGTGATCCCATGTGCTAAGTAGCCTTGCCTTGTTTCCTGTTGCTTCAGAAAGACCCTTTTTTTCCTTTTTTTAAACTGTATCACTTTCTTGCGGGAAGCAACTTAAGAGGAAGTGAATTCTTTTTACCTTTTCCTCTTTCCCTTTTTCTTGTGTTTTTTTTTCTCTTCATTTTTTTTTTTTCTTTGCTTCAGATTTCAATTTGCCTCTTTCCTATTTCAGATCCTCTGTACTTGTTACCAGTCTCATGCCGTAGAGTTTTTTCCTTCTGGCTGGATGACACAGTGTTACAGTGAGCCAAGTAGCCAGAATTCCCCTTTGTACCTGTTTGTAAAGCCCAAATCTTCTCATCCCTCTCAGGTGGCTAGGGGGGTCAGTCAAAACAGAGGTCAAGTTTGCTTTTCAGCCTTGTTATAGATTGTGTAGTAGTGTGGCCTACTGAATGTTCCCTGGGCCTACTCCTATTGTTCTGCTCACCATAAAGGCCCAGCCTGGTTCACAGCTTTAATACTCTTTAAGGTAAAGGTTGCACTGTTGCAAATGCATCCTACCATCTGGGCTTTTCTTCAGCAATTTCATCCTGTGCCATGAATGGAATGTTAAATATCCTATGTGATTTTATTATGAGTCATAAGGTGGTGAAGAAATTTAGGATTTCCTTAACATAATGCATGAGGAACCAAAATAAGGTAGTGCAGTCATGCTTAGGTGTGGCATTTCCCAACTTCTACTGCTTGACTTTGCAAAATTAGCATCTGTTCAGTGTAGGGGTTTGTATATACTCTGTGTTTCACAATGCTGCTGTCCTGGTAGAGAGAATTTTATCCATCTCTGCAACCCTCATCTGGAGAAAATGAAAGAAGACATCCTGTACCATTTTGCTCTTGGGACTGGTACCCATGATTTTCCGACATTGTTTGGAGATGTAAAGGTAAGATGATTCATTTCATTCAGCAAGACTTAAGCTTTTCTGCAGAAGGTGGAAGTGTAGCTGTCTTCAAAATAAGACTAAATGTATCAATGTATCAGCATACCACCAACTGAGGAATGAATGGAAAGGTGGTAAGATTTTGTGGGTTCTTATCACTTTCAATATCAAGCAAATGGGGATAATTGTTTCTGACTCCTTCTTTCCATCCAGTAAAAAGGAAAATGCTGAAGTCTCTATTCAGGTAGAACTCCTTTTTGGGTGGCCTTTAAGTCAGTATCTGTCTTTTACTAGTTTAAACAAGATGAAGGCATTTGAGTGCTATATAGAACGGTTGGTTTTTTTTTTCCCCCATGATTTTTCTTCACTGAAGGTGTTTGCATCCTCATGTTGATCTTTGCATGTTCTTTGATATACTGCATTATGCAATTGATTTTGTTTTGTTGAATACTGTCCACCCCAGTTTGTATGTGTTGGAGGAAGTCCTTCACGGATGAAAGCTTTTATCGCCTACATAGCTGAAGAGCTGGGGCTTGGGAGCCCTGGTTATGACTATCCTAACATCTGTGCGGGAACTGACCGTTACGCAATGTATAAAGTGGGACCCGTTTTGTCAGTCAGTGTAAGTGCCTCACTGAATCAGGTATGGGACACAGTTCAATTTTGCTGTTCAAAGTAGAAAATATGAATGCACATTTCTTTTAAACGCTTAACAGACAGAGTCAGGTTATTAAGTTTGTATCAGCCATGCTCAAAGTAGTGCAGTCAGCTAAATAAGAATTCTTTTTTAGCCCTTTCTTGTAAGAGGGCAAATCTCTGAGGCCTTCATTCCTTTCTTACCTCCTTTAGTGTACCACTGATGTATTGCAGGAATGGCCTTATAAATTTTTTAACAGACTTACCGTTGCGTCCTCCCTGTTATGTTTCCTGAATAATGGGGGAAATAAAGGTCATGCGATGCATGTGGGGTATTGGAAAAAATTGCTCTATTGCATCCAGAGCTAAGTATCTGCAGTGGCATTGTCAAATGTGCTAACATAGCTTAAGAGTAGCATTCCATGGGACTTGTGCTGCGAACTCATATGTGCACTTTAAAACTTCATATCTTTAATTTGTAGATATGATTACATATTTCAGTTGCAATTACATAACTATAGTATCACTCTATACCCTTTCTTTTGAGTTGTAGTTATTGCATTGTCATGCAAGTTAAGGTGGGCCTATGTTTGCTGAACTTTGTGGTGATAAACCACAAAGTCTGTGTGTTGAAAAAATCTAGCTTAACTACTCACTAGCACTTCGGGTTGGTAAAAAAAATCAGAGTGGGGTTTTTCTTGTTTTTAAGAAAAGCTCTGTGATGAATTGCAATTGTCAACTATTAGGAAAGGACACTACTTATACTTTTAAGAATGTAAATATTTTATAATTCATGATTTTTAAAAATATTCTACTTCATCCATAGGGTACCAAAGCCAGTGGGAGTCTTTCTGTTTATCTGCAGCAGTCTTTCAGTAGGCCCATAGGTTAGAGTTTTTGTGGGAATGAGTTGGAAGGAGATCCTGTCCAGCTCCTTCTTCCATATATATTTTGCATTGTCTATGTGAATGTCGAATATGAATTTCTGCTTTCATTTCAGCACGGTATGGGCATTCCCTCTATTTCAATCATGTTGCACGAGCTGATCAAACTGTTGTATCATGCCAAGTGTTCCAACATAACCATTATTCGCATTGGCACATCTGGTGGAATAGGTATTTCCCCTCTTGATTTCTTTTTATCTTCAAACCAAAACATCTTTGTAGGAGAGTAAAGCCTCTCTCTGCAAGTAAGTGATTGATGGTGAGAACAGTTTTCCGCAGGAGACGAATAATTTTGCTTCCGTAATTTTAAAATAAAAGGCGGTATCTGTCCCTGGATAGAGAAAATGCACTTAAGAGATCTGACAACGTGAGGACAAGGACATTGCTGTCCTGTACAAGATATGAAAGAATATATAGTGAAAAAGGAAAAATTTTGTTCTTTCAGATATTATTTGTAATAATAAACTGAAGCAGCTAGTCATGCGCAAAAAAAATCCCCTGGGTGAATTCAGGGGCAAAAGTGCCACCTTTAAAAGAAGCAGGGTTTGGTCAAGATCTATATTTTATGTGTGTGGAAGCAAAGCATTAACTACATTGTGAAGCTATATCTGTTTATTTTTACTGCAGGTCTGGAGCCAGGCTCAGTGGTTATAACTAGGCAGTCTGTAGATGCCACCTTCAAACCTCAGTTTGAACAGGTTATTCTGGGAAAGACTGTAATTCGCAGTACAAACCTAGATGAACAGCTAGCTAAGGAACTGATGCAGTGCAGTAAAGAAATGAATCAGTTCAATACAGTAATTGGAAACACGATGTGCACTTTGGATTTCTATGAAGGTAAGGCTGGCGACAAACTGACGTAAGTGTATTGGTAAACAGGGATAGGTAAGTATCGAATAATATTTTAACATTAATGTTCCAGTTCACTGAACAGAATGCATTTCCTACTTTGAGTAGTCTTGTCAAGTGTCATTAATCTATTTTTCATATATGTTAAATCAAACATTGTGGTTAGTAGTTTACTGTATTTGAACTTTGAATTTTGTGGAAATTTTGTTTCCCACCAGCTCTAATAGATCCTCTGAACTACATCTAGCCTACTGTACACTTTTCATGCACTCACCAGTTAGGTACATTTGTCACAAAATTTCTGTGATTTTTTTGAGGCATCCTAGAGAATTAAAGGGAGTGGGAGTTATCTGTGGCTGTTTTGGGGTTGGGTTTTTTTCCACTGGTTAAGTATCTAAAGTAAATCTTTTCTCAAAGAAGTGTTGGGACTTGTTTCCAGTGCTCATTTTGAGCAAAGTGGTGGTGGTCAGATGACTGAAGACAGTATTTTGCTGAGTTGTGTAGATGTGGCTACATAGTAGGGGCAAACCTCCAAGGCTTGCTTTGGATAAACATACAGACATTCAGGTGCTTTTCTGATCTCCCATGTCTATTCACAAACATCCTTCAAATCTTGCAAGAACAGGGTGTACATCGCACCTGATGGCACTGTCTTTCTCTAGGTGTTCCTGAATACGTGACAAAGGGTGCAATGCAGAGGGGAACACATGGTCTTCATAATAGTGCTCAAACTTGGTCAGAAGCAGACGCTGTCAGTTTGTGTACCTCCTCAGACACCAATCACAGGTGCAAGCTACACTAAAAAAAACATCAGGAATGTTTTCAACTTACACAGCGAAACCAGAACAGGCTCAAGGGCATTAATTTAGGAGTACGTCTACTGAAAACAAAAAGATACTGAGTAAAACACTGTGTTTTTAACTTTACTGTACGTAACCTGCTGCTGTTTTATCTGTAGGTGTTATTCTTGAATAATTTGAATAAACTAATTTTCTCAAAAAAGTACAATAGTATTAAGCTAACTGGCTAAGAGACTCTTCATCTTTTACCTTAGAGAGTCTGTAGGTAATGAAGCGTTCATCCTTTTAAGGTAGCATCAGGATAGCATTTTCAAACCTGGCAGTTTTTCTAGACAATGATTAAACAGAAAAAATGCAGCACTTCCACACAGCTTAAAGTTTGCTGCTGAATTTTGACACAGGCCACATGTGTGGGAAATCTACTATTTACATTTCCCCAATTATGAATTTGAGAATTTAAGCTGGAGAAGACCAATTAAATTACTGTGATTCACAATATAAAAAATACAAATAATATGTAGAAGCTCTAGCAATAGACACTTTGTCCTATTTGTTTTGTCCATGGAAATAAAGAGTAGTAGTAAAAAGCTGGATACTGTATAGGGGAAACTGCAATAACTGGGTGTTTTAGAAACTGAATTTGTTCTGTGGCTTCATCACTCTGAAAATTTCTACAAAATGACTTTGTAGGACAGGGCAGGTTGGATGGTGCAATCTGCTTGTATAATGAAGAAGAGAAACTGCAATATTTGAAGGAAGCTTATGATTCTGGTGTCAGAAACATAGAGATGGAGTCTTCTGTATTTGCTGCAATGTGTAATCTCAGCGGTGTCAAAGGTAAACTAACTTAAAGTAACTTTATTCAAGCTATAGGATGTTGTCTGCATTGCAGGGGGCCTGTGGTAAAAACTGACTGAGGTGTTAACATGCATTCTGCATATTAAAAAAATGGTTTTGGTTATAGTTTTGTTGCTATGATTGTTTGATTTGTCATATGTATTCACAGCTTATGCAAACTTCCTCACATAGTTCTTATACAGTTTAGTTCTGTCATTTGCTGTTCCAGCCCATGCAAGCACATAAATCATTAAAATACCTAATTAACCTATAGCATTAATTTGCTTTTTTCAGTTAATTTTAGAAGTTTACAGGAAGCAACTGGTTAATTTAAGCAATCAGATGATACTCATATATATAAAAATATAATCACTTTCTGTACTTTCATATCAAATTGAAAATATTTTTGTAGACTTAGGGCTTTAATTCTTAAACAGTTGAAGATTTTTAGTAGCATCACGAATAAACCATTCCTAATCATGTAGACGTTTTTAATATTTTTACACAAGCTAACTAATTTTCAGTAAAGATCAGAAAGAAAAATAAAAGAATACAAATAATGTGATATGATGCCTTTCTACTTATGTAGTTAACTATAGTCTCTCACTTCCCTTGGAAAGGAATTTACCAATTTAAAACACTGACGTTTCTCAGACTTCCTTAAATTTGAGGACAAAATGAAGGAAAATAAGAAGTCCAACAGTTATATCAAACATCCTCAGTTCTTACTGACTTGAGAGTGATTAAATACCCAACCCATGCTGTCACTGAGCCATTAGGGTGCCTGGTCCTTTTGCTGTCTCTGCTTTGTAGGTCTGTACTGTGTATTACTGCTTGTGCTCTGCAGATTGTCACTAGCAGCAACCCCAGATACAGAAGAGTGGTGGCTGAGCTCAGATTGAGTGAAAGCCTCCTTTATATTACCTTTGGGGCTTTGATTACTAAAAGGCAGCAGATAAGCCTGAGATAATCTGTGAGATCCTTATGTACTTGCAGTGCTCCCCATCCATGAATGTTGAAGCAGCTGATCTGCTAGTTCCTGAGGGATGCTATCTACAACACGGGGATTTGAGTTGGGGATAAGCTAGATAGCAGAGAGCTGTAACTACATCTGCTAGAACAGCGTCTCTGATCCCTTCCTAACAATCAAGCCCTGGGTGCTTGTGAAATGTAATTCCTATCCAGAAAAACGTAAGAATCATGATACAACAATAAGTATCAGCAGCTGCCTGAGAGCTCTTGCTTTATTAATGTAGTCATCAGTTGTCTTAAACTATTTTTAACTTTTTTTTTATATCATCCATAGCATGCTAGTCCCCTAGCATCTTATGGTATTGTGCACCATTTTTTTGGGGGGTTGTTTTCTCTCACATTTCTAATCTTCTAGCTGTTCATTCAAATGTTTATACTTTTGGACTGTAGAAGTGCCAGAATGTCATTCCTAACTAATGCTGTCTTTTAATTTCTAGCTGCTGTAGTGTGTGTCACTCTTCTGAATCGACTTGAAGGGGATCAGATTAGTAGCTCACATGATGTACTTGTGGAGTATCAGCAGAGACCGCAGAAATTAGTGGGATATTTCATTAAGAAAAGTCTTGGGAAAGTATGAAATGCCATCTTTGTTTTATAGAAGCAGAAGTCTTTTGCACAGCTGAAGTCCTGATCACGACTTCTGTGCATTAAAGGTCTTTTGCCTCAGAATACCTTACGGCATTCCGTGTGTCCATGGAAATTAATCATTTATGTCACTGTGCTTTGGGAACTGAATGTGCTGAATGGGCTTCAGTTAAGTATTGCTTAGTTACGTGTTTCTGGATATAAGAGTCACTTTTCTGTGACTTGGAAAGTGGATCTGTTGTGAAGGAAAAGCCTGCTATAATATATGAAAAAGCTTTATTTATCCCTGCTGTAAAACTAGGAAGAAAATCAAACTTTATTGCCAAGTACTTGCAAGCCACCAATTTAATTTTAACTTAAGAATGCTAATCTCTTTCTTGTTGTTATAAAAAATTATATAAATTATAACTGTATTTGTTGCTTCACTTGTAAAGGAAATTTAAAGTGAATGCAGTGGTTTTTTTTGCACACTTTGACAAATAACCAATTCTATTTTCATATATTAAAATTTCATGAAATTGCAAAGCGTGGGACTAAATTTTCTAAGCATTAAGGACTTGACACTGAGCTGTTGAATGTCTATACTTCCTAGATATTGGTCCAAAAAGGTCATTCATATCCCATTTTAACCATATGATTGAATCAGTACCCAGGAAGCATTTATGGATTAAGTAATTTTGCATTGAAGAACATTAGTCTTTTGCTGAGTCAAGGCTCCTGCTTACTGAAGAGGAAGCAAACGCATTCAGGAGATGCACAGCATGTTCACAGGACTGCATTATGGTAGTTCATTTTTTTTCCTTTTACTTTGTTTTGTTTTAGATTCTTTTTTCGTCTCCATGTCTTCAGGACATAACACTCACTGTTGCAATGGTTCCCAGTTCTTCTGAAGACCCGGAGAATGCCTGTTGACTGTACATGCAATCAAAACAATTTCTGCAATTTTTCCAGTACCATTGGCCTAGCAATGAATCATACTCATTGCTGCTTTGCTGCTGTGGTTAGAATATAAAGTATGTGGTCAGTTAAAGAAAAATGCATTTCTCTTTTTTTTTTTTTTTTTTTTTTCTTTTTTTTCCCTACTGCAGTGGAGGAGGAGTCCTAGGAGTCACAGGTCAAAAGGGTCTGAATAAAATCTCAGAACAGCTGTCACTGGTCCAGCTAAGGATTGTAGTCTGCAGCACTGTTAGCAAGCATAACAAGAGCTAGATCTACGAGGAAGTGATGTAGTAGTAGACACATTCACCAAGATGTGGCAGAAACTGAAAGCAATGTAATGAAAACTTTAATAAAGAAAGGGATGACTCTTGTGAACAGGAAACTGCCAATGAGGATTAGTCTTAAATGTGATTAATTTTCAGCTGGAGAACAGATAAAAATATTAGATATTTTTTTAAATTTACTTATTTAGTCTTCCTTTATTTTAAAAAACATATTTTCTCATTTATGCTCAGGATATACAATGAATGTAAATTTTCAGAGAAAGCCTTTTTTTTTTTCTTTCTCTAAGCTTACAGGAAGGAGTCGGATGGGAAGGGCTCCACATTTGTTTGAACTGTTCCTTCCTTATTTAAAAAATAAATAAATAAAAAAGTCAGTGCCTAAGTGTGCCTAGTGCTTGCCTGGGTATTGCATGAAGCCTGTGAGGTCCCTTGGGAAACATGCAACAAAGCACATCCTTGCTCTGCAGCCTGCTGTTCCCAGAACAGTAGCAAGGAGATAAAAAGGAGATCACTTAAGAAGCAACGTGCTGCACTCTGAGCTCAAGAAAAGCTTATACCAAACTGACCAGTATGAGTTTGGAGGAGACAGTGTGCTGTTGTGAAAGAAATACTTAGTATGAATTAACTAAAGAGAAGAAAAAATACCAAGAAAACAAAGAAACACCTCATGTGGCTCTGCAAATCTTTGAGGAAGCATATTACTGCAGTTGTCCTGGAGGTATGAATTTGAAATGATGTGATTTGTCTTTTTAAAGGACAGACGGCAAGAATCTGGAAACTGGTTAAAAAGAAGAAGTTCTTACATCATTTAACAGTGTGAGCTGTCAATTGAAACTACAAAGATTTTGTATTTACAGTCATATAAAGTAGGCATATCTTTTTTGATAGCTAATATGAAAACTCTTATGCACTACATGCTGAAATATAACTAGCATTGTGGCCTAGCTAACTTGGAACCCTAGCTAAGGGTCAAGCATTCACAGAGCGATGCAACTTTTCTGTTAAATCAATACACAAGACCGTAGCAGAAACCCCTGGACAACTTTAGCCATTCACTTTTTGCCTATATGTTCTTTCTCCTTCCCAGTGTTCCTTAGGACATTGTACTTTTCTTTCTGCTAAAATATTTTGCTTCCTAACCGATGGAGTAAAGGGATGTATGACAACATAAAATTAGCATTCAAAGGACACCAAGTGTTCTGCTATTTCTATTGGTCACCATCCTGCAATGCTGTATTCCTAATGCAAGAGGGTGCTCTGTAGGCACATTTTATGTGCAACAAAGTACTTGGCTTCAGAGGAAACTTGCCCGAATGTTACCTGATAAGAACAATTGTATTTTCCCTTGTGACTGCAACTGGACAGAGAGATAAAGAAATGAGTCAGCTGTGTGCATCCGGCAGTGAAGTTACCTTCCTGTACGTTTTACAAAGACATCCATAAATAATTATAAAATATTTAGCAGGCTTTTATATGTGAATCAATTATTTAGTGTTAGCCATTCACATATGTTCTGTGGAACATGAATCAGGATTTGGACTGGTGATATTTTTAAAAGTATCTATGATATTACATATATGTTTGATATTACATAGTGCAGTGTCTCATTGTAGATCTACAAATCCTGCAAACCCTAGACAGTTCAATTTCAAATCAAAGGCCTGCTTTAGTTCTCTGTGCCACCCTGTACCTAGCAATTCCAGTTCAGTTTATTCCAGAGATCAGAAAAGGTAAAAGTAAAAGGGAAGGTAGAAGATATGAATAGTGTGGAAGTGTGAAGGGAGAAAATAGTGGTTTCTGCCAGCGGTTTGTTCTGTGATTCATGGTGTTCTGGCCTGTTATTACCTTTTCATTAAAGAAATCATTGAGACCATGATGAACATATGCTAGAATGCATTTGTGTCACATTTGCAAGAGACTAAGAATGTGCAGTAACTTGATTAGTGACTTGGAGTGGATTTTTATTTTTGACATCTTGATATATTTCAGAGAAGGATTTTCCTTAATGGAAGGTATGAGAAATCCTGAAAAGAAACATTTTGAAATGACCTATTGGCAAAGTACTTAGAATATAAATATTTTTATCTGTCCTTTAAAAACCAGGCAAAATAATTAATTAATTTCAGTATTTCTTGAAGATATGCACATGTAATATGCAATATCTCTTTTTTAACATTCTTCCTAAATCCTTGCAAAGGCTTTTCAGTGCATTGTGTAACAGAACGGGATTTTCTTCTCAAGTCTGGTTCTCAATATATTCCTAAATACATTTTTTATGTAGTTGAATCAGAGATTTGTTTAATTTCCCTTGACAAGGTAGGTGAAAGAAACTAAAGTGTGAATGTTTCTAGATTTGCCCATCAACAGGCAGTTATGTTCTGGATGCAGCACTCAGTAGTGCAAGCAGCAAACTGAGATTTGGGGACTGGATCTGCATGCAACAACTTGAATACAAAAAACAAAGAAGTGTGATTTGATGAGATTATTGCTGTTTGCTACAAGGTGATGAGATTTGCTTTCCCTGAAAATTTTGTCAGTTTTTAAGTTGGAGTGACCTAAATATGTGCTTTCTCTTTCTAAAATAATTACCATTTAATATTATACTCCAGAGTATGAATTAAATTACAGTTAAAGAAGTCTTCTGCCTGAAAGGCAGAGAAAGGAGGTCACTGAACAGAGCAACATTAAATCTGAAACTCTATGGTACAATAATAGAATAAAGAGTAATGCTGACAGGGATGATGCTTTTGCTCAGGCTACAAACAAAATGCAGCAGCAGAAAAAGATGGACAGAGCTGGTTTTACACAACACACAACCTGATTCCAGACGCTTCTTGTTGGCACTGAGCTTGTAACTGTGAGAAAATTTTCAATTTACTATCAGTCTGTCATATTAGAAGAATAAAATTCCTAGAGCTGTCCAGAAGCTCAAACAAACCACTGGCCACCTTGTGAGATTGTGTCTGTTTTCTTTGTTTAATGTGCTCCATTTTATTCATCCCTATTATTTGACCTTGCCCACAACTAACATTTTTTCATAATATCCTAACTTTGCACACATGAAGTGGCTGCCGGGAAAGATGCTACTAATTGATGTCATCCTGCAGGCACTTTGCAAAACAGGTCTGTGCCATGTAAATATTTACAAGCAGTACTCCTAAGAATGTTAAAAGGAAAGCCTTGTGATCACACAATAAATGTTTTGAAAGAAATTGTGGGTGGTAATAGGAAAATAGCTAGTTTACCAGATTCCCAGCCATATTCTCATATGATTTGACTGCATTCCTGTCTACCATTGGCTCCTGGGCTTTAACCTACTTAGCATATAAAACTATGTTTCTTTGAATGTGCTTGCCAACCTACTCTAATTAGTTTATATTAAAACTGTAGGCTAGACATGGCGTGTTGATGGTATATTATAAAGCAGTCAAGTTTTAAAACCAGAGGTGGATGCTGACAGGAGATTCTCTGCCTTTTCTGTGCTAGTCATTTTGGATATCTTGCATATTATAAGAGTAAACTTTTAAGTTAAAACCAAGACAAAGCCTGCTAAAGCTAAGCAGAAGCAGAAAAGGACAGGTCACTGTCTTGTCCTCACTTGGAGACCCAATTCTGAGTATATATTTTTTTTTTCCATTCCAGAAGGAATGAGTGGAGCACATAATGAAATAGATGACTTTCTAATTTGCCTTGCAATATTCAAGATGTTGCTGACTACAGCTGCTCTGTTAAGGAGCCCTGAAAACATATAATTTATTTAGCCTAACAGCAACTGTGCTGTGTTTGAACCTTTTAAAACTGTTTGTAGATGCAACTCCTAAACAAGGTTGCTATTTAAGGCTGGTACTTGCACAGGATACTGCTTGACACTGTACAGATGAAAGCTAGATCACTCGAAAGAGCTTCCAGGATGGCAGCAATATAGCTGGCATGTCTTTCAAAAAATATTCAGAACTGATTTGCTTTTTCTGCCTGTGTGCTTAATTTTTAATGTTACTGTCTCTTTTGTGCCAAGGGTTTGTTTTAGGGGGTGGTGGGTGGTGGTGTGATTTCATATTTCTCTTATTTCTATAACATTACAAATAATACAATCAAGCTCATACATCCTGTTTCTTCTCAAGTTACTTTTATAAGTAATTTCCCAGAATGCCACTGCAGGGATTGTTCTTGGTTGAATGTTTGTAAGGTATCTTTTATTTTCATAAATTTTGTTCTAGAAAAAACAAGTATACCACTGGAGAGCACCATACTAGGCAAGAATGAATTTCTTTAGAAAGGACAATGTATGAGAGCAAACAAAATTAACAGAACTCACTGGGGAAAGATGTTTGTCTATTGGGTATCTTGTATAGTAACACGAGGAGTCAGTAGTTCATTAGTGCTGAATACTAATTGCATACAAAATAGTTGTTTCCTGTATCCATGAAAAGCTGTGTAGCATTAAAAAATTGAATGCAACATTTATGAATATGTAATTATATAGAGCATAAGAAATTATGCACATTACGCAGTTGGCTGAACAGAAATATGCAGAATTACTTGTTCAAAATAATTTGGCAAATGGTTCATGTGAGCTGTTTCAGCTTACATACTGACCGTCAGGAACTATCTTCTGTATTGGTTGCTTTGATAAATAACTGCTTGCAATTATGCTGACTGATTAATTTATAATTTCCTACAAATCACACATTGTAGATTCTACTCCACAGCTTTCCAAAATGGCTGTGTGAACCCGTACATATATTCACAATATTCAATTATTGACAAATATTTGTTTAAAAATGCAAATTGTGCACAGAATTTTCATCTCGGCTATCTCAGAATTTCACCTTTGGTCCTAGTGAGCAGAGTATGTACTCTGAAATAGCAAGGGTTTTAGCATTGCTTGACTAAAAGCAGAAACATCGCTTATGCAAATACCAGCCGGCTGTGAAGTGGAGCTCCTCGGTGAGGTAAGTTCTTTGTTTTCAGTTGTTTGTCCAGCTACACTTTGCCACCATAGGGCACACCAAGAGGAGAGCTGCAGAGCGGGAGGATGATGGGAGAGGGTGGGCACGGGGGACATGTGGCTCTGCTGCACAGCACTGAAGGAAGAAGAAAGATTGTGACATGCTGGATGACTGCTGGAGATGTGCACCTTGATGGCCGAGTGGACTGGGAAATAGGGGTTAGTGGAAGAACAGAAGATGTGCTTAATGGACCCACCTTCATACATAATTAATCCTGTCTTAGAGGTACAATCATGCTTAACATCATTCTGGTAAACACTGAACTACTTAGTTTTCTAGTATGTCCTGAGGACTTTCACATTTCCATTTAAAGCTAAATGATTATTTTGTAATTTTTCAGTCTCGGAGCAGAGAAACAGAAGTCCTGTCATAAAGAGGAATAAAGGTGTTCAACTAGTCATATTCTACCATGTCTGCATCTGTGATTTCTGCTTTGCTGGGAGGTGATTTTTACCACTGTATAAAAAGTTGTGAATTCATGACACCTATATAATCTGTTTTTTCTCTACTCTTTGAACCCATGGAAAACGTAAAAATGAAACCAGAAATTTGCACCATTTCAAATACAAAGATTTTAACAGATTAATCAGTCAATTTAACATGGAGTAACTATGCTTCACAACATGCTTTCGAGGGCCAAAACTTGCTGCTGGGTGACCCAAATTCAAAGCTTGGGAAAGGGAAGCTCAGGCACTGGACGTAAGGCACCAGCTGAACCTTATCCCATGGAGACTGGCAGAGCTCAGTGGACCTACAGATGCACAGTTGCTCATTGCAGAAGTATCAGACTTATTAATTTTTTAGATTGCTACCTTAGCTCAAATCTAGTGGAAGTCAGATTCCTCACTGCTGACTTCTGTATCCAAAAAGTTTTTACATTAATGTGGATTTTACTTTTGATGTGGAAAAATAGCTGTGAATGTTAAGATGTATCTTTCATGCAATACTAATAAATTTTACAGAAAGTGTAATGAAGCAATTTACTCAGCAATAATGAGAAATGAAGAATATTTGCTCAGGCGTCACGCTGTCCTACTGTGTGTCTGTGTGATTCATGATTCAGATTATAGGTGGTTTGAATCACCTTCTATGATGGCTGTGTTATGTGTCTCCACTGACCATAAAGAGAGCTTTTGGGGATCAGATTCTATCTTGGGCAATTCATTTGCATAGAACAAAATATACAGAAAGTTTACTTCTCTGCTCACAGTGACATTCCCAATCAGTAGGGCAGTCATCCTCACTCCCCAGTAAAACTGCACAGCTCTGCACTGCCAGACACCTGCTGTGTCTCCTGGTGGCCCAGCTGCCACACATATGTGCAGGCTTCCCCCCTGCAGTTCCCCACACACAGCTCCAGGAATTGTCCTCCCTCCTCTTTGCTGAAAGAAATGCTGGAAGACTGATTTTCATCCTGGGTAGAATGTGGCAATTATTAACAGTTTTCTGACTCATCAGAATATTCCATCTTCATGTAAGTAATGTATACTGAAAAAGGAGAATGAAAATTCAAACGCACACCCTTTATAAGATAAAATTAAACAGTCATATGATGATGCAATGGGACCATCACAGTGCCAGTTCTGTACTTATAAGGGTTCTAGATGTATACAGGCATTTATAAGGCTATGTGGTTAAGCAGTGTACTTATTTTCCTGCTATGCTTTTTGTAAAAATTCTAAGCATATACACATAAAATGACATTAACACTGCAGTGCCAGAAAGTCACCAAACTGGAAAAAGACAAATGTGTGTTGCATATTCTTTTTTCTTGTTGTCTGCATTCATTTTTACTCCAGAAAAGTAGAAGCAAGTGCAGAATATGTACTGTGGAGTAAAGCACCCTGAAGGCATTTGTACAAACCCATCCCCTTACTGTCATTGCACTGAGAAGCGAGTGGAAAGATGAGATTCCTCAAAGAATGCAAAACAAGAGGCAGAAACATAATCTCATCTTTTCTCAGCAAGCAGGCAAACCTCTTGCACCATTCTCTAGTGCTGGAATTAATCGGCTTCTGAATAATATGTTCAGACTGCTTGGTGAGATGACTCTGAGTTAGAAAGGCTCAGTTTAAGAAGCCACTCTGCAAGTGGATGAAGGAAAGAAAAGACAATATGGGGCATGCTGTACACCAGTTCAAGGCTCTATTTTGGAAGAATTGGCTCTGCCGTGTGAGGCAACCGGTGAGTTTTTGGAAATGATAAAAAAGAATATTTTAAATCTTCTTTTAGTATCTGTTGGAAAGATTGTACCTATTGATTTCCCTCTTTTGCTGCAGATTGTTAAAGGTAGGCTGGCTGCAAGTGGTTCTTGTCTTGCCTTTGGTCACCTAATTGTTGAAAACACAAGTAGAGAAAAACAGTATATTTTAATTCTGAAAGAGCTGAATACAGCAGTGCTCCCCAATTTGCAAATGAGATAGTAAAGCTCATAAAAGTTTTGATGAGCCACAGCTTATCTTTTAATTATCAATAGATTCTACCAGTGCTTCTAGCAGTGGTGAGGATGAAAATCAATTTTCTTCACATTACAGAACAGGTACATTACAAATTACTCATTGGTAATGTAAGAAAGCTTGCAAAACTGTGATCAAAATCTAGATATGAGGGATGCAAAGACTGCATGTTAAAATTGTATATACTTCTAAATTTCTTTTCTTACCCACTCTACAAAGCCTAATGTAACCTTTCAAATTCCAATATGCAGAAGAATGTGACAGCTACTTCAACAGCAGTCAAAATTAAAATAATGCTCAAATGTGAGATGAGACGTCATTGTTTGCTTTTGCTGTGATTGATGTGATATTTTAATTTAATATAGAAGGAAGTGAATTTTCTCCAGTGAGATAACATTTTTGCGGGAAAAAAATGTCACTTCAATTAATAGTTTCTCATTGATTTCTCTTGTCTGTGATGATCTGGGGATTTGCACGGAGGCATGTTGGCTGCTTCAGATAGGATTGCCTCAATTAAATAAGCATACAACTTTTCATTTCAGAAATATTTCACTTAAATAAATTTGTGATTTAGAGGGATAATTTCTTCTCCAAATGATTTCCAGTGATGTTTTTTAATATGAAAAATATTTCTGGGGGAGGGATGCTGTTGGTTATATTCTTCTCCATTCCTAAACACTTCTCTGTGCTCCCGGTTCCTTGTACGTCAATCAGTGTGCATTAAGCAGCTTCTCAGTGTCTCCTGTTCTCCTCCATACTGATTTATTTCTCTTCTTTCTCTGCCCAGTTTCCTCTCTCATATATTTTTTAAGGATGAAATCTTCATTCATGTAAGTTTTAAGTTTGTCTAATTGGTAGCTTTCCCAAAGACAGAGCTCACTGAGATGCAGGCTTCCCCAAACAAGGAATTAAAGTGAATGAGACAAAGGAAATTTAATTCTGCCTGTTCAGAACTAGGAGTTACCCTGGGGAATTTTCAAAACTTCCTTATATACTCATTGTGCAAACACTGAGCCATGAAGGTGCTCCATATGCAGTTATGCAAGAAGAAATTCAGGTGGATTGTCCACCTACGCAAAAGGCAGGTCAGACCCTTGTGAATCTGAACAGAGAGGCATGCCCTGAAATATCTGATCTGTATTGTGTAGATCTATCTATAGAAGACAATTGTCTTCTCATGGTTATTTATCAGCAGTTAGGACTATGAGACAAGTGTGGTCTGTTGAATTAACGATGTGTCATGAATGTCACATGGCATTAGTTGATATTACACAGTGAAGGGGCTATGAAAGACATGTTTTGTAAAGAGTAGGTGTTTTGACTGAAATTCAGACAGGCATCAGTGCCTCTTATTAATATGGTTCAAAGGCAGCAGAGGATAATAGGTGCATTTGGACATCAGTTGGAGTTTGAAATTGCAGTTGTGTAGAAGATACCTTCTCATTTGTTTTCAGAAGCTTTTGCTTCTGAACTACAGGTTCTGGAAGCTCAGGAGGTACATAACAGGCAACTCTATTACTTAGGTTTTCTATCACTGCATTTCTTAACTATTGTTTATCTAGTATTTATTACCATCCAAATTTGCAGCTAGGTAAAGGATGAAGTGTGATTCCCAAATTCTCTCGTTGTGATACCTTAATTTAGAGGAGAATTGGAATTATAATCATGTTGTGAAATGCTTGGCATGTGTAGTTGCTAATATGGCTATTAGGAGAAAAACAAAACAAAGCCTATCCTAAATCTATGCCTTTCTTTAAAAGCTGTTATTATTAATAATTTTCATCTTGGATTAATGTTAAGTTCAGAGAAAATGCTGCCATAATTCTTGCTCTTCATCTGCCCCTACACTGTGTCATCTTTGCCCTGCTTCTGTCCTTTACAGTTCACACTCCTTTCTTCCACTTTTTAAAAGACATAAACATCCCTAAAAGTTGCTCACTGCTGAGCACGCTCCGTTTTGCACATGTATGTTTTTGCATCAGTGCAAAACAAAATAAAATGAAGTAACAGTGAACAGTTACAAACTTGTCAGCTTTATCAGTCAGATCCTAAAGCTCCATTACCAAATTCACCATTCCTCCCAAGTGCAACTCACGAGAATGGCATGGGCTCTCAGATCTCAGTTCCCCTCAGTGCCTGGCCAAAGCAGATGCACAGGGGCTGCCATCTTTCAAATGCCCTTTCTTTGGACCTTCTTCTGTTGGTGTCTTTCCTATTTGAACATGAATATGCCTTATAAAGCAATACTACTTCCCACCTTTACCAGGAGTAACTTGCTCAGTAAGATCAAATTTTCTTACTTAATGTCTGCAGCATGCTGATGGTTCATTGAGTCCTCCAACCTATTGTTGCCTCTGCAGCTGCCTTCTCACTTCTTGTACTTACCCTAAATTCCTCTTTTATTGCATTCTCTGCTAGAAGCCAGCTGAATGGGGTTTGCTTCATTCGTCTGAAAAAAAATCATTAGTTTACCAAAAGACAGGACTGCTAAGGGCTCTTCTGGGGGCTGGTGAAAAAAACCTCAGCTATTTCAGACTCCCTCATGTCCAAGCATCAGCTACATGGTTGCTGCTGTTGTTACCCAGGCAGTGGTTGAGATGGTAGTAACGACAGCTGGAGCAGACTATAGCAATGTGGACAATGGGATTATTTCTTAATATTCCTAGGTTCTCTGCAATTGCTATTATCAACATCCACACTCATGGTACTGTAACAAAGAAAGGCATAAGCGTGTTAGACTGAGAAGTCTACCTCTGATAAGCCATTAATACATAATGAAATTATGGAGGTAAATGGAAAATAAGAAAATTATTTGTTTTCCTAAAACCTTGTAAACAACAGAAGTTATTCTAAGAGGCCTATACTTGCTTGGCTCACTGGTATTCTCCAGCTGCAAATTTGATATCTTTATTAAACCTTGAATTTTGTAGATTCACCAAAATTGTTGCTATTTAACCTGTACTGTAGGTGCAATGAGGTTTCTCAGGTGAATGGTAATAACCAAGGAGAATGCAGCCCAGAATAAGAGTAACAATTGTTTACAGCTCTTATTGTTTCATTAGATGCCTTTCTACCCTGGTGCCAATGCTAGTGGCATTGTGCAATGTTCATTTTGATCCCTAGGTTTATGCAAAAAAAAAAAAAAAGAAAAAGAAAAAAATTGCCCTTTTAAAAAAATTGTGGTTTTATATTTTAAGAATTTTTGGCTCCTGTGTCCCAAATTTGGAATAATAACCCTTCCCTGCATGATTCCCAGATTTTTGGATATTCTGACTAAGCCAAATAATTTTGGAAGAGCTTAAACCAGAGGAGAGTTCTTACCTGTAACTGTTCTGTACCTGGCATACCCTACAATGTTACAGCCTGTGTGACTTTTCTAGTCACAGAGTATTGTCTCGTATTTCTAGCCAGATGACACTCAGTTATACCTACGAATGGGTTATTTCTTCCCCTTTCTCTGTTTTGCTTTCTAAACACCACCAAATAATCCAGCAGCAATTTTCAGTGGGTTGAACTCAAAATATTTCCAAAATGTAATTGCAGACAAAAAAGCCCAGAAACAGGCCAAAACCAATTAACTGAACTCTACCTAAAATAAATGAACTTCTTTGGCTCCATCCAAAGTACATGGAAATCTACAGGAAGAACATCAAAGTTTTAGGCCAAGTGATATACCACACCCCATGAAAGTTGAAAGAGTGGACCTCTAGTCACCTGCTATGGTATACCAAGGGGAGTGTCAATGGAGAAAGTCCAATTAATTTCACAGCTATCTTAAATATGATTGACTGATCCTTAATGCAGCCTGATAGGGGAAATAGTAAGAAAGAAGAAAGCGCAGACTGAGTGTATTTCTGTATTTGTTTGGGTGAACTAATCTAGATTTGGAAGTCAGAAGTTGCCTTATTCTGAATTGATGGGAAATTTGTTTCTCCATTAGTAGGTGGGGTGGTTTTTTTTTGGTCTCAGTTAATGGGAAACACAATATGTTTTCTGCTTTTCTGTTTTGTTAAGCAACTAGAATCTTTCAGGTAGCATAACTGCCATAAAACTGTACATGCTCAAATGCTTCCCACAGGGCTAGTACCATGCTGTTCCTCAATTTTAGTGATAAGATAGTGTGATATTTTTGATCCTAGGTCTACTTCTCCAGATACATTTAATAAAATCTGTTCTGTCCCTCTAGGAAGGCCTTTGTAATGATTAAAAGCCTTCAAGTCTATCCATTCTCTGCTTTGTAGCACAAATAAATCCCTCTTACTAACATATTTAATCCCCTGCATTTTTTTTGCCTGAAACCTTCTTACTAATTACAAACAACGTATTAGATTTCCTTGAACAAAGAGGTGCTCTCACCAATAAGTGTTCTAATGAAATGCTGCTCCAAATTCACATCTTTTTTAGTAAGGCCTAGATTTAGCTCTATACAGTAAGACTAGCTTATTTTCTTAACGGTTTGGATACTAGTGACTAAGCCAGTAGGTAAAACCGTTCCTGTTCTTCCCACATCATTAGTCCTTGTTAAATATAATGAAGAACCTCTAGGTTTTTTGGTTGGTAGGTGACAACCAGTGACTTGTTTTGGCCATGAGTCCAGTCCTAGGCTTTCAGCAGTAGGGCTGCCTAGAATTAGCTGTGGTGGCTCCACACCGTGGCTGTATTTACACGACTTCGTGTTTTGTCCTTGTAGTTGTACTGAAAGAGCAAAAAGCTAGCACAGTTATTGTAGTGCCCAGGGCTCACAAGTATGATTCTGGATATTGTGCAATTGACTTAGAAGCTATTGAGCTAACCGCTCTTTCAATTTCTTTATTTATGCTTGATCAGCTTGCAAGAGGTAAAGGAAGTCCCTGGTAAAAGTTCAGTACAGCAGGACCGACAGAGAACAGAATAGCAGACTTGAAATCAGGCTTTGGTGACTGCCCAGAGATGGTCCCCATGATACAGAACCCCAAATGGCTTCTCTAGCCTACAGAAAAATGACTAGGAGCAAAGAAGGGCAAGTGATAAGTAGCTCTATCCTATCTAGAGATCATTATCAAATGAATACCTAAATACACCTACAGCTCTGCTCATAGATGTCAGGGCCCTGAGGGCACTGATAGCTCTTCATGGCCCTGAGCAGCCTCACCTGGGGCAGCTGCCCACACACCCAGCCCTGCCCCTACTCAGACTCAGGCTGGGGCCCTGCCCTGGTTTTGGCTCAGTTTATTTTCTTCCTTGATGGTGGTACAGTGCTGTGTTTTGGATTTAGTATGATAATAATGTTGGTAACACACTGATGTTTTAGTTGTTGCTAAGTAGGTGTACCCTGAATTAAGGACTTCTCAGTTTCTCATGCTCTGCCAGTGAGGAGGTGGACGAGAAGCTGGGAGGGAGGAGTTGGGACAGGTGACCTGAACTAGCCAAAGGGATATTCCATACCACAGAATGCCTTCAGTAGGAGTGGTGGTCTCTGACTCAGCTGTACCTTCCCATAGACTCTGCTAGTGATTGCAGGACCATGTTTGATCCTAACTGCTCTCACTGAACATGACCACAGCTTGCCGATTAGCCTCCTGGCATGATCTTAGGCCTGTCTCACCACTGCAGACCCACCCGGAGATCCAGACTCTCAGCTGAACCTGGCTGGTGCTGCCCAGCCCGCTTGCCTTGCTGGGGTACTGCAGGGCACACCTTGCCTGGCGAGGACCCCACTGGCCTGGTGTCACCTTTGGCTCCCTGCCCTCTAGGGAGCCACGGGCTGGTACTGCACCCTGACTGCCAGCTTAGGTTGCCTTGAGCCCTGAGGTGAGTACCAAGGAGCCCAGCCTGTGGTTGTCCAGGGCTTTCCCCCTATAAACCTCCCTATGAGGTCTGGTGTCCCACAGCTGTGACCCCCTGCCTGAGCTTTTTGCAGGACCTCTCCCCTATCCTTTCCCCCAGCATTGGCCTGGAGGTGGTGGTGGTATGTGTCTCCTGGGGCAGCCTTGGCCCTTTCCAGCCCCTCATGGGCAGCCTGGTGACATCTCTTCCAAGTCTCTTCTGCAGTGTGCCTTTTCTCACCTGCTGTGCCTGACTCCAGCTCCCCAAATAGCCCACTGATACCCTGCAGCAAATGTACTGCTCCACAGCAAGGGCCCTCTGATCTCAGATGGGAGGTATGGGGACGAACACACAAAGAAGGGAGGCTGCTTCTAGGGCTCTGGTGGCACTGCTAAGCCTTAACAGCCCTGATCAGCCTCACCTGGGGCTCCACCTGGGCCCAGGGCTGAGCTGAAATGGGGCTTCTAGGCCCTCAGCTCCTGCCTGGGTGATGGCTCCCCTGCTCAGCTCCTGTGCTTGGTCACTCTCTGGCTCCCTGTGCCATAGGGAGCAGCTTGCCCTTGTGACTCCCTAAAAATTTGAAGGCACCACGCCTCACTTTTTTTGGTTGGCTCCTATTGGGTTTGTAGTGTGCTCAATTTAGATAAATGACAATTTCCCTAAATTTCAGGAAGTTTTTAGTTCCTTGCCTTGTATTCAGCAGAACCATCCTTTTCCACAGGGAAGACTGCCATTGGATGTTGTTCTTAAGCAGTATGTTACTTTTCTCAGGTATTTTTCTAACATAACCAAGTTTAGGAATCACTTTCCCTGTGGAATTTGATTAAACTCTGACAGTTTAGAAATAAAAATCCTCAATATACTTTGTAGAAATTAATAGCCTCTGACGGGTGAACTTTACTGTGTTTCTTTGCCATTTGTGCTATGTTTCTGTTACAGAGTTTGGTGTTCACACCTTCCTAGCACTTTTATCAATAAATCTAGAAGTCCTTTGAAAGTTGGCTGAGTGGCAGTTTTTTCCTTTTTGAGACTATGGTTTATATATGTTTGGTTGGGTTTTTTTCTTCATGTAATCCGTTTGGGGTGTTGCATCCTCTCTGCAGAGGTGCAAGCATATACTCTGTGTGTGCAATTGCTCAGAGGAGACATGCTCAAAACCCACGAGTCCCACAGTGCACCGGCTTGGGTGCCTTTTCATTGTGGTCCTGGATGTGGGAAGGCAGGGAAATGAGAAGTGTGGTGGTGGGCAACCTCAGGCCCATTAGCTTGGTCTCACAATGCCCTTCTGGAGGTGACAAAGGCAGCTTTTGGAAAGAGGCAAATGCAGGTGAAAGAAAGGGTGTAATGGCATCAGTCAGAGAGCCTGGGAAGAACAAGTAGGTATGCCACCAGGCAGGGTTCAGGACAGCAGGCTTCAGGGGAGCATGAGGAGTTGCAGTAAGGTGCAGAATGCTGCTAGCTTCTTAGGAGGTATGGGAAAGCTGTATGTCACTGAAATGCACTGAAAGCAGTATATTTGGCAAAATTATAAGGACTTCAATAGAATTTTTAATTATGAATTTGCTTTTAATGATCTTATTTTCCCTTAAGTAGTTGTAGAGGGGATACTTCATTATATTTTTTTAAATTAAAAGATACATTAATTTTAATTATTTTTCCCAAATCATGTTTCTATAGTACTGATGATGTTTTGATTTCCCTTTTCAGGCCCTGTCTCTCACTGAAATACTCTGGCCATGCGTGCTTTTCTTGATTCTGGCTGCAATCCGCTTCCAGGAGCCCCCAAAATACACGGAAAACTGTATGTTTTGTTTCACCTGTGTTCTATTTTGGTTGCCTCTCCTTGCAGAAATATTTAGGAAATATTAAAGATATCCTAGAAGGGGACACTTACATGTAGTGGAGTCAATGGAAAGAATCCTGTGGTGGCATTGTCTTGTCTAACTGTGGATCTGCGCAAGTCCTGTTTAGGTGGGAAAGAAATACAAAGTTTAAGGTCTGATTTGTCAGACAAGTTTTAGATATTTACTCTGAACTAAGGTGGGTCACATGTTTTAGTTGTACTTATTCCTTTCTGTTGAGTAATGGAGTTTAGATGACTGGCTCAGGAGTAGATAATTATGCAGTAGATACAAACAATTAGACAAGATGAATCTTACCCCTATCCACTTCCTGGGATTTAGAATGAATATTTTGTAAATAATAAAATCTTCCATTTCCATCAACACTTCCAAACTTGTTATGGTTACCTCCATGTTATAAAGTTGTTTTTGCTTTTATCTTGTCAAATGTTATCTTCATTCAGGAAAGAATGATTTATGATATTATAATCTATTCAGTTTACTATGCTGTTATTCACAGATGTCAGTAAGCTGGGGATAAACCAGCTTTAGCTACATTACAAACCAATTTGGTAAAACAGTTGTAGTTCTGTAGAGTGGATCACCTTGAGAGAATCTAGCCAGCCCTATACATATTTACTTTAGACTCGCTCTAGTCTGGACACAAGGATGCAGTCCATAATAATAGTTTGAGTACTTTAAGTGTGCTCTTCAAGTACATCTTCTGCTTTGTTTTAGCAGAAAGGAATACAGTGTATGTGCTTGGAGAGCTTTCTACAGTGTGAACTGGAGTGTGCTAAGTAAAAATAACTCACCTGCAAATGGTCATTCACAACTCAAAATTCATTATTTTTACATCAGGTGCAGTTCCTGGGGAATGAAGGATGGCTTGATTAAGCTTAATTGATTAGCAATTTCTAATGGTACATGTCTCAAAAATATTGGTGCGTGAATTTATATAAAATTGGGATTTTTAAGTATCAGGTACATGTAAATTCCCCATTTCTGCATTTTGCAATTCTGAATATTCAGTAAGAGTGCTAGGCCAAATGCTAGCTTTCTAATTTCCCTGTCATTTAATTCCCTTAATTTTGGTGCAATGGTTGCCAAAAGAAGGTTATCCAATGGATAAGGGGAAGTATTGCAAGTATTTCTCAATTTTTGCTGTTTTAAACAGATAAATGAGGTTAAATAGGAATCCTATATCTATTTCTTATGTTTCAAAATCAGAAAAAAGTTGCTTTATATTTTGAAGTTTAAAACTATGGAAACATATGGGTAAATTCCAGAGAGATAGAAAAGTTGCTGTTTTGACAATCTTGATGGATGTATATTCAGTTCCTTCATCTCCTGAATGCCTGAAAGGAAAAGGAAGTACTATTTTGTAAAGAAGTCTATATTCTAATCTAGGTTACAAGTAATTTTGGGCAGAGAGACTAGCAAGCATATGATGTTGCAATGGTGTTACTACCATGAAAATCAGCCTTTCAAAGACTGCTCTCAAATGTTATATGCTGTTGTCACAGTCTGACACAGAAGTTATTCATTTTCTGTGGTGAATTAGTTGTTCTTAAATGGGACACCTACCATTGATACAACTTCATTGTTTGCAGGTGACAAAGCCACTTTCTAGGAGAAGGTCACACACTGTGATGGTACAGGTTTGTAACCTCAGCGTCACTGGTTTTAATTCTGCTGCTGCTTGGTTTCAGGTTACTTAGAAGCTCGGGATTTACCAAGTCAGGGCCTTTATCCTTTTATGCGGACTCTTTTCTGTAACGTTGGTTCAAGATGCAAGAATACTAGTTACACAACACAGACAAACCACCACTTACGGTAAGTTATGAATTTGGCAGAGCTGTCAGCATCACGCTGCATCTTTTTCTATAGCAAAGGTTGTCACTCTGTGCTAAAAGTTTCCTTCAGTGACCTTATGAATGCAAAAGATGTAGGGTCTTAGTCATGCCTCTTCCTAATTTTTGTTTGCCTTTCCTGGGCATTTTATGCTGTTATTAGATACTGAAAATTTTTGTGGGGAAAATTGGAGGTGTGCCTTGTATTCTTGCCCTTCATTGCTGCTTTTATTCTTCACTAGAAAGTCTTTGATTACATGAGGGTGAGACTGAGCAATAAAAAGCGTATTATGCATGGATTTAAACTTTGAGTGGTTTGGGAGCACGCATGGTAGGAGAAGTAAATGCAGAAAAGCAAAACAAGGATAACTCTTAAGTAAGACCCACTAAAAGCCAGAAAGGAGTAGTAGTAGCTCTGTAGTAAAAAGAACTTGAAGAAGTAGCCTGTAAAAGGGCCTTGTCACAGGATCCCAGAATACAGAAAGAAAAAGGATAGACCTGAATTTGAGCTTTTTCTTTAAGAAATGTGGTAATTTGATCTACTTCAAAATGTTGAAAAGCATTGAGATGCAAAGACACTTATGTAAATTGGCTGAAGGATGCAGTCATAAGTAACCTTTCAAAATACATAACAATAAAGTCAAACTGAGGTGAGCTAATCAGAATATATGTGTGTATATTTGTATGTATACTGTTAGAAAATTGAGAATATCTACCAAAAAAGATCTTAGAGGGTTGAGCCAGGTAAGTGTGTAAGACCATTAAGTTTTTAATGGTTTATTATTGTAGGGGTTTATAGATAGCAATGAATTCAGCATGCAGCAAGTTGGGAAGCTTCCATATCACAGTAATAGGCCATGATACTTACTGTTTGATCTAGACAGTCTGTTCTAGGTATTTGTATATGTAGAGAACTGTTGATTAAGCATAAGATCATGCAAAATAAATCTTGTTTATGGGCAAACACCTTTTACATAAAGCAATAATTTGTAAGTAGAATTGAAATCTTTACGGTTTAAGCCACAAATCATTATTAGGCCAGATCTCTTATCACAGAAAATGCTTATATACAGAAATAACAGTATTACATATTGCTTTATGCATATACATTACATAATATTCCTAAACAAAAATTCTCCTAGTAATAACAATAATACAGTTCAAATTGTTACACAACCACTTAGTTTCTTCTCTTTTCCCTGGGATTATGCTTACCTTTTCACTGTTGCTTTGGGTCATAAGCTCAGTGGCTGCAGTCTGATGGTAGTGGGGTTGTTATGGTAAATTATGATCTGGAGCCCCTTTTGCCTGGAGGAATGTGTTGTGTTGATGGCTTCTTTTTCACTCTAGGGTGCGCTTGGGGTCATTTATGTTTGCTAAAGTGCTTTTATACCTTCTTTGTTCTCCACTGGTCTGCATATGTATGATACATCTGAATTTATGTGGTATGTCTGAAGGTATATGGTATCTTTTACATATGTTAGGTATCTGTTCTTTTTTCTTGATACTTATAAATCAGCTTTGTCTGGCTATAGTTCTGCATTTTAACTGACCACAGGTGAGTTGTTTATAGCCATGGGGTCCTCGGTGCCAGCCTACGCCCCATCTCTTATCATCCCAGACCTGTACTCCAGTACAGTGCATCCTGTGTCCCCACTTCTCAAGGCCTCTACTGTTATACTGAGCCTGTGTTTCTCTGCACTGCTTTGCTATGTTAATCATAAATACCTCATTTTGCACTGAATGATCACTTGTTACTACTATCTGTGTAAAACTATGGTGGTATTATACAATGACAAGTGAAAGTAAAGCAAATAACCATAGCCATCTGGCCAGAAAAAAAAATAATTAAAACTAAACCAAATCAAAAGCAAAACTGCAGGCACATTAAGACAATTCAAACAAAGCAAAGGTGGCAAGCCTCTGTGCTATGGTCTGGCAAACTCAGTACGAAGCCTGTAGCCTGTTACTTTCAGTGGCAATACTATATCACTATACTATAGCTGTTGGCCTTTTTAAAAATTATGTCCTAAAAGGATAGGTCTTATTTTTATCACTAGTCCAGATGCCATCTAAGTGTGTTAAACCTCTAAAAACTATGAAATATATTGACTGCTCTGCATGATTATTTACACTGTTTTGACTGAATTGCCCAAATTATATTTCAGCTCAAAAGAAAAGCAGGAAAGAATTTCCTGGAGGCAGTCTTAGACCTACTTAAGAATTGGGGAAATTATTCAGTGGCTTTCAATTTTTCAACTAAAAAATAAAATGCAAGCATGTATGTATATTTACACACTCAATAGGCTACACTAAGTAGCGTATGGCCTGGGTAAGGAAAAGAGGTGTAAAGGTAGTATGAAGTTCATTCTGAGGCCAGTCTATTCCAGTAGGTCCATCAGTATAAATTAAATCAACATTAGGTCTACTCTGACTTATGCTGGATGCCAACAGCCTTAGGAATACAGACTGTCAGCTTAATCAGCCAAACATAACTGGATCCTACAATGTCCCTGTGTTGACTGGAGAGAAGGGATGGCATAGGAACAGTAATACAGATTATCTTCCCTTTCAGGATTATATCAAACCATAGGTGTCTCTTTACAACCATTTTCAGGGACATTTTTACATCAACAATGTTGCATTTATTAAGGGTATATCAAAGACTCTGTATAGTTTGCATGGATACTTAACCCATTTATTTTCACAGTATGTACCACATCAGAACTACCAGTTGGAAATATAGTTGTTGTCTTTTGGAAAAAGTAATTCTATGACTTCTCTTGGAATCTCCACTATGAAAGCCATAAACTACCCAAATTACTATTTGTCAGTGAGCAGGACTGCTCCTTGAGGGGAGCTGAGCCAGGGGTTGAAGTCATCCTAGTGCAGGCCATGCCCTCACAGATTTGGTGCCATCCCCTCAAGCAACAGGCTCTATTAACAGCCTCTGATATGGTGAGAAGATGAGCCAGGTGAAGTCTACAACTACCTCATTAACTCTGATTTACAGCAAAATCTGCTGCCTACTCTGATGACTTGAGAACCATCCATTTGTTAATAGTTCTGAAGCTTTGCTCCTTGCTCCTCTCTTCAGCCACTGCAAAAGCTGCTGGCTTGGAGCACTTTGATGTGATTCCCTGACCTGTTACACCCAGCAGTATCTCAGAGCAGAGAAAGGAAATATTTAGGAGGTGTCTTTAGGAACTCCCATGGCAAAGGATGCTTTTCGCTGCTCTTTCCAGAATGTTTCACCCTCCACCTCATCTTAATGGAGCACAGACTAAAATTGAGAGCGTGCAAATAAGATAAAAACAATGCAGCACAGTGTTCTATGGCCTAATATCTGAAAATGCAAGTGCCTGTGCATGGAAACATAATATAACCCCAGTACTCTTAATTCCACTGCAAATATTGCAGAATGTGGTGGGATTTGCCCTTGCAGCTCAGACTCCTAGATCTATGTTCATTAGACTTCTCAATACCTAAAAGAAAATTAAGCTTAGGTTTTCTTGGACTTAGAACTACAAATATCATGAAAACAAGACTCTAAAATGTTGTTTCTAAGCTCATTAGTTTATTTCTTTCTATTTATCTACAAGCAGTAGCAGCCTGAGCAGCCTCATGTGAGGCAAACCCTGTAGGTGTGTCAGAGCCCCAGGTCTGTCTCTGGCATCTTCTCCTGACTGGACCCCTCAGACCCATGTGGTAGCTCTGGCTCCTTTTGCACCTGACTGGACTCCTGGGCTCATCCCGCTGTGTTGGGGCTGTTGCTGGAGTCTGTGAGCCACCCCCAGGTCTGCCTGCTCACCAGGATTGTGGGGGATGGTGCCCCACTGGTGAGGATGTGGCCTCCTCCAGGGATGCTTCAGCTCCTGGGTTGGTCCCCTGCTGGGGCAGCCCCACTCTCCCTGGTCACTTTCTTGTTACTGTTTTTATTGATACCTGGGCCTCTGTGGTTCTCTGGTGGAGTAGTATCAGAAGAGCTCATATACACGAGCAGATGTGGAAAAACAAAATCAAGGAAGATCTAAGCAACAATGATAGCACTTGCATAAAAATTGATTAGAGGGTCAATTTTTTCTTTACTTATGTATTTTTAAATGAAAAAAAGAAATAATTCTGCAAGATAGCTGTATGTCTGCAGCAACTTATTGGAATAGTCACCCTACGTTGTCCAGGCCAGCTTTTGTAGTCTTGTGCTACGTAGCTGGAAAACAGAAACTTAAGCAATTTTAGTGATCTTGCTTATAGATTGTCAGAGAGTTGGCGAAAAATGAATTTTAAACATGAGTTTTCTCCATTTTATAACCAATTAAGAACAATGCTTTTTTAGTTCTTTATATTGTTTGGTCCATTGCATTTTAGAAGGGTTATAATAGTATGCAACAGGGAAGGGAAAGATCTTTCTGTGACAGACCTGCAGTAAGCTATTTTCCAGCATGTATTTTGGTGTTGATGGAGATCTCATGTCTCCAGGCTGTCCTGAGATGGTGCAGAATGGGAGCCAGCAGAGTTGGGGCTTTGCAATTTTAGAGACAAATTTTTGATGTGGTGGCAGGGGTGAGATTGAGACAAGAGTTTGCTGAGAGGTTGATGAAAATCACCAGTCTAAATGGCATTGCACATCATAACTGAGGTCTCAGGTGAACTCTGAAACATTCTTATCATCATCCTGAGTAACTGGGTAATTTGAACAGAATTAGCGTTTCTGAATCATGGCTTTAGGAAATTGCTTTTACATGCTCAAAGAGATGAAGAGTCTTTTTGCTCTTTTGCAAAGTCAAAGTTTTATCAAAGTCAAAATTTGTTTGAATGTATGTCTTTAATTTGATTTCTGTCCTCACACAAGTATTTCTGGAAATGTACAATTAAGGAAAGAGTTACCATGGATGATAATGAATTGATATCTACAGATATATATATATATATACACACCTTCTCCTAACACCCCAGTTCTAATTAGGTATGTTCTCTCCTACAAATTACTGGCTTCCTCCTTTTATCCTTTTTGTCATCCCTTGTTTCTCCTCTTTATTGTTCCTAGTAACTGCTGCTGTTGACTTCCTCTACACATACACAAGTTAATGTCGTCTTCTGCTCCAGAAAACACACATTGAAGGCTCTCTGGGAGAGTAGCAGTACAACAATTCAGTATTTTTGTTGGCACACTGTCTGAAAATTGCTTGTCTTGGCTGTCCTTGCAGCTGGTTTTGAAGCCTAGTTTCTTATCTTTTTGGCAAGATGGTGACATCTTCCTGCAATTTTGTGTAGTTTGTGCTGAATTAAGAAACTAGTGATATCTTGTAGCATTCTTGTTAGGAGGTAAATATGGTCCCCCTATTACCATGTTGAAAATATGTAAGACTCCTTAAACTTAGCATGGATATTCAGTAAATAGAACCTCTGTAATATTTTAAGCTGTTTCATAAAATGGAGCCTGATAACTAATATCAGGCCCACTGCCATTTCCTCTTCCAAAGGAGGTTGCTCCAAGAGTAACCAGAGGAAGGGCTGTGGCAATGATGGCAAAAAATGGGCATGAGCGGCAGCTGGCTGAGATTGCTCCTACCCTGGAAATCCCCACAAAGCTAATAGTTCAGAAACAGCACTTCCAAATGGCTGCTCTCATCCTGTTGAGAGGCTTGTTCTTGGGAGTGTGGTGTTTCTATGAGTTTCTCAGGTTGCAGGTGCTGCCTTCTCTTCTGTAATAGCTGGGCCTTATGCCTGTTTTGTAGTCCTTCTTCCATACCCTAAGTATCTACACCAAGTTGCTATTCCTGGTGCTTATCCTTGGAGCTCTTTAGAGCCACCATGCTCCGAGTGCTGCCAGCTATTTTTGTTTGTTTCTAGTCTGTGTACCCTCCCCAGTTCCACCCTGTGTACTCTGAGAGACCCCTCACAGGAGTGTGGCTTGTCTCCCCAGCCCTCAAACCCACAGATGCTGAAAGGACATCCCAGCTGAGCTTGCTGTCATGCTCGGGTGAGGGACAGAGCAGGAGGGCTAAGTAGGCTGCTGCTGCCTCACACAGCACCTAGAGTAGTATGACCTGAAGCCTTTTGCCCAGCTTCTTAGTTCAAAGAAAGCTTTATAGCTGTCAACAAAACACTGTAAAGCTAAGTGGTGAAGAACAGACAGTGTTTTTCCTTACTTGAATTGTGGGGTGGGGGAGTTCAGTTTTCCTCTTGTTTGAAAAACTATTGCTAAAGAGATCCTGCTTAGCTATTACATTTGCTACGTACCTGCTCCAAGAACCACCTGCTGCTCTGCTCATGCAGTGTGAGGCTGAATGGTTTCTGGGCTGGTACTACTCACAAGAGATTCAGATTAATAGAAGAGATTAATAGTCACCTAACTCAACCTGTGTTATCAGGTGTGCTTCTGCTATATATCAAACAGGTGGCTATAAGACATAAAATTTGGTGCCAAGATCAAGAGGGTGGTTTTCTTCCCCACCCTCCGGCTCTTTATCAACCCAAGCTTTGCAGATCCAAGGTGCAGCAGAGTCAATGATGGGGGTAGAGGAGAGGGAGTTACTGGCTCCCTCTGTTACATGTGCAGCCTGCTCCTGGCAGGGAGGCTGGGCAGCACCAGCAGCCCTGGAGTCAGAGTTGAGCCCAGCCATATGCTCCTATGTGAGTACAAGTGTCCTTTTCCCCCAGAGCACTATTGTTTGCAATGCTTCTGTTGCAGCACTACAGAACTAGCTGGCTGCAACACAAGGCTTTCCCACACAAGGTTCCAAAAGTTCATCTACTGTCCATGCTGCTTCTTCATCCTCTTCAGGCCAGTCCA
>JAVJGI010000040.1:80537203-80553096 GCA_035590275.1 Ibycter americanus | reverse complement strand
TTATCCACATCAGCCAAGCCACCACCCCAGAAGCAAGCCCACAACTGTATATTATCAATGTTGATTAACCCTCTACATGCTTCTAAACCAGGTACAATTGTACGTGGGGATGCAAGGCTTATGTCTAATGTGGAGGGAAAACAATGTGGGTTGAAATACTGCTTTTATGCTCCACTTCTCTGAATACTTGTGATTGTTTTAAGGGATGATATTTTGTAAGTTTAGTTGTCAATTTAAAGTTCAGCAAGTATTTAAAAAAAAATAATCCATGACAAATCCTGTGGAAACTGAGCTAGGGTTGTTTTATTTTTTTTTTTTTAAGTTCTGACTGGATCTGTGTTTTAACCAATGTGGTTGTTGTTATTCTAGTCAAGTGCTGGCCACTTTTTCATGCTCAAAAAGCACAGTGCTAGAAAGTTTTCAGTATGTAGTTAGTGTTCCTGTTCTTTGCCAAATACCAGTGTTTCTAGCTGTCTGAAATTTCAGGCAGTAGGTGTGTTAGTAATATTGGAATTTATGTGGTGGTTTTCAAAAGCAATAGCTAAAGCCTAGCTATTAATCACCCGAAAAGCTGCCCTTTGAGCAAGAGAGACCTGCTTTTTAAAACTCAATTTAAAAGGAGAAAAAAAATGTAGTGAGGAATTATTTTGCCTTTAATCCATTGAAGTTTGAGGCTGGTGAAAGAGTTTTCCAAAATCTTACTGGTTGTCAGCCAAGTTGGGATCAAAACAAGCTGCACTGAAACAATCAAGAACTTGATTGTTTTGAGATTAAATTTTCTTCTCATCTCTTAGTCTAAAGTTGCAGACAGCTTACTGGGTGTCTAAACAAATGAGGATCAGGGAGGGAGAGAAAGAGAAATGAAAGAATCAGAAAACAGTGGCTGATTCTTCGGTTTGTGAATCTGTCTCATTAGATTTTTCTTTACCAATAAGTAAGAATTGTGCTGAAAACTAGTATTCAGGTACAAGTTTGACAAGAAAGGAATGTAACTCATTATATTTTTATAAGTGAGGCTTATGTGACAGTTAATTGTGCTTCTAATGAAAAATAGTGATGTTTTTGCTACACAAGATTTCACTCTAAGATCATTTGAACTTCCTATAACATAAACCAGAATTCAACTGCCTAGTAACATGCTAAAGATGATTAGTCCATTGTTTATGGTGCCTTAGTTGAGTCTAAGTAATTTTGTCCTGTAAAGTAACGTTTAAATCACTCTTTGACTTCTGATTTCATCTTGAAAGTAGTTAGAAAATTGTTGTGCTATTGAGTAGCCACCAGATGGTAGTATGATAGAGATAATAGAGATAACAAACCAGGGGGTTAGCTGTAAGCTAAAATCAGAGGAAAGCCAGTAGTGATAATTAGATATAATTTTTATAGGTTGTTGTGTGTATTTGAAAAAACCAAGTTGTCATAGCCCAAATACAAACTGTACAAGGTTTCCTAACAACAGACACTGAATGTGTGTGAGTCAGCTTAGGGCAAAAATAAGTAGCCAGAGGTGCCATTCTCACTTTTCAAGTAGAAGGGTACCTTGGGGAGCATGTCAAGCAGAATGTGCATGTGTTTTTTAGTGTGGGTATTTCTTTGTTAAGGTGGTGGAATTGTTTATCATAGTTCTGTTGCTTAGTAAACTAACTAAAAAGGAAACACCAACTTTCTTCAGGGCCCAGAAAGAGGGACTTACCTGTATTTGGTGACTTTGACAAACTTACCTGTTCTGGTTGCAGCGTGTTGCCTTACCTGCAATAGGAAAGCTTGAACTTCAGGCTACAGGCTATCGATGAACCAGGACCTGGACTTATGATAAACCAGGGGAGAAAAGTTAAGTGTGTTCAGAAACACCAAAGACTTCTTTGAATGTGTCTGTCTTTGGCTGCTGCCAGAATTGTGTTACTGGTGTAGGTGAGCTTCTCCAGCTCAACAATTTTTCATTACCCTCTTTCATGAGTTTTTGAGACAGTGCTGCAACTTTCACGCTAATGAATTGAGCTAAATGAAAGTTGTGTAAATGCGTAATAATTAAAAAAATAATAAATCAGAATACTGCTGCGCGTATATACACATTTTTCAGCTACTTGCTTCCAGTTTGTAATTACCTCCCCTGTCCCATTTCTTTCTTTGAAAAAGTACTGCAGGCATCCAAAGTGGTCCAGAGAGATTCACAGGACCTGATCTAGACTTTATGAAAGAGGCAGAAGAACTTGCAAAGGGATTTATTGAGATCACAGAGAAAGTGATGGCTCTAGAAAAGCTATGGGAGGAAACTTCAAAGTTCCCAGGTAAGCTGTGATCTTTCTAATAATGAATTGCTTTGTCTATCAGGTAGTGATAGCCATCAAAGGAACACTCCTATCTTAAAAATAAAATGAACAAATTAAAACTGTAGTTAATCTGAAAAAACCTACTTTTATGATTACTATTACTGTGGCCACCATAAAATTATCAGAAAAAACGTTAGCTTTCTAACACTATGCCCTTGTTTTCCTACTTGGTAGTTAACAAAATACTGTGAGGGGAAAAGTTTGAAGCTAAGGATTAATAATCTGAGTACATGGTTACTTGCCCTAGCATGCATTCAAAAGTAATTTATCAGGCTTTAAGCCTTTCTCCCCAGGTTTTTCTGTTGTACTGGAGAGTATAGGGATGGAAAAATCTCAGTAGCTCACACCTGGTGACCTTTAGCAAACAAGTCACTCTTTCAATAAAAGAGTGAGACTGCAAAAACCGAGGTCTAATGTTTCTGCTCTGTCCCTACTCATACCGCACAGCCTTGCTGCTGTAGCAGGTGGGCATTTAAGACCTATTACTACTCTGCCTTTCTGGCTGAGTTTTCAGATAGAAAGATTTAGGTGAAACAGTCATTTTCATGGCTGTCTGGGAGCTAGTACATTCATGTAGTGTTTGTTTTGCCATACTGAGAATTGAATGGTAAACAGTTTCTTTTACATTATGTTTGTGATAATAGTAAAAGTATCAGAAAGCACAGAAAATCATTTGGATCACTATCTTTCTAGGTTATTTGTTGTTTCACATGCCTTTACCCCTGTAGAAATGCCCTTTGTGCACTACTTGCTAATGCTTATAAAATTGATTATTCTGAATTTAATAATGCATCTCTGTAAAGGAAAATATTTGATTTTACAGGGCTCCATAACATCACCACTTTCCTTACAGTAAGTATTTTTACAGTCTATTTTTAAATTACAGTTCTGGATTTTGAGGCATCTATTATAATGGTCAAAAATTTGTAACCTATCAAGTTATAGTAAACTATCTTTAAAAAACAAAATTGGTGTGCTGTTGAAGGAAAAAATTATGTCTTGTAAATTTGATAGAGGTTCACTTGTTTCTAGATTACTGATTTAAACCAGTCTAGATTGTTAATAGCTAATATCCACAGCTATTTGAAAGCTAGTTGTTCATAGGAGCAATGTAAAAGTCCATCCGCTAGACCTTGTCTAGCTGTATAAAATCATATTACAAAATGTCTTGCGAGGAGCTCTTACCTTAATGTGTACTTACCATTAAAAAAAAAACCACAAACCAAAAAACATAAAAAAACCCAACAAAGCAACCCAAAACTTCAAAAAGGACTGCAGTGAGATTGAAAAGATGAGACTCTTGCTTGGGTGAGATTACTTTGAATTTGGATTTGTGATATGGCAAGTAGACTCAAATGTGGGTGAAGGAAGACAAATTTGCAAGAAGTAACATGATTCTTTCCAGAATCTGTTTGGCAGTTTATGTGACATGAATTTGGTCTTTGTGCTGTCCCTAATGCATTAGTCTTTCACCCTTGCATTCTCAACAAAAAGAGGAAGGCTGAATGGGCACAGTAGTGGATCTCCATTACCGTCAGTTTTGTACCTTTCACAGATCACTGGTTTCACTTTAAAAATGTTTTAAAATTAATTTTCTCCATATTTGATTGATTGTAACTATGCTACTTCATGAAATCTAGGTTTCCATTTTATAACTTGAAATTAGATGTCATTTTTATAGTAACACTTTTAAATTGCTCATGGTGCTTGATTGAATGGACCTGTATCAATAAGAAATTTCATTTCAGGAATGGAATATAAAATAATAATAATGTGCTTATGAATATTAAGAAAATACTTGAAAGTAGCCTATCAGTATTAGTAACAGCTTGTCTACACAAGCCTCTTTTTGTATAAACCATGCTCATGTTACCATTATCCAAGAGAGCCCTAGTGAAACATTAGTTTAGAGAAACAAAGACTGCATAATAAATGCGTATGCTAGAGCCTGTGTTTTGCATAGGCCTCTGATAGTGTAGTCCTATAAAAGAGTGGCTTTACCCCAGTCAGTTCAAGAGCCATTCTTATCAATTATTATTTCACAGCCCCACCGCACCCCCTAAGGAGCTGTAAGGCAAGGATGGCATGTTCCTGGCAGTCCCTGGGTCTTTAGAGCCTAGACTTAGAAATTCATTGCAGGGCTAAAGAGCTCCTTGTGTTTGAGATCTCAAAGATAATCCTTCTTTTTGGGAAAGAGTTACACTTCTGAATACAAAGAG
Source organism: Ibycter americanus (assembly GCA_035590275.1). Taxonomy (NCBI): domain Eukaryota; kingdom Metazoa; phylum Chordata; class Aves; order Falconiformes; family Falconidae; genus Ibycter; species Ibycter americanus. The sequence goes on along the minus strand of JAVJGI010000040.1, from coordinate 80,548,547 downwards.
ATTGCTTAGCTTTTCTCCCAGATCCATTTTCCATCAGAGTAGAGAAAGGCATCTGAAACAAAGCTGTCATAAGTTCAAAGCACCACCAAAATGATGTGATGAAATATCAAAGCTAGAGGTGCATTTCCACGTGAAAAAAATATTTTAAATGGTTTAAAATTCAAGAGGGCCGGGGCAGGGGAAATAACAAGCACCTACTACCTCTTTTTCCTGTTAATGGAAGTGTTGCATGTAAATGTGTTTTCTTCACATAAAGATGGATTTGAACAAAGTGGAGGAAATGATTTCTAGGGCAGAAAGCCTGTACAAGCAACCATATTTCTGGAACTTTCTGCATTCACTCCCTTACCTGGAATTGAACAGCTTTTATACAGAAGATGAGTTAGCTGCTGTAGCACAGTTTCTAAAAGTTATTCAAAAGTAAGTACTTTTACATTCTTAAAAGTGTTCAGTTTAAATATTTTACCTGCAATTCTTGTTCTTCTCACTGGCTATTTAATAAAATAAGCATCCTTATCAGTGTAAACAGGCTGAAATTTTCTGTGGTTTATCAGATTCTGCTTTTATAGAGATGTGGTAGGAGTCTTAAGCCATTCTGATTCCTTCATTAACTGTATTTTTCATCTCTGTCAAACTCAGCAGAGATTCTCTAGGGGTGTCCAAGAAGTATCTTTGTGTTAGCAAGGGCTAGCCCATCACATAATATGGCTTTGAACTTTGTAATGTGCTTTGGGAGTCTTTGAAAGGCAGAATATTTATATATGAATTTAAGAAAATGATAGTTTGGATTCTAATCAACTTAATATGTACGTAGCACCTAGACAATATCAGGAAAATTACTCCATTTTGTTTCTCAAGCCTCTTGTTATCAAAATAGCTTTGGTTGTTGTCTTGCAAGAAATGAAGCAGTAAGAAAAAACCCACAGAGTGTATTTTGAATGTGACTTTTCTGCCTCAGGTAAAGGACAGCTGGATTCAGTGGAAGACATGGTATCAAAAGCACACACTAAGACAATTATCTACAGGAATTTCCAGTAAAATAAGGGAATTGTTAGGAATAAATCAGAAATATGTTTGCCAGAGTAGGTAGATGGCTGTAGTATGTTGATAGGTAATTGTCATTGTAGTCAATTAACATATTTATAAGGCTAGAAGAGGCCACTGAATCCAGCTGCCTGTGCAAGGCTGGCTATGAACTTCACCAGCGTTACCCCACGAGGAGGCAGAGGCCCAAAGACTTTAAATGGGAAATTACTGTGCTGATCTGTCACCCTTTACATCCCACTGCCTTTTTCCCAATTAAAAAAAAAAAAAAAAAAAGCCATCATATCATTCATACCTTTTTTAACTGGGAAATAAGTCTCCTTTGATGACAACATGGATTGCAACTGTGTTGGGCCTAGACTTTTTTAAAATCTTTTTTTCTCCTTTATACCTGAGTAATTTGTAACCTTATTCCAGCTAGTTTTCTGAACTATTAACATGCAAAGCTGTATTAGCTGTGCTCATAGTGCTTAAAATCCAAACGCAGAGGTCTTTTCTGAAAGGTTGGCAAACTCTGAATCTTAATGTTCCTGAGGTAAAACAGGAACTTGGTTGTAAATTTATGGTTATTGTTTTCTTCTTCAGCAGTGGTAAACAAAGATAACAGCAACTACTGATTGCTGTGCTGGGTCACGTTATTAATCTGTTAATATAATCTCAGCAGTGATTTCTCTACCCAGAGCCTGTAGCACAGACAGAGGGAGAAGGAAAAAAAAGTGGAGGGTGTTCATGGTTGTGGTGTTTGTCTTCCCACATAACTGTTACACATACTGAGGCTCTGCTTTCCAGGAAGTGGCTGGGCCTCTGCCTGTTGATGGGAAGTCGTGAATAAATTCCTTGTTATGCTTCATTTGCACGCGCAACTTTTCCTTCACCTATTAAACTCTCTTTGTTTTGGTCCATGAGTCCCAACCTGCCTTTTATTTTTTTCCTGTCCTATGGGAGAAGGGAGTGAATGAGCAGCTGTGTAGGTGCTTAGTTGCCAGCTGGGTTCAACCCACAAGTGACTAATAAGGGCAGATTCAGATGTTTACATTTGGGTTTTAATTTTTTATAAGACACTGATGCCCCTCAATGACCAAATTTGCCATAATCAATGCAATTTAGCAAGCAAACCACAAAAACCAATGCCCGCTTCTGGACTAACTTTCTATTACTAACATACATTTCTAGAGGTCCTGTCTCAGGCAGAATTTAGTCAGCAGAAAGGTTCCCAAATTTACAACTTCTCCCAGTTCCTGGGCTGTACCATGCTTGCAGTGTCTCTGAGGTACTTAACAGAGACTTTTCACACCTACTTGGTGAAGTTAAATAATGTTGGGGGTTTTGGTTTTGTTTATTCTTCCTCTCATGTTGGAAATTGCTGATCCACTCTAACAAAACTAGATTCTCATTTGCATACTATAAAAAGAATATAGGAAATAACTGGTAAATTTGACATAAACTTTATTAAATTACAGCTACATTAGCAAGGAAGTTTGTTTCACAGCGAAGGTGACTGGGACTTGTAGAAATTCAATAGATATATTTTTATCAATGCGTTCTAAAATGTGTTTTGTTTAATTTGTTGTGAGAATAACTGTTCTGTTGCTCTAAAGGTTCTTTTTTTCCTCTGCAGACTGAAAGTAAAATATAAGTATTCTGTGTCTGCCCTGCCTTGTTATGGGGATAACTGGGATAACACTTGTGGTGATTTTGCTCTCACTTTGAACTCTTTCCTCTCTCTCGTTTTTGTTTTTGTTTTTATCTTGGTTTGTTTTGGTTTTTTTTGTTTAAAAGAACATTGGTCCTCTTAGGAGACATTTCCTTAATGAAAACAGAGTGAAACACTAACTAAAATCTCAACTTGTGTTTTTTTTCATGAAAAGTCTAATTTGACAAAATGTTAGTGTTTCAACAATAAAGCCAACTATTTTAATACGCAATTGCTTGAATGTCATCTTTTTCCACCAAGCCCTTTCAGTTTTTCTGGGTGTATAGGGAGCTTGATTTTTGGTTTATGTTTCACTTTCAGTACCTTACCATCATTGAAAGATTTAGCTATGATGCCATTGGGCCAAAATTTCTATGAAGTGGTGGAAAGAGCACTGAATCTAACTGCTGCATTGGTACAGGATAGGAGCTTAGAAGGTAAGGAATTTGCTTCAGACTTCCTTTGAAGTACTTTGTAGGCATGCTGGGAATATGTGATAGCAGTAACTGTCTGAGCTTCTGCCAAATTCCTAATGTAAAAGGTCTAAGAGTTGAACTAAATTGCTGTAGTGCTAACCCATTTCTTTACTGATTTTTTAAAATGTTTTTAGTTTTAGTTTAAAGTTTTTAAACTGATGTTTTTAAAATACTAATAACTAAATTTCATCAGACTCTGGAAACTTTGATAAAGCATGTTGGTCTAATATATCGCGTTTAGAATGATCTTTCAGTGGTGAATTTTGGAGAGAGACTAAATCACTACAACGAACAATTTCTTCCATTTCATAGAAGTATAGCCTCTTTTTTGGACATACTTGTTAAGCATTATGGCTGTTTTACTTTAAGCTTCATTCTTCTGTTATCGTAAATTCTGCTGAAGGGCTACGTTTCCCCATCTGCTACTTGAGTGTGGGAGATGAGTTTAATTGGAGAAAGTAGGCTGGCCCCAGGACAGCTCCTCAAGAAAAGGTCAGGAACATGTTTCATTGGTGAACTGTCTGGTGGCACATGATTAGATTCTGGGTGCAGCTGTCTGCTCTGCATGGAAGGTCAGGCTAAGAATTATATGCAGTTTAAATCCCATTTCACCTGTCAAAATGAAGACTGAAGTGGTACAAAGGTGTGTGTTGGAGCCCTTACACAGAAGCTGAACTTGAATTCCCTAGGTCTTCTGGTATTCTCCTGGTGTTCTCCCTCTCAGCAATGATTCATATTCAGCCCATACACACATATTTGCCAACTACATGCAGAATTGGACACACAGTTCAGAATGGCAGCCTGCTGGGTCTGCTGGCAATGGCTGTGCAGGGGCATCTCACCATTGTTATATCAACTGTCGGAATGTCATCAGATTAACTGACCTTGCCATACTATTCTTGCAACCATGGATTTTATCTTAGTGAAATTGGTCTTTAGGTACACAGGCGTTCCCACCCCCCAAAAGAGCTGGGGACATGGTACTTGTATCTCGTCAAGTATGAGTCATCAAGAAACAGAATGAACAAAATGCAGGAGTGATATAAACAGAAAGTTTTCTTTCTTTCAGGTTTTCAGTATAATCTTTCTCTCAGGGATGCCTTGTGGAATCCACATGCTGTGAAAGCAGAACTCAAATCCAGGTTTGGTTTTGATGATCTTCATGTAGAGAAGCTGCTAAGTTATACAGCACAATTAACAAAGGTAAATCACTTGAAAATTTCAGTGTCCGTCTCTTATCTTTGTTTTTATTTATACCCTCAAGGAATGTTTTTATGCCTTATGAAAGCTTTAGTTATATCTTAGATTTGTGAAACAGCTACAAGACTCCTAAATATTCTGGATTAATTCCCATCAAAATAAATGTATTTAGCTTTAGCTGAAATTTCTGCACATGAAGATGCTGATAGGTCTAATTGTGTACATTAATGAATTTATGCTGCTCCGAAGTTGCCACTGAGCATAGCAAAGCCCTGAGTTTATTATCCAATCCTGTAGAGAATTCTGGGGTGTTCTCCACTAAGCTTTTAAACTAAATCCTAGATTTGAAGCAATCTGGATTAATTTGGCAGGTAACATTTTTCATCTGGTTTGTTGAACAAAGAATGCTTGTCCCTTCTGTCCATAAATTAAAGCACATCAAGAGTCCTTTCTTCTCAGTTGTGCGGTCTTGATATGAATATACTTGTCTGATGAATTGTCTCAGTGGGGCTATTCAAATATACCAGTGATGTGTCACATTTTGAAGGAAATCTCTTTTCTCAGAGAGGGCTTTCTAACCTGTCTTCTAGACCAAAGTGATCTGTTATGATGATCTGGTTTGAACTGCAGAAACCTTGAAACATCTTCCACATTTCTACTGAAGTCCACAGTTTTGAATAGAACATGTCGGTATCTATCTGAAATCTGTTTGTTCTTTGCCAGCTACAGTCTAAAGTTGTACTCCAGAAAAGCTTCTAATGAAAATAGCTGATTTACACAAAGAGATAAATTATAAAAAAACCTTGACTCAGAAGTTGAAGCCTTTTAATGAAAGACCAGTGATGGCCAGTTTGATCAACTGAACTGAATTTAATTGCAGCCTGGTAGCTATGGTTGGCTATGTAATCCCAGGGAACTCACTTGTTAGCTATTTAAACTAATATCTTGATATTGTGTGCTTGTGTTAAGGCACTGGAGACCCTTAAAAGGTATGAAAGGAAATATGAAAGCCTAGACAATACATGTTCTGAGCACTTCAGTTCGGTATGTCCCTGCTTGTTTGGTGTTAAAACATCTGCAAAACTTTTAATAAATTTTCTAGTCACAGTTGAAAGGAGTTAAGATGTAAAGTATCTCAGGAAGATATTAATAGGGAGAATTAAAATATGCTAAAATATTTTTGCATGCTTTAATATTTATATGATTTAGAATAATAAATTTTTCAACATGGAATTTAGAAGTCTTGGTATGAGGAAAAAAATCTGGTGTTTTGGCCACACTGATGAAACCTGCCAACTTCAATTTAAAACTAGTCTGCTGCATGTAATCCTTGGTTGAGATGTATCATTCTACTGAATGCTTTTTACGTGAGTAATTTTTATACTTGTGAAGTTGCTTTGATATATTTATTCTAGTGTGGGTGTATTGTATCATTGTCAAGTTAGTTCAGCATCAGCCTGCAAACGACTATAGAAGTAGCAACACTAGCGCAGACACATGGTGAAAATTCCTTGCATATACAAGCCTCATCATTCTGCCTGCTGTTGAGCACCCTAATGGGGCCACTGGTATTTTAGTCAGCACTCTGCATGTGGAGTGCTTTGAAGAAGCACTTAGATTATAAGGCTGGATTAAATGGGTTTTGTTCTTACTGAAGGAAGCTATGTGATATTCTTTTTTCACCAGATAAGTAAGTTGATAGCAGAGATAACACTCAGCAGCTCTTTTGAGATGCTCATCAATTTCTTATGTCCCTGCCAGATTCCCACAGGAGAGACACTGGAGCAGTTTGTGTGCTCTGCTCTATCCAGTGTGCCAGAAGATGAAGCAAACAAAGAGAATAATGAAGAGGACTGTATTTCTGCATGGCATGAGGCCAAATTGTATCTTGTTCATGCTGTCAGCAAGCTCAGACTTTATGCACAGGTACGCTTTAGTAAGTTAATAGATTAAATTCGTAATGTTTGCATGTAGACTGTCAACAGTAACTCAGTTAAAAGATCTGAATTGTCTATTAAATGTTATTGTTGTGAATTTTTTTCATCTTGCTAATAAGACAAAGTAATCCTTTTAAAGAATTGTTAGAGTAGAAGTATAATCTATCACCATGTGTACACTTCATCAGATTTTCTCATTAACTCATACAGGTTTGAAATCTAATAGGGAATATAGTCAAATATAGTGCACGTCAGAGGCCTGACAGAAGGAAGACCTATTTACTGTCCCCCTCTGAGCCTGAATTTTGGGCAAAACTGAAAGCAAACTACAGGCCTCCACTGATATATTGTATAATTTGTTTATTTTTAATTCCCCTCGACTATCTTTGGCAATAGTGGTTGAAGCATGTTGAAGGGATGACAGCAAAACTCTAGCACAGTATCTTGAATTTCTGCTCTGGAAGAAGAGCTTGGCATGCAGTCTCTATGATGACATATGCGTAGTTGCATGGAGAAAAGGATAAACCATTCAGGTGTTTCTGAAGGAAAACACTTGCCTAGCTGCCCTAATGCTGGTGTTTGTTTTTCCACTGAAATATGGTTGTTGGTGGTTTTTTTTCCCCATTAAAAAAAAATAATCAGTTGTGTCTTGAGCTGCTCTGGAGATGTTTGTAATATCATCTAAAGAAAGCATGTAAAGCTTACTATGTATTTCCTCAAAAATGTAGCCATTGATTTCTCTCTTGATAAAGGTTTCACTGATGTATGATGACTTGAAGTAATAATTTAATGTGATTGCCAAAATGAATGCACTAATTCTATTGTAGCTGTAGGAAAATCCAGTAATAAATTCAGTCATGATTTTAAAAATCTTCACAAGACCTGACACCCTTATAATGGCAACTTGAAGTACTGCTGACCACTGGGAATTCTCTTGGTGAACAGGGCATCTCTTACAGTAAAAAATACGTTAGAACCACTTGGCATTAAAAAAAAAAAAAGTAATGGTGATGAAAAGGACAGCAGTAGGTTTGGCCAGGCTTCTGTATACCTTATTGTAGACTACACAATAGGAACATACAGGCTCCTTCTCCATCTTTTTGTGTAATGGGACCCCAAAAATGTTGAGGCTGCTGCCTTTCATCATGTTGGTAGTGTAGGCAGAAGTCCTGTAAGGGAAAGCAAGCTGGAGTAATTGACTGTGGAGGAGGTCTGCTTTTGGCTGGTTTCAGTCTTAGGCCATCTTTTTACCATTCCTGGGTCTTTGGGCAAGGACAGCACAACACAGGGTGTTCTTTGTATCATATAGCATGTTAGGTTGCAACTTGCAAGTTAGTCCAAAATACTGAAAATCAGCCCTTGCAAAGCCAATCATTTCAGAGTCTAGACACATTGTTAGGGAGAAATTTTGTTGTCATTTTTTTTGTTTTAAAGACATGCAAATTCTGTATATTGAATAAATAAAGCTTTGATTCTCTAAAAAGGTGCTTTCTGTTTTGCATTCAATCTGCCAGGTATTTGAGCAATGGTTCATCAGCAGCAGGCTCTCTCAGAAAGTCCTTTTGGAATTTGAAGGAATCATAGCTGATTTAATGCCTCAGTTTCTAGATGACAGGGAAGCCAAGAAACTTTTTTTGGAGATAAATACCCTGATCCAGCAATGGAATGAGAAGTTGGATGACTACTCTTCTAAAGGATATACTGCATCTCATGATCTGTAAGCTATACTTATCTTTCTGCAAGTTGTCTTACAAAGTTCGGATCAGCTTGAACATATATTTTTCATGTTACATTTAATTGATTTCTGATTTTTGTCTGTTTTGTGTTTTTATTTTTTATTCAGTAATTGAAAATTCCTTAGAACTTCAAGTTCCCCATTTGGCTTATCACTTAATGCAAATGTAAGCAGTTTATATGAAGATATAGCTATACGTTCTGTGCTTGTTCAGAATGAAGCAGTCTCAATCTCCCTGTACAGCAGAGTTACTCTTTTAGCAGTTGGTCACTGATCTAGTAGAAATCTATTTTGTTGCAACTTTGGAAATTACTTCAATTCCCATTTCAGGACAAGTTTGTGAAGATTGTGCTTTAATTTCAGGTATTCAGATTCACAGCATATGTTTTAAAATAAAATCAAGACAACTGTTCTGGGTGATTTTTGAAAAATAAAGTGTTTTAAGAGCTCTCTTTCCCCATGTATTAAAAAACCCAAAGGGACTTGTTAAAAATTAACTGGAAGGTTCTACACAGGACTTAAAAGTTGTAGGTAGAGGGACTTAATGTTTGTATGAGTTGGCAAAGCCTCATGAAAAGTCTGTGGCAGGGCACAGGAACTGATTGATACTTCCCTCTTTCTAACTGCACATTGGATGACTTGCATTGTTTCTGGGAGTTACAGTGTTGGTCTCAATTTGGCATTGCTTGTAATAGCTCTACTTGTTCATATCAAAAACTCTCCTTCATTGGAGGAGATATGATCCGTGCTATACAAATCAACATCTGAGGATAAATCTGAAAGATACAATCCATTATCCACTGTTAAGAGAGAGACCGCAGTCAAATTGTTCAATAATTTAGTAGTACATTTTGGAATTCAGTTCCTTTTTAAAAAAAGGAAACTACTATACTGCTGTTGTTGTAAGAAACTGCAAAGTAGATTATATAGTGCCTGCACAACAAAAAAGCCTCATGATTTGTCATCAGCTTTACTTTTTTGTTTGTAGTACAAAATGTTTCTGTGTTCTATCTCTTTTGATTGCAGAATCATGCATCTGGAGAGAATGCAGTCTGTACTTCAAGATGTACCTCAATGGCCTGTTTCAAAGAGATTGCTTCTGGTAGATGGAGCTATAAGGAATGTAATAGCACAGTATTTATACTTCACTGAAGGTAAAGCTACATGGTGGTTATTCATTACTGGCACTCAAATGGCTTCCACAGAATAACATGGGAAATGGATAACATTCCTACCTCAAGGAAGGCATTTGGGCTTTAATACATGTCACGCTTAGATATCTACAGCAGCTTTTAAATTCCTAAAACTTTGCTTCCCTTAGTGACAGTACAACACAACATAATACCTGTTTTCACTTGTCGTATCAGGAAAACAGTTTCCTTAGGCATCTTCTCTGATGTTGTATGATTCTGTGGCTGTTGTTTAAAGATCTAACTCAAGAAAAAGAGCCTGCTTAAAAATTAAAATCATCAATGCCTGAGAAGTTTCTCACACCATCAGTCATGTATGTGTGAACAAAAATTTTTAGTTTTAGATTTAGATGCATCTTGATTTTTCTGGCTGGTCATTGCAAGTGAAGCAAAATGCTGAGTTGGACATAAGGATTTCCTGATCACTTTAAGTAAGGATTTGACTGAGGGCTGTGAAGCACAGAGGCAGGGTTCTTTTCTCTCTATGCCTTTGGACACAAAGCTAGGCTGATGGTGAAGGAAGTGAAGATGCCATTCCTAGAAGAGAGGGGACAGTACTAAAGAACTTGGGGCAAGTGGAGGTGTATTTTACAAAGAGCTGGGGAACTGGATCTGTTTTCAGCTGTTTGACTGAAAAAGATGAAGTGGCTCCCGTAAAGTTCTTTCAAATATGTCTGTTCAGCAATTGCGACTTTCAGATTTGGAATAAATTTATAGCATTACATGTTGTGCTAGGACTCAGATTGTGTGATGCTCAGCACCATTGTACCCAGGAGTTGATCAGCAAAGTAATCATATTACAAGGTCCACACATATCTAGAGTAAAAAAAAGGGCGGGGGGGGGCGGGGAGGCAATGGACGTGGGGATGGGGAACACAACAAGTTATCTTTCTGTGAAGTCTTGTAGTGGAGACCTGCGATACTACAATGTGGGCACATATAGAAAGAACACTTGTATTAGTTGTAATTAGGCATGTGAAAAACATTTTGGTCCTTTTGGGAACATTGATAGTCTTAAATTACTTTATATGGCTTTACAGTAAAGAAGAAAATATATTAAAAGTATAAGTCTTGTCCAAGGTGCCACTGAAGTTGTGCAACTTTGTTCTTTATTTCTAGCTTAGATGTCTTTAGATTGCAAATAAAAACTTCTTGTTTGAAGATCACTGTTGGAAAGTGACACAGACTCTGGTGCGAGTTTTGTGTATTTTAGTCCTGTGCATCATTGCTAGGAGTAAAGATTGTGCAAGTCACATTACAACATCAGTGATAACAGCAAAGCCCACTTTCCTTGGGTTATGTTGTATGACATACGTATGCTCCTTGCCTTTAATGGCTTAATAGCTGATCACTCTGGGAATTTAGTGAACAGTTATCTTTTTGATAGACAAAAAAATTATAGAATCCAACATACCCTTTAGTTGTATCAGCTAACTGAACTAAACTGTAAATTCTATTTTAACCTCTAAAAATGAATAAGGACTGAGTGCATAGCAGGGAGCAGATCTCTTGAGAAAGAAAGAACTCTTTCAACATAAGTTTCCAAAGGTGCACTTTTAAGATATTTAATATGAAGTTTGATTGTTTATCTTCCATGTTGATAAGGTCATTGGACTAAAAGCTCTAACTTTTGTCTTGTGGGTTTTGTTTTATAGCCCATGGCTGCATGGAATCGGTACCGCTAGTCGTATTACTGAATCCTGATGTACTTATGCACCCAAACCTGCAAGGCACCCCTGAAACTTCAGAATAGTTTCTGTAGTCTTGTTTTTAGGATGGGTTGATTTGAAGTATGCTACACAATTTTGCCTATATACTGTATATCAGTATACCTTTCTTCATGGTGGTGGAGTTAAACTGATTGATTACAGCTGGGTATCTGCCCTGTCAGTTTATGTGGTAAAATACTCATACCCATCTGTTGCAGCACTACCAAACTGCAACAAGGCTTTTACCATCCCATTCCAGCCCCCTCAATCCTCGGCACCACCGTCAGTCTCACACAAGGTCTCAATGGTTCATCTACTGTCCGTGCTGTTTCTTCATCCTCTTCAGGCCAGTCCACCCTG
>JAVJGI010000040.1:80512463-80537103 GCA_035590275.1 Ibycter americanus | reverse complement strand
TACATTATCCACATCAGCCAACCCACTGCCCCAGAAGCAAGCCCACAACTGTATATTATCAATGTTAATTAACCCTCCACATCCATCCACACAAAGGAACGTACAGGAACAATGGCAACTGAGAGATCCCAAACAGTACCATGTCACAGATCTTCCAAGGCTGGGTCACTTTACAGACTGAGGGGCTTACTGCCTAGGGATATGGGACTCATGGGAAGCAGGGAAAGAGCATTTTGGGACTGTACCACACTTAGTATGGGAGGTTTGGAAGAGGAACCAAAGGCGTGAAGTGGAAGTGATCAAGGTGGTTTGGGAGGAACAAGTATGGGAAAATAGAAACAAGGTGATGAAAGGGGCTGCTCATGTATAAACAGGCTGCTTGGTTGATATGCTTGCCTGGCCATGCCCTACACCTGACCACTGCAAGCTGTCCTGCCTTCTTGTTAAAACTTCATTCCTAACTCTTTCCCTGGGTGAGGACTCTCTATTCTGTGTGTATGGGGGTCTGTGTGGAGCAACTGAAGTCAGACTACGGGGCATATAGGGGCCCATAGGAACAACTGGAAGAACTGGAGTGAGTGAAATCAAGTGTCAGCAAATGGGGTGAGACCTGTGTGTCTGTGGTGCCAGAAAATAGAGTGAGTGAGGGTGGGCATACCAGTATGTGATTGCTAGTGAATAGCAGGCTGGGGTGGGTGAGGTGACCTGGGAGCTGCGGAGGTGTGCACTTCTCTGACAGTGAGGAGTCGTCAGCTATCAGAGGAACCAGAAGGTCTAGGTAAACACCAGGGAGACCATGGGGTCTGGAGGTTGACTCAGAGATCTGTTTGTGTACCTCCTACGTGTGAAGCACCTGGGGAGACCTGAGGGACCACGACTAGCTGATAGGTGGCCCGGATATCCAAGAACAGTTATTGCAGAGATCCACCCTGTGTGTGAGCAAGCCCATCTGTATCAGAAACTGGAGCTGGGCTGCAGTCTCAAGGGCTCATGTGCCCAGGTGCCAGCAACTGGGGAGGGAGACTGGGATCCAGGGCCAGCTGCTGGGCAGACTGGATATTTGAGCCCAGCTGCTACGGTGGATCCACACTGTACGCTGTACTCCTTCTAACAGATCTTCATACTGACCAGCCAGGGAGGTGAACAGGATGAAGCTGTTGGTGCTGTTTGTGTGTGTGTGTGAGCGCTGTGTGTGTTGGTTTGTGGTGATCTGTGTGGCCAGCTATGTGCATTTACTGGTTAAGTGTTAGTTTGTGTGCCTACCTGCCCAGACTTGCTGCTGGTTTGACCTGGAGACATGGAGCTATAGCAGCCTCACCTCTGTAGGGCTGCTGGGTTTGGCAACTTCCTAACACGGCCTGGTAACATTTCTGTGGTTGTCTTTTTTTTTTTTTTTTTGAGAAGGGTGAGATTAGTTTTGCTTGGCAGCTTGAGGAATTAGTTCTTTCCATATTTCAGAAGAATTTTCTGGCTAAATCAACAGTTATGTATGGAAAGAGTCCAAGTTTATTTACAGCATTCATAGCTAGAAGCCCGCACAGGACCTGATTTCCCTTTCCTGAAAATCGTGAAAGCTCACTGAAGTAATTGGAGCTACTCTGATATAACTGTGAAAAGGGATAGCGTCATGCTTTTGCTGGTGTAAGAAGACTAGTCTCTTCTTTCTGCCTTGTCTTGATCAACCTTTTTTGGTGGTGGTGCAGGGGGGAAGTAGTCTTTGCTCCTTAGAAGTGCAGAGTACAACTGTGTACATATTTTGAGCAAAATGATGGGAGTGCTTTGGGCAGGGTTGACATCTAAACCAAAGTGGAACCTTCGTGCCTCTGTAACTGCTGTATTTTTAAACAGTATCATGCACAGTTTTCCCTCCCAGAAGGATGATTCCTAATATACTGTCTCTGAATTACTCTGTAGGTTAAATATTTTCTTAATGGGGGTGTGTGTGGGGAAATGTCTTACAGAAGCTTTGCATAGCCTGGAAAAACTGATTCCCTTTGCCCAAAGAGATGGATTCATTCATCTAGACATCAGAAAGCTCTTTGTGGAGCTAAAACAGGTATGTTGTTATTTAATGTTTGTATATTAATTTGCATAAAGCTGCAAAGGCTTATTCTGAGGGGGTAAAAAGTATGTGCTAAGTAGAGTATTTCACTTGTTATTCAGCAGCATTTTGGTCCAACTTTACTCTACTTTTTTGCCTTTTGACATTTCATTGTGAGAATTAATATGGAGAGTGAATTTGTTTCTTCACACCAAGTTAATTTTTAAAGTGACAGTATATTCATTAAATTTTAGATGTTGATGAGTAATGCTTCCTATATATGCAATGACGTGCTTACAATGTTTGAGAAGACGCTGAGACTTCCACAGGGCTCAGATGACATTGACATTTTAGCAATATACATGTGCCCTGGCAATGGCTCAGGGGTGACTTTCAGGCTAAGTACCCAGGTCCAGTCACTAAAGGAATCTGTAAGTATTTCTGGTTGGTTTTTTTTCCCCATGTTTAAAGCTTTCAGTGCTTTACTTCTATTACTACTACAAAATGAAATAAATTAGCAGGGGTTGTAGCTTATTACTTAGTATTTGCTATTAATAAGTGGATGGGTAGCAAATGATTGTTTAAACTGATTATAATGTGCTTGGCAGCAAGGGACAAGTGGTCCTGCGGAGTTTCTTGAGTAGATATGACATTCTAGACATGCTAAGTAGCTGTGCCTTCCAGAAAAAATTGAGAAGATTTGAAAGACTGCTTATTTAATCCATTTTATGTTGGTTTTTAATATATTCAATATTACAAATCAAGAAGCAGGGCCAAAGTCTCAGGTGAGTTTCCCTTTTACTGGTTTCAAATACTGCTTTCTTTATTGTGAAAGGTCCTGCTTCTGCAGAAAGTAACCCAGGGACAACAGAGCCTGCCAGATTCAGTAATGGATGATTATTTGGGATGGCAAGAAATAGAAGAGAAGCTAACCAAAAGTTATGCTTATTACTGTGAAATTAATCAATTGCTGAACACAGAGGCACCATCTGAGGAGGATGTCCATTTCAGTTCTTGTCAGGAACAGCTGCTCTTTTCACTGTATGTATCTTGTATGCGTTCTAATGCATATAGATCCTGACTGTACCAGCCTAAGTAAGCTATTATAACCAGTAACTGAATAGATGAAAAGGTTAAAACCCTGCTTTTCCTATTGATTACCACCTAGTGTTAACAATTTTTTATAAGCACAAACAGGAAGGTAGAGGGTAATTTTTTTATTTTTTTTTTTTTTTTTTTTAATAGTAGTAGTGGTATCTGGGGGCATAGGGGTGGAAATAGTCTGAGGATAGGCAGGTATCTAGGATTCTAAAAGTCTGTTCTCCCTTTTTATCTTCTCACATCCAAGCATTTTCTGCTACTTTCCAGCCTGCTTCCTGGTACATACCCATACCTCCCTGGTACTGTGCTTCTCAGGATGCTTGGAAACTTGGATCTGAAAGACTCCTGGGAGACACAGGAAAACATTAAAGAGAGGGTAGCTAGAAAGTGCACTAGGAGGGGTATTGCAGCCTCAGATTGCTTTCTGAACACATCAACTGATCACCGTTCCTCTATTTTGCCATCTTTCTATTGTTGATTGTAATTTGCAATAACTCAGTAATTCTACTGATTTCAAGCTTTAATAATGTTAAATCAGAGTATATTAGAGACAAATTCCTTTATTGATAAAGTGCTTTAAAATAGGGTAGGATTTTATTATTCTTGCTTGGCAATGTAAAACATGAGCATAATGCGTTTAATTGAAATTGCATTTATACTGGGCAGATGTCCTAGGTCACAAACTTAAGCATGTGTAGAAGACAACTACATTGCTTAGGTGTATGAGAAACTTAGATGTGTGAGACAGAAGAGTTGGCTATTAAAACAGTAAAACTATTAGGTCTAAGCACTCAAAAATCTGTCAGAAATTACACAGGGTGCATTGGCAGCAGGGATTAAATCCGCAGATATTAATAACATCTTGGACATTAGAAAATTTTTGTCATTTTTCCTGTCCCTTTTGCTGTTGGTCGATGGCTGATTGCCTTCCCTCCCTTGGTGTATCTAAACGATTATGAAATCACCAGGAGGACTAGTTTAACATTTCCTTTTTTTGAGCATCAAAAAAATTGATAGAACTCAAATGCCCCTAGGAATAGAGGCTTGTGTCTGGGTAACATTGAAGAGCAAGAAAAGCTCAGTGCTGTGTTTATATGAGGTGTTTTGTTGGTTTTTTGTTTGATTGGGTTTTTTCAGGGACAAAGCAATGATTTTCTTTAATGCAAAGGTGTATTTCAGGGCAAGAGAAGCATTTCTCAATAATTGTTTTCGATTTCAAAATGCTACTTTTTGAACCAGAGCATTTTGTTGGAGGTTTCTTAAAAGGCTTTTTAGATTTATCTTTTTTTCTGCTCACAAACCTGTGTAGTAAAGTCTAGTTGTGCTTACAGTGATGTAATGACTGTGCCGCTGTTTCTTTAGTAAAGGACTCTGCAATCAGCCTGCCTGCCTCAGTTCTTCTGTATATCAATAGCACTAATAGCAATAGCAGCAATATTGCTACTAGTAGCAATAGAATTTAGCTAAAGATTTACAGAGAAACAGCATGTGTTCACAAGGTAATTTGACTTTGAAAGAAATCACTGGTTTAATCATGGTAACCTTGTTTTCTGTGTCATTTCAGAATTAATAATACACTTGAAATTTTGTTTGCTTTTGAGAGAAACCCATACTGGAAGGATTTAACAACTTTTGTCAGTTGGACATGCAAGGTAGCTCAATACATGAATGAGGAAGCAGGCTCCACAGAAGGTCAGTCAGGTGAGGAAAGAACTACTGTACAGCACAGGCTGTATTCTGATGGTTCTCTGTCTGTTTTAGAGTATGGTATTCCTCAGAAAGGGAAAAGGTGATGATTTTTACATCTGTGAGCCTGTTTCAGCCTTAGGATTCATCAGTTGACTGAATTATTAGCAAGGAAAATTTCTAACATACAGAGCCTGCCTCTGGTAAATAGCTGTGATTTTAGTGTCAGCTGGAAAATTTTCGGATTGTCCATTTCTATTGGGAAAATTCCAACTGGTTGAACCTGGTTGGGGTCTCTGCTTTTGCAATAGTATTCTGTCAGGAAGGCTTCTTAAGTCCAGGATATAAATGGGACACCAGACTAGCTGGTCATCCAGTCGAAGTATTTCTAGGCTTGCTTCCTATCAGGCAAGGACTTCATGCTTGATTTCCTTCATCCCAGTTGTCCTGCAATATTCTAGATGTCCTGACCCATCTGCTGTTAACTTTCTTGGAATACAGTAGTTTTTCATTATATGGGGAAAACTTTGAAATATCTGAGCTTTATGCTGAGGAATGGGAGATCTTCCATTTCAGAATTCTTGCTCGTTAAATATTTGTGTTACTCTTCTCAGCGTTTCAGTGGAGCTATGAAGCAGGGCACTATGTGGCTGATCCAAACAGCTCTAAAAAATGACGTCTCCCAGTATCACCTATTTGTTTCCTTTAAGTAGTCTCACCACGTTCCCAATTCTTACATTTTTTGATCACTTATTTTTCCAACTTCTGAGGGGTTTAGGTTACTGATTTTTGTTTTAAGCTAATTCTTGGGATTTGGGAAAGATCTCATTCTTGCTAAAGATCTGTTTTTCCGAAAACACTCCCCCCTCCCCGGTTCGTTTTGTCTGTAGAGCTAATCAGAAATATGCTGAATACCTGATCAGTAAGTGGGCAGCTATGGAATGTATGCAAAAATAAGCAGTACTTTTTAAAATTGAATAACTGTGTTAGTGAAATGAACTGTTCAAATGTGAATTGATTGTACTGGTTTTATAATCTATTACAGTTCCAGATATTTCAGTTATCTGGTTAGTAATAGCAAATCTCACAGAACTGCTTTCTCTTTACTGAAATTCCAAGGAAAAAGAAATATTAAAGTTAATTTCAGTGCAGAGTATAGCACTAAGTGTGTTCTGGTATAATAAAACTAATCTTGTTTGAACTAGTTCTGCAGTTCATATATCTTCTATCAAGATATCTGCTATATTTCCTTTTTTTTTTTTCTGTAAGGAATTGTGTTTGAATTTTTCTGTAAGGAATTCTGTAAGGAAAATACAGGTGTGCCTCATGTAGAGCTGATGTTTATTGATTCTGCATTTCACTCCTTTAAATCATTCAGTAGAAGTAACATCAAACACTTTAATAAAAACTGCATATTTACTTCTTTTAAAATATACATAATGTATTTCTCTTTCTGTATACATTCAAGTCCTACTAAATTTGGTAGGACTTAATCAGGTTGTTTCAGTGGGAGCTGATCAAGTTGTTCTTAGATGTGTTCATAAAAACATTTTTAATCTGTCTCTTGATATTGAAGTGCTGTTTTCTCTGCAGATGGACTAGAAGCATCTCTATGTTCTAGAGAAAAGCTCGGTTTGGAGACCATGCTAGGTCATTATTTAGCATTTCTGCAAGACTTACCAGATCATTCCTCATCTATTTCCTGGGCACGGTAAGGTTGAACTAGTCCATGTAAATTTTTTTTGTTTAACTGTTTTCCAGAAATCCTTTATTCCTCCTTCACTTGGGACTTTTTGAATTCTGGAACATAGTTACCCTGCTTCTTTTCACTGAATGCCTGGTATTTTTTAGTATATATATACTAAATATATACATATGCACACACACTATATATATATGTATGTATGTATATATATACACATACACTGGGAAATAGAATCCTGAAAAAAAAGTTATGTCTTTGTGGCTGTCATTCAAAAACATTAAAAAAAAAAATCTCCATCTCTGATGTGTTATCAGAAGTAATCAAAGTAGAGGACTCCTGACAGTTTCAATGTATTGTTACAAGGACTTCTTGTCACTAAGTCACTTGCATTATATATAACCCTGCTAATGTCTGGATGAACAGTGAAACAGAAGCCACTTACCACTCTGTTTAAAAAAATTAAAATATTCATAATGGAACAACTTCAGACTAATTGTTAAGTGCTGTTAACTATTTACCATGCTATGCTGGTGATCACAGCTGTTAATAGATAAGAATACTTTATGAATGACATTTCTGGACTTTGAACTTTATTTTTCATTGTGCTGCTATTTAGGTCTTTGCTAAATTAATCCCTTGTTTAACATGCCAAATGGAAGTAACCACTGGCAGTGCAGTGAAAGATGAAGAATCAAAAGTTTATAAATGGCACAATTTGTGTATTTCCTCCACTGTTAGACAGGTCACATCCTGCTTTTCGTTCAAGCAGAACTTGACAGGAACTTTAGTAGCTTGATTAAAATGGGCTCTAGAGGCAAAGAACTCCTGGTCTGAGTTTTCAAAACCTTAGATATTCTTGGTATCTACAGTAAAAACAAAATGGAAGTTAAGGAGTAGAATTCAAATTGATATCTTGAGTATTCAATCACTTTTTCTTTTGTGGTCTTTCCCAACTATGTTATAAAGATCAATGCAGACACATTTGCTGGGGCAAGGATTTGGATTTGGTCTGAAACACTGTTTCTAGAGTATGCGCTATTTATGCAGTACTACTAACAAGATCACCTGACTTGTTTGGGTTTTCTTTGGTATACATGCAGAGGAGTTTCTGTGACTTGAATGGATCTAGGAAAGAGGTTCTATGTGGGGAATACTTTTGTTTTTCAATGTTTGACATCTTGGTTTCTCTCCTGTAGAGGCCGTTACAGTAACTGACACAGAAATTGCCTCACAAAGCTTTTTAATGGTGTGTGGTGTTCTGCATTTGAATTATTAAAAGAAAACATATTTAAGGAGAAGGTATTTTCAGCTTGAGACCTTTGGAGTGCTCCTTTTTCCATGCACCTTAATCTTGACCAGCCTTACAGAGCTAGTAAAAATTCTTTTGCTTTGATAAATACTATTGACGCAGTGGAAACATCAGTTGGAACATTCCAATTTTCACTGTGATTTTATGTTTTGGTGTTTTTCTAGATATTAAAATAGCAGTGTTCAGCCATGAGTAGGTGAACTGGAATGTTTTGGCTTTCAATAACTATGATAAAAAATATCTTTAGAATTCGCGGAAAAGTAGAGGTTTTGATTGATTTTATTGATAAGTTCCTTTCTATAAAATAATTAGTCTGTGGAGCATAAAGACTTTGCTCTTTTCAGCAGCTGAAAATGTAACATACTTAAATTAAAGGTGTTTGACTCTTTGTGGCTTACAGGCTTGATTAGAGTGACTGATAAATACACACTTCTTTAACCTAGCTGTCTACATTCAGGTTTTGTATTGAATGTGGCTGTGACTTTTCAGGGAGTTTTTTCACATTTTTGAAGATCAAAGTGATTGTGATTTGTGCTATTTCAGGTGATTAATTTGTGACTGTTATTTAAATGATATTTGAACATTCTTTAAGTAAATAAAACCATATTCTGAAATTATAAAATATACATATATATTTAACCAATTCTTGTTTGCCTGCTAGGTAACTAACAAGAAAAAACTCGTGCTTAATTTTTCAGGATTTTGACATCTTTCAAAGAGTTTTTGAAGAGAGAAGAGAACTTAAGGAGTTCTGGTGAAAAGGAAATGGATCGTCATTTTAATTTTGTAGAAGTCATAGAAGAAATCATGCTTGATTTCTCAGCTGCTTCAAACCAGTCTTTAATTGAAAATGTCTTGAATAATACAATCATATGGATGAAAAATTTTGCTGAGGGGAAGGAATCTGCCACCAATTTCTCACTTGCAGTCTCTGAACTCCATAATGAGCTGCAGAAAAATTTCCACCCTCTTCAGAGATTCTGGACAAAAGAGATGACAGAAGTTTTCTGGCACATAGGGAAAATTGTATTCAATGAATTTGATTCTGGACTTTCTCATTTGAGTCAAGTGGAAGAGGAGGAGGTATTGGAGACTTTATCTAGAATTATATTTTCCATTACAGAAAATAAAATCCACAATAGAAGCATGCTATTGCTCCAGCATATCCTGACTGATTGGCCAGAGTTAAATATTTCTGCTTCGAAACATCTAAAACACTTAAGTGAAAACTTCCTAAGGAAACTCTATGAGGTTGGATCATTGACTGATGATCATGTCAATATGTTTTTAAGAACAATTCATGGAGGGAGTAATGCTTCTTCTTTATTACTCTCAAATGAAACTTTTATATATAAAGTACATAAATTAAGAGAAATTGTGCATGATTTCTTCAAGAACATAAAAAAATTGAACAGTACTAGTGCGGCCTCATTTGTTCAAATGCTTTTCTCTCTGTATCAGAATGATGATTTGGTCTTAAATATTGAGAGCAATAGCACTCTGTTAACATTTCTCTATGAGACTTCAAAAGATATTTCATCTTTTCAAGTATGGCGTGATTTCCAAGACAGGGATCAAGTTCTTGATTTTCTGTCTGAAACTTTTGATCTTCTCTGGAACTTCACCAGTAAGTCCCTCTGTGAAAAGTTACTAATCATTTACAACTACACCGAGTTTCATGCCTGGTCTCTTGCACATAAAGGAAAAAAAGAGATGCAAGTTGTCTATAGCACTCTGAGCAGCCTTAAAAATTTGTTTATAGATGAAGAGCTCCAAACAGCTGCCTTTTGTTATTTGGAACAGTTTCTTGATATCTTCCCAGAATGCCTGATAAATAATGGGTGCATTGATTTTTATCTATCAAACATTACTTCTGTAGATCAATCAGCAGAAGTTTACAACTTATTTCTGCTTCCGTTGGACAGTGTTCTGTCTAATATAACAAACTTGGGAGATAAGGTAAGTGTGCCTTCTGCTTTGCACTGCACTTTTACATGGCTTCAAACCTGGACAGACATTTTTGAAGAAGCATCCAAAATCTTAAATTTGAATGCAACCTTTTTTGTCTCTCTAAGAAATGATTTGACAAATCTCTCTGAAATTCTTTTAAATGCAACTCATGACGAACTCTGCAATAACACAGCTATGGTTATTGAAGCTACAACAGCAGCAATGAATCTATTAGAAATCATATTTGAAGAAGGTGGTGATTTAAATGACTGGAAAGATTTTGAAGCTTTCCTTGCTAATCTTCAAATTGTATTTAACAATGCAGTTGATGTCACAAGCTCACTTAAAGGTAACAGTTTAGAAAGTGTTTTAGAAATTATGACAGTCATGATAGCTGAATTGCAGAAATCTATACTGAAGGTTGTTAATGGAGAGTTTTTGAACTCTTGGCTTGGCACTTTCATGTCAGGAGGATCCGAGGAAGAATATAGGGGTGCTGATGTATTTTCCATTGGAAATTCCCTATCTAATATTCTCAAACTCTCCGAAAAGGAACTTGGAATTATTCTCACTGAGATAAAAGACACATCTGCTTTCTTTAGAAGTGTTACTCAAGGCAAATATATGGTTTGTATCAACACGTTCCAGAATATTACCAAATTAATTTTGGAAAATACTCTGAAAGACGTAAGCCATTTGCAAACAAATTTTTCATCTCATTTTAATTCCTTTCTAAACTTTTATAATACAGTGGATGAAGCAGAGGATTGTAACAGATGGGTACATGGATTAAGTAACCTCAGTCAACAACACAAGTCACCTTCTCACCTTGAAAGTGCAAAAAATATTTTATTTCTACTGAAATCTCTGGGAAACATTGAGACAGATGCTAAGCTAATGAACACGATGGACTTTGTTAATTTTATTTTAAATTTGATACTCCCTGAATGTTCCCTAACTGGTTCTGATGTGATTTGTGTAAATGTTTATTTCAATATTATAGCAAAAACTTTAAAGTTTATTCTCCCTGAATTTTATGTAAAAGATGACATTAGTGTGCCTAAATTTATTTTTACACTTTTAAATAACTCTGGAGGGCAAATACAAATGGTTGTCAAAGATTTAGTGGGGCACTCGCAGCACATGTTAAATAAGACCCATTTTAGTCAGTCAATCCATGGATTTAACAGGACTTCAAGGATGTTCCTTAATCCTTTTCACCATCTTCAGCTTTCATCAGCAGAACTTCTGGCAGAAATTCAAACTCTTCTGAAAAGTAAAACTTTTGAAATCCAAGAAAACAACTCCTCTCGTACGGATATTGAGACTGAACCTTTCTCGCATGAGAAAAATACCAGTTTATTGATGGAGTTCTTTCAATATGTGATTAATGAACTTGACTCAAAATCGCAGGGTGAACATAACACATTTCTTCAGAATCTGATAGAAACAGCAGCTCTAAATATTGAACTGGTAAGGAAGGCACTCGAAATTTTCAAGTCTTCTAGTTTTACTGGCTCTCCATTAAGAGTTGATAAAGAGTTTTTAAAGCATGTGGCAGCCTTGGTGCAAAATATGAGGGACATGGATGCCGAGTTCTTGATAAGTCAATTCAAACAAGTCCAGAGGAGCCTAGATAATGTCTTTAAAAATATCAAACCTTTGTATATTGAGAATTCTGAGTTAGGAATGTTAACTGACTGGTGGGATGCATTTGAGAACAATTCATGTAATCGGAACCTCACTGGCTTATGGCAAATAACACGACTCTTTGAACAAGATGAGCTCTATGATGTAGAAGAGATGTTTCATCTTCTTCTCAGTGTCATCAACCTTACAGAGAGATTAGCTCATGGAAACATCACAGAAGCACTGACTAAAGTATATGCTTTCATACTGACTCAGGAAGCAAAAATGCCAATGTTTACTGAAGAGGAGTTCTCAAATCAAGTAGAAAGTCTTCTAATATTACTGGAGACACTGACAGATATGTCTGATGAACCTGCAGAGGCCTCAGTCTGTTTTTCTGCAGCGTTCTGCTGGAGTCTTACAACAGCAACACCTCAGAGTGATCTCACTTTTGAACCTTGTGACTTTGTGCATAGCAATTCTACTCTTAGTTACAATGCAGTCATTCAAATCATTAAGGAGCTGAAACTCATCACTATGGAGGACAGCTCCTCATGCACTGTGGAAGACTTTCAAACGGGTATCACTCACAATCTGACTTGCTTTTTTCATCAAATCAAAGAATGGAACTCTATTCTTTTGAAGTTTTCTGAGCTCCATCATGTAAATGGCTCAGTTCTCAAAGAGCTGCTAGATTTTTGGAATGAGCTATCCCTCTATGGTGTGCCACTGCAGATGAATAATACACACTCAGTCAATTGTTCCTCCACACCAAAGAGACAAATGGTTTTACAAATTGTAGAAACACTGGGCAGTATGCCAGTGGCAGAAATGGAGGTGGCCAAAGGTTTTCTTGAACAGCTGGGTGATCTTTATGGTGGTCTAAGTTTGACCACGTCAAGAACTTCAGTTATAAAGATTCTTACTAGTGTTAAGAATATGACTAGTGAAGTTTCTGGACTCCTGCATACAGAAGCTGTCCTTTCTTTTCTTTCTGTAATTCAGCCTTTAATGATGCTGTCTCCTGTTGGAAACCAGACATACTCAATGCTTATGGTGATATCAGCTTTGAATAGAAACAATAATATATCTGATAACTTTGAGAACTTCTGGTTTCCTATAGTTACAAGCATAGAAGATTTATTGGTGGATTTTAATATTAAACACTTACTTGCGATGATGGACAAAGAGTTTCAGTTACTAAGGTTAGCCACTGGATGGTCCTCTTCAATGACTCTTGATGTTTTAATACATCAGTTTAATACATCATCTGTAGATGTTATGTTAAGAAATTTTGAAGACATACGAGAGACTGTGAACAGCTTTCTATGTGAGTGTAACAATAAAAATTATTCTAAAATAATGCATGCTCTAATTCTCCTTATGGCTAAAGAAAATTCATCGAATGACCTACTGCTGGTTGTTCAAGACATTATTGACTTTCTGGAACTATTCCAAAATATGTCTAAGGAAGGTTACACTGATATGTTGTTTACTGATGATCACCTTAACAGAGAAAAATTGAATAATACTCATACTGCTAATTCAGTTTTGCTAAACAGTCTTCTTCATATAATTGCTGATCTTGCTGTTATAGAAGAAGCTCTGCTTACAAACAATACTGAGCTTCAGATGGTTGACTTCATTGATTCATTTTTTGATAATGCACAACATAGAGAAGTTTCTACACAGTCCCAAAACAGAACTCTGGAGATAATGCAAGAGGTCTTGCAAATGATATTTCAGTCCACCACAGAACATGACAGGAACAAAATAACCTTCTTACTAAAGGATTCGCATAAGGATATAACGGCAGAAATGAGGTGAGTGTTTTCTATGTACTCATTTTGACAGTGTGCTAACAACAGAAGGTCTTTTTGTTTGTAAACAACTCAATCAAAACTTTTATTGACTTAATTACTGTTTCATTTCAGATTTGTGACTTCGAGTAAAACAATATTTTGTATCAACTTATATTGTTCAGACCAGCCATATTTGGTATCACATTATATTGTGTGAAACAGGTTATTGATGTGTTTAGTCATCTGTATTGATACTTGAAGTGGTTTCTGTGGAATTATTATAGAAAAAAATATTTGAAAATATTAGTGTTTTAAAATCCTTGCAGGTCTGAACACTGAACCCACAGTTATTGGTGGACAACAGTTATTTGGCTATGGAGCTAAATATTGGGAATAGGAATGCTTGGGACTAATGTTTTGTCGTGGTGTTTGATTTTTTTTTCTTTCTTTCTTTCTATGCCCAAATGTAGATAGCCTATATTTGAAATGTCTTCAGCTTAAATTTGCTGATGACTTCTGCAAACAAGATGACTTTTTTGGGGCTATGGTTATAGTGGTGTTCAGTTTAACAAATACAGTTCCTTAAGGAATCTTGAGACCAAGATCACCTTTGCCAGATCTCAGATCAAATGTTATTCAGCAGCAGAGGAAAATGTTTACTTACAACTTATTTAATAAAAGTACTGCTAGTATGGAGTTGCTGCATTTAAGTAATACTTACTGAATGGATCCCATGAGATGATTGCTCCAAACAGCTCTAGGGTGCCTTGCTGGTGGAGCTACTGATCCAACTGACATAGACCACCTGAGAAATGGCATACTGAAGTTGGTGTGATGTGGTATTTAGACCTTTATGACTAATTTTATGCAAATATGTGAAATGAGTGGTCAGCAGGGCCAGGTATTAACCAAATCTGTTGAGAAATCAAAAAGCAGTTACTAAAAAAGTGGTTTATTTTCTCCAAATGCTGTCTATCAGAGATTTTGAGTATTTTGTTCTTTGCCATCAAATTAGTATACTCTGTGGGCTTTCAGTATTTCTGAAGCCATCATGATTTTGCTTATTTTGCGAAGGTACTTTCAAGTACTCCTAAGGTTTTAAGAAGGCTGATGACTTGCTACCTTGATGGAAACCTGTTTGGTTTTTGTTGTTTTCTTTTTTGTTTGTTTGTTTTTTTTTTTGGTTTGGTTTGGTTTTTTTTTTTTTTACACTGAAGTATTGTGGTAGGATTTTGAAACAGTTCAGACAAATGTAATAACTGTTAATACTGAAATCCTTATATGGTCCCCTGAAGAGTGCAAATGTACATAGTCACTTGTTGAAAAATTTCTGTGATACCTTTGTTATGAAAATAATATCTTATTATTAATCTTTCTACAGAGCATCTAAAACCTGCAAGAGTCTTCATAAATATTTACACCCTGCTACTGTCCTACTATTGCAGAAATTGCAGTTTACCATTTTGAATGTGCTTAAAATCTTTTCAGGTTGGTTACCACAGTAGTGACTGTATGGGTCACCATACATGTTAGTACTGTAATATTAAGGCTTTACTCTAAGCAAACTTTTGTAAAAGTAAGTTAATTTGGGTGATGCCAAGCAAGGCAAGTATACTGATGCCTGGAAATTAAACCAGAAGAGGCACAGGAAAAATTTTGATGCAGATCACATAAAGGGATGATTTTTTTCTGGAGTGGTCATGTTGATTCAAAATCTCAGTGGAAGCAGGAGGTCTTGCAGCTCCTCTTCTCTCAATTTTAGTCATGTGTTCTCTCCCTTCCTCCTGGGCTTACTCTGACACACCAGGACCTCTTCTTTTTTTGATTTGACTTACAAACCCAGCAGAATATTGTATACACATTTGGGTTTTTTCTTACCTTTTTACTAGATATTTTTCTGCCGGGCTAGTGAATTAAGTCAAATAACAGAGGTTTTTTAATGAGCCAGAGTTGCCATAAGGCAACATATAGCTGACAAAAAGAAAAAATGTGGCAAATATATGTAGGAAATGGCACCTCCCCCTTCTGGCCATGTCAAGCCAGTGGATTGGCTAACTGTAGCTGAATAACTTCACATTCAACAAATGGTTCAAATTTTAAAGTGTTTGGCTTGTTTTATTCCTTGCACATAGGCCCCCAAGATAAGCATCAGGCTTTGTATTGACCTAAGGGTGTAATTTAATATGTTTTCTTTGTGGAAACCAAAGCCTTTGCTTTTCGAACTTCATATTTTAACACAACTATGCCCAGCATTGTTTGCAAAGAGCAATTAGGAGGCATTAACCTCTTGTTCTAGAGCAAGGGATGAGATCAGTAATGTCTTATGCCAACTTAATTTCCAAACAAAACATAAGATGCGATTACAATCCAATTCTATGTTCTCCACTCTCCTGTGACTTATGGCAGTTCCCAAAGAGTAAAAAAAATAGCGATGAAGAGCTCAGAATAAGTGATAATGAAAATGTGTGCCAGGTGCCTGGGATCTGTCTTTGACCTCTGAAGAACAGTTTATTCATTGAGAGAACTGAGATTAAGGAACTAGGTTTTTGTCATTCTTATTTCAATACTCTGGTGACAGGGATGTTTCATAATCACAGAATTACAGAACAGTTGGGGTTGGAAGGGACCTCTGGAGATCATCTAGTCCAACTCCCTGCTAAAGCAGGTTCACCTACAGCAGGTTGCACAGGGTCACGTCTAAGTGGGTTTTGAATGTCTCCAGAGAAGGAGACTCCACAGCCTCTCTGGGCAGCCTGTTCCAGTGGTCTCTCACCCTCAAAATAAAGAAGCTCTTCCTCACATTCAGGTGGAACTTCCTGTGTTGCATTTTGTGCCCATTGTCCCTTGTCCTGTCACTGGGCACCACTGAAAAGAGCCTCGACCCATCCTCTTGGCACATACCTTTCAGATATTTGTTTGCATTGATAAGATCCCCTCTCAGTCTTTTCTTCTCCAGGCTAAACAGGCCCAGCTCCCTCAGCCTTTCCTCCGAAGGGAGATTCTTCAGTCCCCTCATCATCTTTGTAGCTCTCGGCTGGACCCTCTCCAGAAGTTTCCTGTCTCTCTTGAACTGGGGAGCCCAGAACTGGACACAGCACTCCAGAGGTGGCCTCACCAGGGCAGAGTAGAGGGAGAGGATCACCTCCCTGGACCTCCTGGCCATGCTTCTCCTAATGCTCCCCAGGATCCCATTGGCCTTCTTGACCACCAGGGCACACTGCTGGTTCATGGTCATCTTGCTGTCCACCAGAACTCCCAGGTCCTTCTCTGCAGAGCTGCCCTCCAGCAGGTCAACCCCTAGCCTATACTGCTGCATGGCGCTGTTCCTCCCCAGGTGCAGGTGCTTACACTTGCCTTTGTGGAACTTCATTAGGTTCCCCTCTGCCCAACTCTCCAGCCTGCCCAGGTGTCTCTGAATGGCAGCGCAGCCTGCTGGTGTGTCAGCCACTCCTCCTGTTTTTGTAATATTCACAAACTTGCTGAGGGTACGCTCTGTCCTTTCATCCAGGTCACTGATGGATAAGTTGAACAGGACTGGACCTGGTACTGACCCCGGGGGAACCCTGCCAGCTACAGGCCTCCAGCTAGAGACTGCGCCATTGACCACAACCCTCTGAGCTCTGCCATTCAGCCAGGTCTCAATCCACCTCCACTGATCTAACCCACACTTCCTCAGCTTATATAGGAGGATGTTGTGTGAGACAGTGTCAGAAGTCTTGCTGAAGTCAAGGTAGATGACATCCACTGCTCTCCCCTCATATACCCAGCCAGTCATCCCATCACAAAAAGCTATGAGATTGGTCAAGCATGACAAAATGTTTCATTTGATACAGAAAGCAATACATTTAATTTGATACAGAAAACCTAATGAGAAAAGATGAAAACTGCTTGACTTGGTTTGCATTATTGAGTTGCATTGTATTACTTCTGTGAGCAAGATGTTTTAGAAGCAGTAGTAAATCTTAATTATTCTTTCTTCTTGACTTATGAACCAAACATAAGGAAAAAGAAATGGGGGGAAAATACCTAACTTCATCCTTCCATAAACCATAATTCACCTGTCAAGGCAAACTCCTTCCCTCCTACTCAATGTACAAACCTACTACAGGTAGGGAAATGGAGCTTTTTTCCAGGGACCTGGGGGCTTCAAGCTTGGATAAAAACTTCCTCCGTGGATGATCAGGTGATAAATATCTCCTATATGGATTCTTTATCCCTAGGTACACAAAATGTCTATGTAATGCCCTTTCCCTCCCCTTACACTTAGGGTTTGAAAGTTGCTACTCACTGGCAAGTTAGTAACATCCTGTTGTCTTCATGGGAAAATAAAATCAGGGGTGCCTGCCCAAGGAGGAGGTAGATGTGATTAACATACACAGCTTCTCAGGGTTATGCTTGCTCACAAAGAACAAAATTGAAGTTTTCTTTTCTGGTTCTGTAGTAGGTATTGCTGTTCTTATTATTGATCAGGCATAATGGAGAAGAGTAATGGAAACAGACTCAAACTAGCCCTTCTTGCCCTCTGCAATGATAAATAAATTTAGCCAGAAATATTTCTCATTGCCTTAACACATCAGACTTTGTTTTTAAAAACTTTTCTGTTCCTTATTATTTGGTTAATTTTCATCTGATTACAGTAATTTATTTGTTTCTTTAACTGATTAAGTCTGGACATTTTCTCTTGCAGAAGAACCAGTTGTCACTGGCAACCTGTTCTGTGTTGTTAGAAAGTGTAAAGACGGATTAATGAGTCACTTACTCCTCTCTGTCATTGAAGGAATCATTCTGGTTCAAGATCATTATCAGGTTTGAGTGGTTTCCACACCTACAAGTGTTCTTTATAACATGCGTTAAACTTTGGAAACTAATGGAAATTTCTTCTTTTTTTTCCCTACTGTCTGAATGGTGCGTCCCCACTGTGCTGGGGTTTGTATAGGTATAGCTGTGATGCTTTTGATAGTGATACCTGGAAGGAATTTCTTAAGTAAACATTCGTAAGCTTTGAAACCTGTAAATATAACTAGAATAACTAGCCACCCAATACCAAACAGCAGCCCGTTTTTAATTCCTTTAGATTTTGTGATACTGCTAATTTCATGAATCAGAGTACATTTATACTTTTAAATCTTCACAGGAACAGCTGTGTAATCAAGCTAGATACAAATCAACTTCTTGGCCAGAGTAATTCAAGCTAAAATAGGAATGGTGGTTACCAGTTGGGGTCAGTCTTTCTTGAACAGTACCTGAAATTACTAGCAGGAGAGAGTAACATCTGGCATTTAGAGACTCATCCAGAGTTGGAAGCAGGCCTCTGGATAGCACACACATGCATGCACACAGAGACAAAATACTAAGTCATGCTTTTAGTATAGAATTTGCCTCCTCTTTACAAAATAGCTCTGCTAGTTTGTCTACCTGGACTTTTGCTGATATGAACAGCAATGTTTTAAGGTAAACAGACGTCCGAGGCGTCACTCATATCTCAAAGTAAACTTTTACAGAACAAACGCATTTCTGTAGTCACCACCCCTCTGTGACCTCATTTCATTATTCAAATTAAATTTAAAATGAAAACGTTGGCATTTCTGTTAATGGATGAATCTCCTTGATAGGGTAGGTCAAACTCACAAATATTTTTAGTTGTTTCCAAAGCTCAAATCTTTGAAAATTCCTTGGTTCTTGAAAACCTCTTGCCCAGTTTCAGTTACAAATACAATGAGTAAAAGACTACTACCTTACTCATCTTCTCATTTGAAAATATGCATCGTCTAGTTGCCAAGACCTGCTGCTTCAAGCAATAACATAATCTCATGAAATTGCTAACCATATGATTGCTGTGTTTTGCAGGATATTGAAAGAATGTGGCCTGTTTTTAACAAGGGGGAATGTGAAAATGTGGCATACATAAACCAAAAACTTTCCAATACTTTGGAGAGCTTCCTGAGAGCCTTGCAGAATACCAGCAATGGCAGCTGTGAATGTCAACTAACACTGGGGAATGTAGAGAGACGACTGCAAATGTAAAGCCTTTTTACATTTTGGTATCTTAAACCGTTCTTGTTAGAAATGTTATTTTGTGCATATGCTTATGTTCTAAATTATGTAATTACAGGAGAAATAATGTTTATCAAAGTCTCTAAGCTTTGTTCACTTAACTGGAAATTAAGCAGATACAATGCACACATTATTGAAGTAATTAGCAAAATTCTGGCTATTTCTAATAACCCTTACAATTTTTCTGAGCACTTGCAGCAGATCTTGCTGCTACACAAGGGGAATGTTTTGGATCACAGCTAAGGAAATTTTTAATTTTTCATGACCTTGGTTAGGTCAAAATTTTGATATTTTAGTTTTTTCTTTAAAGCTGTTTTGCTATGGCCTTGTCCTCTCAGCTGCTGGATATTGTTTGCAAAACATTAAACATTCAGATCAGTTCAGTAGTTCAAACAGTCAGAAACACAGGATGGTTCTTCTAAACTGACAGGCTTGAACTCCAAATAATTTCAGATATTTGCTAATACCTTGAGGTATTATTAGTATATATTAGTAGATTCTAAGTAAATGAATAAAACTGGTGTTACAGAGTATTTCAAAGTTATAATTGTTGCTGTACTGGTTTGACTGTTGGATTCTTTTCTTAATGGACTTGAGTGTTCTCTGTGAATTACATTAATAATACAGAAGAACTTGAGCTTAGGTACTGCTTTTATGGATCATAGACTCATGTTCAGTTTTTGAATGGTAAATAATATCTGATGTATGTATACTCTTTATTACTTAAATTATAATTAGATGGACTTTATTCATCCTGAACAGCAGTGTTTTGTGTCTCTAGGGTTTAAAAATATGTGTTCAGTAAGAAACATGGAAGTGAGGCGTTGTTAGACCTGTGCTTCTCCATAAACTACTGTTTTCTAGAGCACTTAGCCATCATGGGCAGATCTCTAGATTTGCAGTCTCATTTAGGCATGAAATATGGTGAACGTTGCACCATATAAATACAGCATGAGAAGGTCTGTAGAGGTGCTTACGTCATGCACAATGTGTGCACATAAAGAATATAATGTGACCCTTTTGCATCATTTAGTGGCCGTTTCACTATTCATGTTACCCTTTATACATAGTAATGTCAATGACTTAGTTCTGATAACTTGTGAAACTAAGGCTATCATTTCAGGGTGGCTGAAAATTTGGAGCTACAGTTGTCAGAAAATCCAGCGGCAGCTTTTCTCAGCAATTTTAATATTTTGAATGGTGGGTTCCAGTTTTCTTCACTTTTTTACAAATCACTGCTGTGTAATTCTGTAGGACAATAACTGTTTCCTTGTTCATCAAACTTTAAAAGGATACTGCTTATGGAGACTACTGACTTAATGCAATATATTTTCATTGTATATGTGTGCACATACATGTACTTGAGTTGACACAGAACAGCATTAATTTATTCTGTCAGAGTCTGTCCAATAAAGTGCAGAGATTCATTAGAAAGAAGAGGTGACTTAAGTCTTAAAGGACTAAAGGCTGCTTCACTAATTTCAAATGTTCTTATAATACAGGGATGTGGGATAACTTGTGCTCTTATAGGATAATGCAAACAGATGCACAAGTCCTTCAGTCTGCCAGGAGAGTGACCCTTACATTTGAAGTAGAAGTGAATTACATTATATGAAGTTTTTGTGTCCTTTATCACCCCTTAGAACAAATCTAACAAAAAGGATACAGTCTGTGGGCAATTTAATTAAGCAGATTGGTTTTGTTGGAATTGTTTTTCTTCTCTTCCAGCTGTGAAAGTCAAAGAGTGTGTGCAGAATCTTACTCAGTTGAGGCTGGACATTGGTTCTTCTGTCAATATTTCTGAAGAAACTATCAATACTATCTTGGAAGCCAGTATCTTTCATTCAAAGGTAAAAGATCAAAAAGAGGTGTTAAATTAAAGCGTTAACCTGTAATCTGGTGTGCCAACTAAAACAAAACAAACCACCTTGTTTGTGTGGAATCTTATATTTTCACTTATCACTTCTGAGATTTAGGACTTCAAAATAATGATGTGAAGGATTGAGAGATCAATTTATAGTAGCACTAGTCTCCTGGTCTAAATGACACCACTTCATTGCTTTCAGCAGTGTTTTACCCCCTTGTGCTGGCATGGAATTTGAGCTTTCCTATCTTGATACTGTAGAAAAGGTGAGGGTTTGTGGAGAA
Source organism: Ibycter americanus (assembly GCA_035590275.1). NCBI lineage: Eukaryota > Metazoa > Chordata > Aves > Falconiformes > Falconidae > Ibycter > Ibycter americanus. Next base: position 80,515,678 of record JAVJGI010000040.1, on the reverse strand, counting down.
ATCAATTTGTATCTTCCCACCTCAGATCCTTGCAGGTTTTTTTTTCCTTCCTTCATATGCTCCTCACTGTTCTTACATTGTCTTACCAGTATCTTGACTTATGTCCACTTTATTTATCTGTTGTCTCTTGGGTATTCTGAAGGGTGGATTGTGTAAATTTTCTGAATGAAGGACTGCATGTGTTATCATTGCAGCTGTTTCCTGTGATCCCAGTGATTAGTAGAAATAATGAAAAATGCCCCCTAACTTACAGGCTCTCTCTCATGTTAATGATTGTATGACTGAAAAGAGTTGGGGGTACCTTTGGTATAAACTAATCAGGTCAATCAAGCAGCCACTGGGTGTCACTGATGCTCTGCTTGCAGAAAAAGTTGCAAGTTTTGTCCATGAAAAGTCTGATTATTAAAAAGGCAGTTCAGACCATCATAACTACTTATAGACGATTTGTTCTTCTGCTTCTTTGACAGCGTGACTGCCTTTATTGGTAGCTTTTTATTTTGATACCAGTAAATGGTAATGAGAGAAGACATCTGGAAGTGATTCAGTTAAATGGGATTCAGTACATCTTTGATCTTTTGGAATAATAATACTAATTGACTGAATTTTCAAATTACTTCCCTTATTTTTTGCCAAAGTCCTGGGTAGAGTTGAGATATATGTACACATCTCACATTTGCATATCAATACAGAACTTTTTATTTGCTTAAGTGCTTAAATCCTCACCTAGTCCAACTGGATCATTAAAGCTTATTTCTTGTACTGATTATGCAAGATGCACAAGTACTTTTTAAAGCTATAATTTAGGCATCCCCATTATGTTTATCATATATATAGCTACTGCCTGATAACTAATGATAGCTGCAAGCCCATAGCAGTCCTATATTTCCATGACTGTATGCTGCTGCTGTGCTTGCCTCTGGAATGGAAAAGGTAAGCCTGCAAGTTATTTGTGCTTATTGCACTTAACCTTAATTTCTACCACATTATTATGCTCTGGCCATGCTCATTGCCATGTGATTAAGTGTTTTGAAACTGCTCAAAACCTGTAACCTGAAGACTATAAGCATTCACCTACTGAACACAGGAGTTTGGATTGGCTCTGGTTCTCACAAAGCTGCAAGGAAAGTTCAGAGGGACTTAATCTAGTGGAGAAAATGCTGAATTAGTTAAAACTAGACTGAAATGATGATATTAATGTGGAGCATGAGGAAATGAATTTAAAAATATATTGCAGAGTCAAATTTCTTCCACAACAAGAAGTCCAAATCAGTATCTTTTTATGCTGCTAGCAGAATTGTATTTACATTCATGTTCTGTTCCTTTTACACACACACACAAAAAGTGAATATTTAAATATATAGGAAATCTTTTGCAACCACAAAGCAAAATTCTATTCCAGAATAAAAATCTAAAAGTCAAATTAATTAGCTGGAAATTGCAGTGTCATAGGAATTAAAGATTCAAATTGCATATCATGACCAACTTTGACTCCTAATTTGATTTTCTTGGGGATCCTCTCCCTCACTGGATACTGTTACTAGCTACAGGCAGATTCAGTGGAGGCAGTACAGGTTCTGTCCTAAGGAGTACAATGGGACCCTGAATACTTTACTTTGGCTCCTACAACCTTTGAACTTGTAATTTTTCTGGAGTTGCTGCCATTTGCTTTCTTTCAGGCATGTCAGGCGAAAGGGTAGCTAAGAACTCCTGAGATATCTGGACTGCAAGCATTTGTCTTTTGATGTGACATTTTTGTAGGAAGAAACAAACCATCATTATCCAAAGAGTTTTTACTGTAGTCTTGCTCAGGTCTGCTTAGGCATTTGTCCCTTCATCCACTATTAAATAACACTTCAAAGGAGCATTGAACTGAGAATGTGAGGTGGTTCAGAGTGAAAATTGTGCCATACAGGCATCCCTAAGTGTTAAATTTGTGTGTCCTCTGAAAGAGGGAGGGTCCATATTTTTTTATTTTAGTGATTCATACATCTGGATTTTGATTTTTAGGTGTTTCTGCAGCAAAGGTGTACATCTGCTAGAATGGGTGTATTCAGCATTGTAAATATGCCTGCTTATGGTATGAATGCTCATAGAATGAATGATCAACCTGCTCACAGACGAAAGTAAATTTTTATAAGAAATATACTTCATCTCTTTATATGTACATAGAGCATAAAGTAAGAACACACCAATCTGATACGGAGCTCTATAGTTCATTATTTCAGGTCTGTTCATGATTGCAAATTGTCATGCTACAGTGACAAAAATTTTCACCTTATTGACATAAAAGAAGGTGATGCATTTCAGGGAGAAAAAAAATTAATACACATACATTGTGGCAGGTTTTTTACAGTGCCTTTGTGGTAGCTTTATCTGGAAGATGTGATGAAGAAGTACTTAGCCTGCTGCTAAAGCTACCTGAAAACAATAAAACTTCCCAGGTGGTGGAAGAATTATGTTCTTTACCAGCACTGGACTTGTATACCGTGTTTGTACTGGTTATACAGAATTTGAACTTACGTCATATCATTTACAAGGTAAGATGGGAAAAAAACATTCAGTTCCTATGTTTTTCTTTTGAAGATGGTCTAAAGCATGTAGGTAGATAAATGAACAATTCTGTTATTTCTGCAGATGTTCTTTCTCTGTGGAAGCAAACACTGGACATATGGTGTTTTTTGTCTTTATTTAGCTCCACAAAGCAAACACAAGAGTTGAAGAATTGGATTGGTAGATGTTGTGGTATTCCATTTCTTGCTTCCTCAGGAAAATTATCACTGAAAAGTTAATTATGAAAGCTTTAGATAAAACACAGGAAGACGAAGATGCAGTTTTATTACTCTTTAGCAGAGTTTGCAGTTCATGCAGTTAGTCACTTCTTAATTTTTAGGTGTGAAAGACTGATCTGGCATCATAGAAACTAAAGCATAGGAGCTCACATTGCAAGAATTACAAAATTATTTTATAGGAAAAATTCATAGCACTCTGGAATTGACGTGCAGAATAGTAACTTTACAACCTTGAAGGGTTATAAAGGAGGTATGTTTATTCAGTGCCGGACGCACATGGGATTGTTCCCAAAGATGTGCGCATCGCGTATAGTTCCTTTCTGTGTTTATACGTACAAACATTATATACTCATGAGATTACCTAATGCACCTATACATATTAATTAACTACCCCCGCTTCGTATTATAATGAGTTCCAAGAAGTCA
>JAVJGI010000040.1:80425172-80509197 GCA_035590275.1 Ibycter americanus | reverse complement strand
AAAACCAGTGTCTATTTCTTTTGTTAATAAATCAGATGTTTGATGTTTTGAAGGGCTTTTCTGTCTCTGTAACTTTTTCTTATTTTGTAGACTAGTAAAAGTTGTTTATTTTTAAGTATCTTTTCTTTTTTCAGATTTAACTGGATTTTCTTCTACTTTCCAACCATACCTTTAATTATTGATTATTTTGTTTCCTTCTTTTCTATAGTGGCCAAACTTGTGCTACTGAATAAGTGTGCTTCTGAAGTGCAGATGCTGCTTGTACACTTTCCACCTTTAAATATTCTCTTCTATTTCCAAAAGAGTCCCTCCTCCAGGGTTTTTATTTTCAGGATAACCAACAGCAAAGTAGTTCAGTGACGTAGGAAGATTACCAAATAAAGTATGTAAAGCTATTAAAAGTAAAAATATGTGAACCTTCAGCATAGAATAAGACAGATTGTCTCCTTCTTTAAATTCTAATGGAAAAATTTATTTTGAAGTTGATTTAAAAAATTTAAATTGCTTCTATAGTGAAAGAGGTAATAAAGTAATTGTCAATTATGCATGTGGATTTTTGTCTGAAAGACAAAATGAAAAGCAAGATATACCTTTAAAATATCTGTAAAATGTGAAGTTGAATTGATATGCTACATATTTTGTAATAAAAGGTCGTGTTAAATTCTACTGCTCACATACTTTTTGTCTTTAACTGCTCTCCACTTTAAAATTTATTGCATATCTTGCCCTATTAAATGTCATGAGATATGCATTATTTACTGGAACGTTGTGTCACCCATTCTTGAGTATAGATGAATTTTCTACTTTTCATTCAAATATTACCATCTAAATTTGACAGGCTTCTGAAAAAGAATTTAACCTGATCAGCAATTTTGCCTTCCCCCCTGCCCTTGATTCTGTCAATTTCAGTACAATAAAGACTGTTTTGTTTATGGCACTACCCACAAGCAGGAATATCTATTTCTCTGCATTTGTTTCCTTTAGCACTTTGGTTTCATCAAACTTTGAATTATCTTTAACCTCTTTGTAGTTTTCCAGGAATAATGCAATTATTTTATTTTTTTTGTTTACTCTATCTTAATGTAATGATTCTGAATTTTATTTTAGTTTTATATGCAAGCTGTAACCTGGCATGACTTTTAGGTTTCTTTTGTTGAATAGCTGATATTACTACTCCATATTAATTTGTTTTTATTTATAATATTTCTTCTAAGCGTACAGCTGTCCAATTAGGTCCGAAGCCCCTGTGCTATGAGGTTTTTTCCTCCATTTGAGAATCCAGTTCCAGATAGCTTTTTAATCTTCGGTACCAGCCTTCCTCTTCCATGAATTTGTTGGAGCAACTGACTTGAATGGTTACTTTGTAGGAGGCTGCTTGTTTGAATTCATCAGCCTTGATTACAGACCTGCTTCATCTAGTTTAAACTAGAAAAACTGGATCAAAGATAACTTTTTGTGAACATTCATCCTGTATAGTTCGCCCACTTTATCAAAGCCAAATTTTAGAAAACATATCTTATTGAGTCAGTGGATATTTAGTTGAAAGACAGTAAGTAGATTCAGTCTGTTGGTGGCAGCTTACTGCATAAATATTCATTATTTGAATTTCAAGTTATTTTGATTGGAACTGGAATTAATTAGCAAGTTTGTGCTCTTTGACTGAAATAAGTCTCATTTATCCTTCTAGTGCAAATAGTTACTAATATAGATTCAAAACCACTTTTATTCAGCATTGTACATAAATAAAGTTTATTCCTCCAGTAAAGTCCATGCCAGCAGATTCATTCAAGAGCTGTAGATGATGGTATTATGAAATCTGCATATTATTTATTTACTATGCTATAAGCTGAAACTGTATGCAAAAAGTCAGATTTTGGGACCAGCCAACATTGAGTTTTAAATAACACTTTCTAATATTCCTCTAGGATTACTAAAGAAGCACCTGGCACTTCAGTAAATGCATTGATCAGGATAAACTGTTTCTAATAGCACAATCTCTAAATTGTCTGTAATTTATTCTTTTTGTACTACTTTGAAAATTGACTCTTCTGTTTTAAAAAAAATTCCAATGATAAAAATACTAATTTATTTCAGTGTCAAATATGTGTGTTTGAAATATCACAGTCTTTTTTCTATTTGCCAGTTGTGCAGTCTTCAAATGATATCTGATAATCCAGTTATGTTTTTTCTTGAGAGGTGTCTGCAAGAGTGATGATTATCAGGCAGGCCAATGCATGCTTCAGTTACACTCCAGAAGCACGTTGCCTTGCAGTTATATCCTCTCTTAGAACTCTGCACCTGTACAGTCTGCCATGAGATACCAGTTACAACTGAGCACATTAGTTGAAAAATGAAGCAGCACAGAGGCAGTTGGTTTTAATTTTTATTTATTTATTTGTTTGTTTTTAATGTGGTGAATGATGGTGCTTAAGCCATAAAAGTAGTCAATTGCTCTCCTTATTAGACATATGCTAGTCATGAGCCAATGGCAATAATAAATGCTTGTATGACTCAAGAAGTGCAAAACCTAGAAGCACGTCTAACAAGTTAAAAGACGTACTTGAAAAATAGGCTTTTAGGGCATGTGCATTTGGATATTTTTTTTTCTTCTTATCAACTCTTTTCACTGCAAATGTTCATACGAAAGATGGTTTTGGTTGTTTCTGGTGCATTGTGACACAGCAGCAGTCTGTCAGAAGAGCAGACTTTGTGAAAACTGACTTTACAATCAAGGAATCTGTAGTCCAGTTGTCCTGATATTTTCATTCTTTTTCTGCCTATGCAATACAGAGTATTTTTCAAAGTTTAATGTTTCAAAGTTTAATGTAGTACACTATACTGCTGTCTTTCATTGAGTAACCTGGCAATTAAAACTGCATTACTGTTGTGTCATCCCCACCCCCCTCCATGATGAAGGTGATAAGGAGAACAGAAACGAGCACAGCGGGCCCTCATTCTTGTAGGCAGTTTCAACAGACTAATTTTGTCAATCTCCTTGGATGCCAATATTGAGAGAACACCAGGGCTACTCCCTGAAGCTACTAAAAGCAACTTTGATTCAGCGTGTTTTTGTTTGTTTGTTCTAGTTCTTGCAAGGTGGGCAGTTCAGAAGTTCAGCGGTTGGATCCCTGGAGTCTGTAATCAAGGCAGTGTGTAAGGAAGAAACTTCATTTTTCAGCAATGCAAACCTGTTCATCAACATGCCCAGAATCATGGGACTCTTGGATGACAATAAAGCAAAATATGGCATTCCTGAAGACTCAAGTAAGAAAAACTATCAATCACAAGTTGCATGTATGCATTCAGAGTATAGGGAAGTTTTTCCCTCTCAAATGGAAATGTTTATATACCAGCTGACATCTCAATTGACACTGTAATCTGGAGCACAAGGGTCAATCAATAAAATTTTTATGGCTATGAGGTAATTGTTGATGAGACACAAGTGATTCTGGTTGTTTTCTATATTTGCAAATAATAAATAAGAATATTCCTGTCTTAGAGACACATTTATTAGAAATTTAAAAGCACTTGGTATTAAAAATATATCTTTGAGGTACAAGATTAAGAATTTATTGCTATCTGCCTTTCTTCTGTGAACACAAAGCTGTGGTATTATTGTGCAGTAAAATATGCAAGCCCTCTGGATAAAATAGTTTTTTAACAGTTAACACTCCTGTTCTTTTGATCACCTTTTCTCCCTTTCTTCAATAAACATTTGACTTTACACTGATTGATTTTAGTATTGTTAATAACATTGTTAGTGCCTCAGTGGCCCTGTGCAGGAGAAGAATACAGTGATAGAGTGTCACTAGAGAAGGATCTGTGACTGTGAATCATGACTGTTATCAACTATCAGTTTCTATAGCCACAAACTGACTCTGGCTTGGCTGGGACCCTTGGGAAGGAGCCAGAGCTCTGCCCTAGTTTCTTCACTTTGTGGCATAGCAGTAAGCAGGCAGCTCCGCTTTTCTTTCCTATTTGATGAATGGAGTTAGCAGGATAGCTGATTAGAGAGATTGTTTGGGACTTAGTCTCTTCAAAGCTATTTAGGACAGAAGAACTCTCTGTTTCTTGGTGGTTTTTTTTTTTTCCTTCTTTTTTTTAAATACTGTCACAAATTTGGAGTGTTGCAAGACCTTTTACCTTAGAGGCTTGAAATATCTTTAAAGCATCAGTTAATTCCAGTGTTCCTATGAGGGAATTAATAGTTTCCCATTATTTTACAAACTGGTAAATGAGGCAATGGAAAATGAAATTAAAAAGATTTATATGAGGCCATAGAAACTAGATTTGTATTCCTTCACAGTGATTAACTTGTATGTATTTTGTGTACCAGACTCTTGCAAAAAACTCTGAAAATTGCAGCAAACTCAGATTAGGTAGTCTTCTGTGTCTTTAGCATATCGGTGTTTCTGACTGGTCAGCTTGGAGCCTCTTAATTCTTTTCTGTCATTTATCAATGATTGTGTTTAGTAATGATTGTTTCCTTGAAGAAATTAAAATTTGGGCAAAGAACTGGGTGTTCTTGATAAGTTTCTGACACTTGTTTCTTTAACCTTTGGCAGGAATTTAAATGTTTTTGGCCTAGTTTTCCATTACCTTCAATAATTTGTCTACTTTGAGGAGTTAATGACATTATTTAATAATTCTTCATAGCACTAGAAATAGACTATTTCTAAATCTACTCATAATAAATTTAAAAAAAAACCACCCAAAACAAACCACCCCAAACACATGAACTGGACAGGAAAATCTAAATGTTTCTCACAGGAAACTCATTGTCTTTACCTGAGTGCAGGTGCAGTGGGATATCTTGGAAGCTATTCCTTGCATCCTAATTCTGAATGACATACACCCTAATGCATTAATAGCCCCATCTGAAGTAGGACCATGCTTTTTGGTTAAGGAATGGAAAAGTGAATTGATTAGATATTTTGAATGGAGAAGTTAAGTGTCATGCCAATTTTTTTCCTGTAGGTAGGTTCTTATGAAATTATACAAATCAAAATTTTGCATTTGTGAAGGCATTTGTGTATTCCTACTTCTTCCTTAAGTAGGAGTAGAAAGCTACAGAACAACAGAGGGTGTGGAATGAGTGTGTTTTTTTAAGGTGACTTCCCTCAGCATTCAGCTTTTAGGATAGACGGGATTCACAGGCTGCTTTTCAGAAATGTGAGAAGCTCTTTGGATTCTGATTCTTTTTTTCTTGTCTTAATGTTTAGAGCTCTACATCCTCAACACTATCATGGAATGTGGTTAAACAATTTCTATTCAGGGACCTGTAGTGGTTGCTTGGTGACAGGTGGATGGTATTTGTCGTGGTGCTGTGGCAGATCTGAAATTATGACCCAAGCTTTTCTTTTAATTAAAAAAAATATAAAATAATCCAACTTCACCTGTGTTGTATATCTTAAATGTGAATTTGTCTTGGTTTTTTGCAGCTCCGTTTTGCTTGAAGTTTTATCAGGAGATTTTGCAGTCTTCTAATGGGGCTTTGCTATGGACTTTCCTGAAACCTTTATTACATGGGAAGATACTGTACAATTCAAACATCAACATGATTGACCTGGTGATGGAAAAGGTAAGTATCAAAAGAAACACTATTTCTGTTTATTGATTTTGCCTTTGTACTTCATTTTAAAGGTTGACTTTTTTAGGGTAGGTAGAAGCAATTGGATAATTGCCTTTTAGAAAACTGGATCCACCCTGTCCCCTGAGTTCTGACCTTATTCCTACTTTAAGCTTAGTATTTCTCTTACTTGTTACAGTGGTTTCACCTCAGCATGAAAAGCAGAAGTTTGTTTAAAGTCCCTTAAACCTTGTATAGAAAGATTAAAAAAGAACACGTTACCAGAAGTGTCATGCTGTATCAAGGTGTAGGATATAAGTATTCCAAGTAAGCTTTTGCCTTCAACATTTTCTCATGATGGGAACTCCAATGGGGCAGCATAGGGAGCTGTGGGGAAGGAACGTCACAGTAATGAAAGCCTGTTCTGAGGGAGTCACTGAGCTGCTTTGAAAAATATACAAGCCAACCTACAGTACATCCTTCCTGTGTATGTTTCTAACACCAGTAGTACGAATGGCCAGTAACAGCTGAGCTGCCATATTTGTGGATGACAATGACTTGATATTATTCAACAATTTTGCTGTCTCTGCAGTTTTGGTATGGTAGGTGCTCTGTCTTGAGCGTGAGTATCTGTAATGACATGTTTGTTCATGATTAGCTTTGAGGTACTTCTGTAAGAGGAGGAATGATGACTTCTTTTAAATACACATTAGTGTTCTATGCAAATTTTGCATTTATCTTGCAAATGTATTATTTTTAACTTGGAATATTACTTATTGCAAGAATGGTAACTTAGATTAATTTAAAATCTAGAAAAAAAACACTACTGCTTGTAAGTAGTACACAAAAAGACTGTAGTAACTTTAAATGTGATGGTAACTATATGCTGTGTAAAGGGAATATGTTGTGGTATTTTGATTTACGCTCTAAAAAGATAGTAAAAAAACCCTAAGCTGAAAAGCACATACTAGGTGGTAGATACTAGATAACTTTATAGTTTCTGCTGTGAATTGGAAATACGGTTTCAATGATTTCATATTTTGCAGCTAAATAACTTAATTTGGGCAACGGGCTGTCTCTGGAGTTGAGTATAATTAATTTTAAATTTTTAGTCAGCTAAAAATGAAGCTGTACTTGATGTTTGTAGATGGAAATACCATAAAGAATAAGTTGTAAGAGATGTTAAAAATCCCAAATTGTTTTGAATATATAATTATATTCTATGTTACAATGATATTTAGAATAATGCACTGAAGACATTTCCACATTATTTTCCCAATTAATATGCCAAAATGAAATTCTTAAAAACATCTGTAGGAAAGATGAATCTCCTGAAATATGCTGTATTCCTCTATAGATCTTTTACTGAAATTAAGACTGAGTAATACAGTTCACAATGAAGTTTGCTTGTGTTTGTGGGGTTTTTTTTATGTTGTTTGTTTTTTTTGTTAATGCTCTGGAACAATAGAAAGATTCTGGTAGATGCCTCTAGCACAATCTCTCATTCTCATTATGTATTCTCAGGCTCACAAAATTTCCATCAGTTTATTCAGGAACCTGTGTAAACACATCTTCACCCTTCCCCCAAACCTGTAGATCTAACAAGCAATTATGGATGTGTATCTGTTTAAGTGTAAATATGAAAGTAGTAGGAAAGTTTCTTCAACAGGTTTTTCATTTATTTTATTACAGAAGCCTATCTGCTCCTGCTTCAACAGAAACAAAATTTAAATGCAAAATACTGTTCCAGGTACCTCGAACACAGCACTAAAAACTGACCCTGTAGCCCTTACACAGCCAAATCTACTGAAATAGGAACAGAAGTTCTAATTTCCTTTAGATTATGTGACCACATGGCAGATATTTACTAGAAGAAAAAAGTAGAGGATTAAAGCTAAAAAGAACATTAATGTTTGTAAACGAAGATATATTCTTTAAGTTTTTCACATGGACTCTTTTGTTTCAAGACTGTGCAACTGATGATTCTTTGTTAAACTGTGAGGTTGCTGGTTTTACCTTCTGAGAAGTTAGCAGCTCTGTGTGGAGTAACAGTGACTATCACAGATACAGGCTGCGGTGCTGACTAAGAGTAAAACAGTTCAGTAACTGCTGACATCCAGGAGTTCAAAGACCATGTGTGATGTCTTTGATCCTTGCTTTTGCAACTGTACTTTTTGCCACTGATGAGCTATTCTTATGAAAGTATTTCTTATTTCAAAAGATTCTGAATTGATCTTATACTTCGGCAATCACACTAGGACAACTTTGTACTATTTCTTTGTAATTGGAACAGTCAGAATGTACATAAAAAACATAAATGTAGCAAGACAATTGAGAAATGAAAGAAAGAAAACTAGCAAAATAAGTAATTTCAGTTTCCTGCCTTTTTGTCTAATATAATTTGAAAAATTGATAATGAGTTGTGTAAGTTCTTATTTTAAACTTATCGTGTCTGGTTTTGCACAAGCACACTTGTACACACACAGACTTGTGAGCTTGTTAAAAGATGTCATTATAAAGGCAGGTCAATAAGCTCAAAATACCATTTTTATTTATTCTTACATCAGGAAGAGGCTTAGACGTTCAATCCAGACAAAACCACAGGTGATGTTGAAGGCTCTACTTTTAATCAAAAGTAATATCCAGTCTAGGTGTTACAAAGAATATTTATTTTAATGAATCTTCATTGATTAGGAAGAAGAGAACTTGAAGACTTTCTATTAAACATCGAAGTCCAGCTAGTCATTAGCATACAAACTCACAGGAGCTGCTTTATACCATGTAAGATTATGCATTCACCTTGCCCTGCGTTCTGATTCCTACTGTAATCAGTAAAGACTGTATAGGGAAGAACTGAATAACATGTCAGTAAAGTGATATTCCCCAGAAATACCGTCGCAGCTTCCAAAATCTCAAGGGCCAGGCTTGCCATGACCTTTGCTGACTTTCTTTCAAATAAGCCTATTCATTATATAAAGTTCATCTTTTCCAAAAATCCATGCTGATGCAGTAATTTTGTTTTTGGTAGTTTGTATAAAGAGGTTGAATACAAGCACATTGTGGTTACTGCAGCTCTTTGAAAGTGACTTCAGCAAAAAAATAAAAAAACCCCATATCTTGTGAATCAAGTCAAAAAGGACTAAGCGTAGAGCTCAGATCTTACAAGCTGCTTGATATAACAATTTCTAATGATGTCCAAAAATTTGATCTCCTTGTGTTCCAGTGTGACCTGTGCTTGCTCTGAACTGCAGAAATAGCAATCTCCTATTTTGGCTGTTTGCCACCCTTGCAGCCTTTCTGTCTCCCTCTGCTTGTCACCATCATGCCTGGACAGTGGGTTACATGATCCTGAGTCAGGCCTGGGATTTCAGTCCATGAGGTTTCCGTGTTGCTTTTTAACAGAAGAACTTGTTTAGTTGATTTGACACCAAACTTTAGTTTAACATTTAGGATCATTCTCCCTCTGAAAGTGGAATGGGGTATGTCGTGGAAGTTAAATGCATAAATTCCTTCAGAAAAATGAAATTATCTGCAAGGGTCTCATTGGGTCTTCTGTGCTACAAACAGAAAGAAAGAATCACCACAAATTTTCTTCCTATGTTGTGCTAGGAGTGGGATTTAGCAAAAGGCACTTAAAATACTTTGACAAAAATTGTGTGCTTTCAATAGGAATTACTGCAAAAAGTGTGGTCCCAAATTGGAGTTTACAACTCATTGCAGACGCTCTTTGCTGGGAAATGTCACGATCTCTACCATAATAACAATGCTGGATTGTTCTTAAATGCACTTCTGTGACTCATAACACCAATTTAAACAAAAAGATACTGCAATGTTTTCTAATCTTGAGTATACTTGTGATCTGTTTAAAACAGGCTGGAAAAAAAATGATGGTTGTTTGCTAGTGGCTAAGAGAGCAATTGTAGCTTACGTTTGACTGGGACAGAGAATATTTTGCTATACTCAAGTCTTCCTCTGTGAGAGTATTTTGAAATTGATTGATTGGTCAGTTGAATTTATTGTCCACACCATGCTTCCAACTTTCACTTTTATATTTGGTCAAAGTAGTTTGAATAAAAGACCTACAAGATCTGTAAAGGCTTTCTTTTGAGTATGTCTTTTTTTTTTTTCTGTCTTTCTGAAACACCTCTATGATACTTTGTATGAAAGAGACATTACAAAATAGAGGTCTTTATGATACTTCAAGTAGAAAACATACATGCTGCAGGAATAATTTTCTTTGATTTACTTGATATTCAGAGACTGCAACAAATACTTTTCATTTCCTAAGTAGAAGAATGAAAACATTGATATCCTTACTGCTCACTATCAAAGTGAAATGGAAAGAAATTGCAGAAGATCTGAAGCATGCCAGTTTTTCCTGTTTTTAAGATTTGCTATGCACAGTTTTTACTTCATTTGTCTCTGTGTATTCTCTTTCCCAGGCTAATTTCACTTTTGCTTTTGTGGAAAACTTGAAGACTTATTCTGAGACATGGCTTAGGATGTCTGAAGTTTTTAAAACCAGTGGAAATGTCCTCACAGTCTCACGACTGCAGGTTGGTGAACTGTGGGAGGGCTGCCTATTTTCTAATTCGCTATGTCACCTAGACAGAATTTCTGTACATGTAAAACTGCCTATCTATCTGGCTTCAGGTTTAAAAAGAGCTGAAAAAGAATGTGTGCAACTGGTAAAAAACCCCACAACCTGATATAGGAAATACTGACTAAAAATAAAAAACATTTTTGTTACTGGGATTTTCCCCATTCTACATATTTGTGTCCTTTTCCTTTTTTCCCCCAATAAAATTTAGTTTTGCCATGTTTGACTTGTGAAAACTTGCATAGCTGTTACACTTTAGGAAAATAAGCAAAATCCAGTCATGGCCCATACATATCATTTGAGCTATTACTTTTAAGTTCAGTTAAGGAATGATGCTACTAATCTTTCATTAGACTGGCAGATCCCAGGATGCTCTTGTAGAGGTAGCAACTTTTTTCCCCCTTAGAACTTGGCAAATGAGGTAATGAAGCTAAAATAATGTAAAAGGAATTCCCAAATGCCAGTTCTTTTAAGATATTTATTTTACTATTGCTAGTGTTAATTTGGAATTAACCTGTTAAGAGGGGCAGACTGAAGACATGGAGAGGCTAAGTGACTTCTCCCGTGTTATGCAGGAAATCTTGGTCATAGAATTGAGCATGAATGCGTATTTTTATTTTACATTTCTTTAGAGAAGATGAACCTGATGTAACATCTAACACTTTTCATTTTAGGAAGCACTGCAAAGCAATTTCATAAAGCACTTTATAGAAACGAATTTGGATATTGACATGGAAAAACTCTTTAAAAAAATGCAAGTATACGGTATGTACATAAAAGTACATGTACTGATTACGCTTATAAGACTTTAACTTGAACTTAGAACTATGTTCACTTGTAATTGTAAGTTTTATCTACTTAAATAGTATTAAAGTACTAGACTTTAAATTCTCTTGTTCAGTTAGTCTCAAATATTTCTAATTGTCTTTTTTCTTCTGAGTGACTGGGTAGTTTGCATTTCAAAATATTGAAAGACTTCAAAAATCTGGTAACAAATTAGAAGTGGCAAACTGTCATGAGGGAGTTATAAACACAGGGGCTATACTTAAAAGGAGTAAGGAGAAGTAATCCTGGTAGCCACAGTTTCATTAGGTAGTAAATTTTTGTAGCAGATTTTGAAGGAAATCTATATGCTTTAAATGGAAATAAATAGAAAATGAGATTGGATACAGTGTGTTTAATCAAAAGGTATCTGTATTTTTTTTTTTTCTCCTTTTATTGAGAATTACTTGCATGTAGTCTCCTTGAGCCTCAGAAAAGCCTGAAATACAATTACAATCAGGGGGCAGCAAGGCTGGGTTCAGATCAGCAGAGACTAACCAGGGTCAGACCCAGCCCTGGGATGGCCAGGTGGGGCAACGTGGAGTGGTGCTGAGGCCAGGCCAGGATATCGCCCTGTGGGTGGGGGGTCTGGGTCCAGATTGGCAGGTCCATGGCCAGGTCCACAGCGAGGTTGTGACATGGTGAGATCTGCAGCCTGGTGCAGGCCCAGGCACAGCTCTGCACGACTCTGATGGGAAAGCAGTAGCCCTGGCTTGGGCATTTGCACAGGGCTGCCCAGCAGTGTCCCCCTGGGTCACAGCCAGCCTTGGCTGCACCCTTTCAGCATTGGTACTGATCCCTGGTAGTCAGACCTCCAGGAGTAGAGAGTATGCCCTCCAGGGCCAGAGCGATACCCCAAGGTGAACAGTTTATAATGGAGGAGATGGAGATTATGATGAGTGATTTTGGGTATACAGGGATTTAAGGAGGAGAAGAAGAGACAGGATAATGTTGGAAATTTAGTTACTTAAAGATTTTATAAGAATTTGGTAAGTGAAAAAATTTCACAATGTCCTGCTGTCAGTAAGGTAGGTGCATGATAATTAAAATGGCTGCTGACATGTGCCAGAAGGAACTGTCCATACCAAAGTAGAGTCTAATGTAATTTTTAAAAAGTTCATGATTTTGAGGACCAGAAAGAGAGAAAAGTGGGATAAAATGCAATAACAGGTAGCGTAACATCATGTACAAAGGGACCTGGGTGCTTCCTAAAGGATGATAGTGGTAGAGAGAACCGATCTGTGTAGTTTGTTATCAGTGAGTGTTAGGATAACTGTGAACCAGACACAAATCTGTTCCAGTCATTTGTTGGAGAAGAGCAGTGATGAGCTCCCAGAAGCTCCCATAAAGAGGCTGTGTGGCCCTCAGTGCTGGAATAAATGGACTTTACAGCAATATAGGTTATTAAGTCTGCTCTACAGTCAAAGAATTTAGTCTAGAGCTAAAATAAACAAATAAAAGTACCTGAAGTGCAGCTTTTATTGGGTTTCTGTACCTGCCTCTCCACAGGAGACAGACAAAATCCACTGAAGCTCCTGAGGGATTGTAAATAATGAAGTGCTTTTCACTTAAATTGTACTACCTTCCTGATCTGGTGCTGTCATGGTTGATGTGAGCTGAAGGTCTTGGCTTTTCTTTTGCATGCAGGATGTGAGATTTATTTGAGACTGGCCTTGATTTGGCTCTTTTTGAAGGCTAGGACTAGCTGCCCACACTTGCACTGAGAAAATGGCAAATGTTGCCCAGAATTCAATCCAGAAAGTAAGAACCTGGGCTCAGTATCCTCCTTAGATGAGGGACTCAGATTTGAATCTGTTACGTCTCAGGAAGATTTTCTTAATCACTGAACTGTTGTCTAGCCTGGGTCGGGCACAGCTCACCTCTAATGGTGAAGCTGGATCACAATACAACTTAAAAAACAACCCACAGAACCACATAATTTGAAAGACAAGAGGGAGGAAAGAGCAAGTCTCTCAACCCACAAGGCCTGCTGGAAATATAGCTGTCTCAATATATTAGTTGAGTAGCAGATGGATTTTGTTTGGATCTAACACTGGGAACTACGTGATAGGTTGTGGGCAAACAATATTTCGTTAAGTAGGTATCAAGATGTCTGGACTTACCAGGTCCATCTTGACTGTTGCAGACATCATCACCGAAATCTGCATGTGTTTCTCAAACTATAAATTTTCGTCAGAGCTAAGGATGTGTGACTATGTAAAAAATGGTTAATAGTCTTGGATGGTGAATACAGGAAATCATTTAAGTAGAATGGCTTATGAAACTAGAATTTCTTGATTTTAATGGAATACAGCCAATAAAATTAACATCATATAAAAAGTGCAAATCAATATGGGCTATAGATAACAATAGCATTTATGCCTTTGTCAAGCTGATATGTCCAAGGTGCCAAAGCACTCTTCTGCATTTACACTTTGATTACACTTATTTTTGCAGATTCACTTTGTCATTTTGGTTTTTGAAAAACGACTATGCCCTCTTATTTTTGTGTTGGTTTTGTATACGCTTTCTTTGTTCAGTTTATGAGTCTATAATCATGTACAGCTGTTACTGTAAACCTCTGTTCTTATGTGTTGTTTTTTTAAAAAAATTCATTACCCTTATACTGCATCAGCTTTTTAGTCCTGTAATTATCTTGCTTGCATCCAATTAAAGTCCTAAATGAATCCATATATGTTACTGGTTTTACCACTCACAATCTGTTTATTTCCATCCAAAGCTCAAGTTTTCTAAAGTCACCTAATCTGTGTGATTATGTATTTTGTCTTTTAACTAAAGCAAAAATTCCCTTGGTTTATTACATCTACACTCTCATTAAGATAACTTCTAATTATGCTCAAATCCAAGATGATTGTGTTTGTATCTTTTTTTACTTCTCCACAATGCTATAAAAATGGTTAACAGCCTTAGTGACATGTTATTCACCCTGCTACTCCTGCTGCAAAGTGTTGTGGACAGAGCGGATTGATGTAGCACTCTTCCAACCTCTATATAATTGTTATGCTATAAGACCTCACAAAGTTACCAATTTCTAAAACTGTTCTGCAGGGTTACTGTGTCAGTTTTACTCACCTGGATTTTATTTAACTGAGGGCAAAAAAGTTTGTGGTTTTCTTGTTAAACCCTTCCTTACCTTCTAAGCTAGCTTTGTGTGGGCAAGGCAACCCTATTTCTCTGTGCTTGCTTTCTGACTCCATAATCTGCAATAATTTCCTGGGTGTAGCCAATTTTATACAAACCCTGTCCCACAAGAGCTTGTGAGCTCCTTGCTGGCTGCAGTCCTTATGAACCTTTCAAGAAGCACTGGAAGGCAGCTGTGCTGCAGGGTCTTCTTTTGGATTCTTGCTTGCCGAGTCTCTCTCTTGTACTACTTCTGTGATTTCTCCCAGATATGTTTTTCACAGGGATTTCCCTTATGGAGAGTTACCTGTAACCGGGGATGTAACAACCAGGGTAGAAAAAAAATCAGACAGCTTTCCTCCATGCTACACCTCTGCTGCCCACATTGAAATGAAATAGTTTTATGTGTATATAGAAAGCTGGAAACAAATAGCTCTATCATCACCACTGAAAACTATGCCATCACCAAAATCATTTGATAACTAGAAACCTTCTCCTAATTTCTGACCTAAATTCATTCATTGCTGGTTTATTACAGTTTATTAATCTTGCAATCTTTTACTTAAATAGCACTTCTACCTAGTAGAATTACATAAACCAGATATATTTCCTCCCAGTAGCTTAATCGCAATTTAAACAAGCTAAGTAGAAGATGAGGGCTGAGTTGGTATGAAACAAAGTATGATGATAATAGTAAAACCAGATTTGCCGGGTTTTTTTATTTGTAATTGCTACATTTATAAATGGGAAAAATACAAGACAGGCAATTCTATAGATGTTAATCCTTAAACTTTCCTATAGATTATATCTGTTCATATATATGTGTTATTTCTACACTAGAGTACAGAAATTCATGCACATTGTGAAAGACAGAAACAGTTAAATATGCTGTACTCCAAGCAAGCAGCAATCTAGTTGGTATTTCTTATGCTAAAATGTTCAACAGTTTAATCCATAAAAGAGAAGTTTTTTTGGTTAATTATTGATTTCAAATTAAGGTCTTTCAAAGATCAGCCAGTAAAGAGATCTCTGGTGATTATTTTTTTTTTGTGTGTGTGTGTATATATATAGGGTTATATATTGTTACATGCAAACACATAGGTATATTTAAATATATATATATGAAAGCTTAGCCCTACTACTTGGGCTTAATGTTAGGAATATTCTATACTCTCTAATGCCGCAAAAAAGATAGCAGTGTAGGTATTTCCTTTGTTATCCACCTCAAGGACAGCAGTAAATAAGACTTCAAGTATCTACATTTGACTGTTTTCTCTCACCCTGTAATTTCTTGCCTGTCTTCTGAATTCTAGACTATCAGTTCCTCAACTTTTTCTTCTTGTGATCTTTATCCTTTCTCACTTGTAATCATGTCTGTTCCTCAGACTACTCCACACATTTTTCCACTTATCTACCTTCCTATTGTAATATTCCCTATGCTGATGCTGAATAACATCTATGATTCAGATTTGTCTGTCACCACTGTTGTCAAATGACGTCATCACCTATCCTTTTTAAAGCCTATATCTTCAAGAGAACCTTGAAAAATTTAAGATGGAACTTGTGTTGGATGTTTTATAATATTATTACCTGAGAAATTCAGATGTTTCCATTAAATCCAGATGAGTTAAGACTGTTTCTAGATCATGCTATCCTTCTGGTTGTTCTCTCAAACAAGGATATAACACTATCTCTACATTCTCTACCAATGGATGGAGATCTGAATTCCTCCAAAGGTCATTGGTTTTGGAAACCAGGCTTTGGTTGAGGTATACATTCATCCTGGATCCATAGATAGTATCAAAGTAAAAATAGAGGGGTTTTAGTTTTTTTCAGATGCTTTTTAAATGTACAGCTCGTGTCTAAACTCTTATGCCTTGTACAACATTTGCAGTGTCAAGGAGAGAAGAACTAGCCAACATATTACTAGATGAAAGAGATCTCTGTTGTGATGTTTGAAGTACAGTAACTTATATTTGTGCGAGTAGTTATGGAAAGATCAGGAAATGTTAAGTCCTGTCATGCAAAGGACATGGTCTCTTTCTAGAACTTTGCTAGAATTTGTTACATTTCTGTTGCTCTAAAATTGAGGGAACACGTAGCTGAAGACTTGTAAAAGCCACTGAAACATGAGCTACACTTCCACAAGTTCACACTAAAATTCCTATGTTTTTAAAATGTCTTCCTTTTTTCCAGTACAAAGGGTATTTAGTCTTATAGGATGTGCAACTGAGAACATACCTTTCTGTTCTGGTCATTGAAACTAAGGAAGTCCAATTTATTTCCTCATCTTAGAAACTATGATGGACACGATGCTTAACAGCTCAGCGAGTAAACAGATTGACCTGTTGTCACAGCTTGTAGTAAATATCTCTTCCTGTGTGTTACTGGACCGTTTCCAGCCTTTTGACTCTGTTGAGGAATTGGAGGAGAAGGCTCATGAACTCATGCAGCAAAACAATTTTTTAGCTAGTAAGTACCTTATTTAAAATTCATATTGACATCAGACTTTGTAGTTGTCTGTGTTTATTAATAAGGTAGGTTAAGCTTACACAGTTTCAAAGTATGTATTAAAACACACACGATAACAAGCAAATTAAAGTAAGTTTACCTTAAGAGGTATTCCCCATTTGAATGCTGTAATATATGTTGTAAAGACTAATTATATTGTTGTTTTAATTGTGGAACTGCCAAATGAATCCTTGGAGTCTGTTATTTCTAACAAAATGTTGAAAAGGATAGTCATAAATGCATAAAATAGAACAAAAGAGCCAAAAAATTGACTACTTATTGTGATAAGATCATCTAGTTTAAATCCTTTCTGATTTCAATTTTTATATTCTTGGTTTTTCAAAAAGAAGGAAATGAAGGGGTTTTTTTTGGTAAGTTTTATTCTTAAACCAACACCTCGGAGAAATTAACTTGTTTATTCAGAGCAAATAAATTATTAAGCAACAGACATATCTCTTTTCTTTCCTGGGATTCTACTTGCTATCCTTTTCCTGCATTATATTCTTGTTGTTGAGAATCAATTAATTGTACAGAAGTTTAAAGGACAAGAATATTTTTCTTGTTACACACGCTTTTTTTTCTAGCGTAGTATGTTTTAAGTTGCATCTAGCCTTTCCAAAAGAGAGCCCCATTTAAGTCTTTATAAAGCGTGCCACATTTTCCCCCCCTGTTGTTTTGATTTTTATTGTCTCCCTGGACTCCTGTAAGTACACAACAAAAGACATGTCAAAGCAGTTCTAGAGAATGAAACTACTCAGTCTGGAACCCTATGTTTGTTCTACAACCTGCACAGTACCCGCATTTGCAGAATATGGAAATGACAACCCTCCAACAATATAAAACCAACAGGCCATACCGTGATATAAGGAAAATTTCTCAGGAATACTTTGTAGGGAGTGAAATTGTTTGCTCCTTCAAGGGAAGAGATGGGTATATCTTGGCCCTTGAAAACTGAATTGTCAAGTTCTAGATCCATTTTGCTTCTGCTTACGTAGGGAAGGGTCATATGCTAACATAAGCTAACATTTCTTGGGAGTTTTTTTCGGTACTGTGGCCTTATAATCTCTTTACATGCTTTAATAGGGAAAATGGCATTTTAAGGGACTTAATGAGTCCAATATGTCAATATTACATGCTCAGATATAGGCATATCTGGGCCTTACCTTTCAACAGTAAGATATAAAACTAAAAAGGAATTTTCTTTGCTTGTTTTTTTTAATAGTCTTCACAGCCTTCATAGCTTCATGAAATGTCTTGGGAAATTAAATGTTTTGCATAAATGGGAAAATGAGATTGACCAGTTGAAAAAATAAGCTTTACAGCAGAGTAAAAAAGTATTCTGTATCGTATTAACTTTCAGAGAACCACATGGTAGGTAAGACATCTCTCCCCTTTCCTAAGGAAAAAAGGTCAAAATTTCACATTCATCAAGTCCTAAAAAATCTGGGTCATCCAGAAAGAAAATACAACCAGTCTGCTGTATTTGATTTCATCTTTTCATCTACAGATTAAGCTTTCACCTGCTTTTTTTTTTTTTTTTAACAGAGCTAGAGAAAAAAAAACATGCAAATTCTGCTGTGCTAAACCAGAAGTTTTTTAATTGACTCAGAAATTAAAAATAAGAGTAAATTTTAGTGGGTTGGTACTGTTTACTTTATCACCCACTTCCAGGGGTTGTTATCCTTTGATGGACAAATTTTATAGCTGCTGCTTTCACTGTGGAATTGAGATCAGTCTCAAAAAAGGAGTTAAATCTGGGTATAAAAAGAATAAAATGCAATTCAAAGAAATTACAGAAGGAATTTTCTCAGATAAAAAAGATTGTTGCAAATACATTTATTATGTGAATATTTTTTTACATTTCATATTCATGAATGTAAAAAATGTCTCTATGAAACCTACCATTCTTGTATTGAGGGGTCAAGAAACTTTAGAGGCCTGCCTTGAAAGGTGAATGTATCCTACTATCATATGGTAATTGGCCATGAGTTAGCTATGTAAATGGCATAAATCATATAAGCTTAGGTATGAAGCTCTTTTTCTTCTTGTGGCAGGTATCATCTTCGATACACCAAAGAACAAGACACAAGATTCTAGCAATCTCCTTCCACGACACATTTCATATACAATTAGAACAAGTGTTCTCTACAGCATGAGAACAGATTTGATTAAAAACCCAGCATGGAAATCTCATCCACAGAAATTGCCAGCGGATGGGTTTAAATACAACCACATCTTTATTCCTCTTCAAGACATGATTGAAAGGGCAATTATTTCAGCACAGACTGGGACAGATACCTCAGAGCCAGCCATTCAAGTGCAAGCCATGCCTTACCCTTGTCATACCAGTGATCTGTAAGTAAACTTTCAGCCTTTTAATTCAGTATATTATCCTTATTAGGTTAGTACTAGAGGACTTGGGAAGCTACTAGGTCTTTGTAGTGGGTGAATGTGTATGTCAGCACAAGACTGAACCAGCATGTCCAATACCAGAATATTACAGCATAGCAAAAATTAACAGCTATGACCACAACACATTATACAACTTCTGTCTGGTAAATGACCCCTGACGAGCTGTTGGTGGCTATACTGTGGAGTAGTCTGCTGGACAGAGACTGTGTCAACATACAGTGCAACTAACTTAGATTATGCTAAGAAATCCACTTTCCATCCTTAGTTGTGCTGTACACAAACTGTAAAATAATCCCTAGTATATGTTGAAATACACCATGAAGTTGATGAAGAAAGAAAAAAAGTGTAGAATTCTTTGTAAAATCATCCGAACATCCTGAGTATTAGAATTAAAACTTAGTGGTAATATATCTGTTAAAGTGGAGCAAAAGTTGACTGGCTCATGGTATTCCCTACAGTCCAAATATATTACTTTGCCATAGACACAAATCTGAACTCTGTTTAACTTTGAATGGAGCCCTGAAGAGTGATTACATCAGCTGTACTGTTGACAAATACTAATATAACATTATAGTACCAATACATATATTTAGTTTGTTACATGAAAAATAAGCAATTCTAACCAGAACAAGAATCAACCTTATCGCTCAAGTCAGATCTTATTTTGTGCATACTTTGAGAATAGTCCCAGTATTAACCTATTAACATTCTGCTAAAAAGTATTTTACCTTTGGGAGCTAACAGCTCTGCACATATGCTCTTTCATAGATTCTTGAACAATATAGGGTTTTTTTTTCCACTTATGATGATGTTAACATGGACGGTTTCAGTTGCTGGCATGGTTCGCAAACTGGTTTATGAAAGAGAGATTCATCTAGAAGAGGTAAGAGGCAGATTAGACTCTGAAAATAAAATGTATTTATTAAAGTGTACTGTAATACAAAACTTAAACTTTGAAGTATGTTTATGTACTTATAATCCAGCTGGCTTTGTTTTCACTTGTTTCCTCTGAGCAGTAGGTTCTAGTTCTAGCTGCCAACTCAGATTCACAACATTGTTTAAGCATCAGTCTTCTTAATATGCAAGTATTTTCTCTGAGACAAAAAGCAACAAGTAAAACATCCATAAAATTTGAAGCTGGAAACTGTTGTTTGGAAAAAGTCCTTGCGATTAGAATGATTTTTATTTTGCATTCTTTTTCATGTTTTTCTATATGTGGTCTCAAATGATAAAACTTCCTAAACCAAATTAAAGTTTTTCCATATATTGTGTAGTTCTCAGAAATACAAGGGAGGATGATACAGAAAAAAAGCGACAATTATTTGGTTATATCAAAGGCTAGTCTTAGCATGTGCTAAACATATGGAAGGACAGGGGGTTTATGATAAGTTTTCTATATGGACAAATATACTTTTTTGAAGAATTATACTGGTCCTTAGACTGCTAGAGTAAGCTTCTTTTAATTTGGGAAATTATCTAATTTCTCTAGACTTTGTGTTCTAAGATAGGCCTTATTTTTTTTTAATGCTTTAAAATATTAATAAAGTTAATTTTCATCATCTTATGAAAAATGTTTCAGAAGTAGCACTGGCTTGTTTCCAAAAGCATTTTTTTAAAGAAGAGAAGGGTAATACATCACACTTGGCTCAATTATTATTTGCATGCTAATACACAAAGGTTTGCAAACATATCCATATGTTACTTTTAGTTCAGCAACAGGCTGGGAAGAAACATTTGCTTATACAGTGCTGTAGATACCTTCACTACTTTTTAGAGTATAAGAAGGAAAACTCACCAGAGGACCCAGTAATCTGACATCTGGTTCTGCAACCCTATGCATAAGAGTTGTGCCTGAGCACTAGTATTCCTCATGTTATTATGTGATAAGCTCAGAGGCAGCCCTGCTCAGAACTGTGGTTGTTCCAGGAGAAAGCAGCAGAAGGGGTAGCACAGGAAAAGGGAAAAGAGACTAATAATTTAAGGGGAAAATTACATCCTCTGGGGAGCTGGTAGTAACACGTTAGAGAAGAAAATTTGTTTCCTAACCTTAACTGTCTTTGCTATGCTCTCTTGCAGTATATGAAGACAATGGGTGTGCATCCAGCCGTTCATTTCTTTGCTTGGTTTCTGGAGAATGTCATTGTGCTCACAATAAGCAGCTGTGCTCTGGCCATTATTTTAAAAGCAAGTGGTATCTTTGCTTATAGCAATGGCTTCCTCATTTTCCTTTTTCTCCTGGATTTTGGAGCTACAGTTATTATGTTAAGCTATTTTTTGGGAGCATTTTTTAGCAGTGCTGACACAGCAGCTCTGTGTGCCAGCCTTGTATATATGATCAGTTTTTTACCCTACATAGTTTTGCTGGTCTTGCAGAACCAGTTGAGTTTCGCCAGCCAGATTATAATGGTAAATATTTATTTTCCTTTTCTAATTTTTCTTCTCCAACCATGCTGTGGATTTTCCATAGTTTTGATACTTTAGACTGTAATTTACTTATTTTTTTCCCAGTTTTCTCTTTGCTTTTCTGTTTCACTGGAAATAAGTCAATTAATAAATACCCAATTGAGAAAATGTTTTGAATGTAGAGAGTAATAAAAAATAAATTCTCAGGGAAATTTTGTAAACCTACAGAAAATATAAGGAGGTTGCATCCCTCATGCTCATGACTTCTCTTCATGTTTTGGTGTCAAAATATTGGTAATGTTACTGTACTTTCAAGCATACCTGGTGACATGCCACTCCTGAAAGTCATTGTTTGGACAAAAACTAGTGATTGATTCTCTGTTGAGTACAATTGGGGATTAGATTGGAAATTTGTCTAGTGTTTATCTAGCTATACATATAGCTAGTCTGAGGTATATGTTTCTTTGGTGTCAGTTCTTTCATGTCCTTTCCTGTTTTATTTACACCATATGCTGTTTTATGTCTTTGCACTGTCTTAACATACTGTATCCCTGATTGGGTCACCAAATATACCATCATACAATGCAAACCATATTTCACACATTATGGCTTCACTCTTTCAAAATAACTCACATACCAAATTAACCTGGTGGAATAATACATAAATTATTAAAAAATATGGATGCTTTTTCAGTGTCAGTTGGTCAGATAAAATATATTGGTTCTTTGCATACAAGTAAGCACAAATGTAAGACTGCAGAATTCAGTCATAAACAGACAGCGTGGAATTATTTTTTTTTTTCAGTTGCTTTTTTACCACCTCTTTTGGGGCACAGAGAGGGAAAAGTATGAATTAGATAACTTGCACACTTTAAAATCATTTATTTCAAAACAAGTCTTCAGATATCCTACATTTGCTGAAAATCAGAGGCAGCAGCATGTGAAAAAGACAACAATTTTTGAAGACAGAGGAGAGGCCAACAAGTGAGATAATGAAAACAGCAGTGCAAAAGGCAGGGACTCAGTTGATGGTAATTAGCATTAACTTCTCTGTACAAAAATGTCATCCATGCTGCTAATGATTTTGAATTTTTTTCTAAGTAGCAGCCTCTGTCATACTTTCTGCTTCATACAGCTGGCAGGATGTATTCCTTTTGTGTCAGATATTACAGAAAACTTATTTAATTGCATTATTTTAAAATAAAAGAAATAATGATCTTCTGCTTCAGCTCACTACAGAACTTTGTCACTAACATTAATTTTAGTAATGTTTTGGATCTCCCCATCAACCTTCATGAGCTCACCAGTGTTTTTCCACTGATCATCAGTCACACTTCCTTGTTATGCTACATCACTAACTTGCTTATTTTCTATTTTGTAGTTTTGTGATACAGCATGATTATGCTGCTTCTTGGAAGTCAAATGTTACTGCCTTGCACAAAAACGCTGTCTCAGCATACAGTACCCAGTATGCTTGTTCCTTCTACCTCTGTCTCTTATTGAGTCCTGGTCTTACAAAAAGGAGTAGGACCACTGCTCTTACTAGAGAAAGTATACTTATTTGCATGCTTTTACAGTGTTATACATTATATGTTTTCAGTATCTGGTAGATTATGATGGTCTATAATTTGCTATCAAGTTAAATAATGCTTTCCAATAGGAATAACTAGATCAATGGAGCTCTCTAAGGTGGAGCAAATACTACTGCAGTATGTGGAAGAGAATTGTTAAAATATATAAGAAAATAATGATGATTAGGCAATGCAAAACAAAGGTCTGTTTACTTTGTGCTTGCTTTTAGTATCACAAATTATTTTATTTCATGGAGCTTGTTAATGACATGTTTTATTTGATGTTCACTTCCTGTTTCTCCTCTGGTGTTGTAGTGTCTTCTTTCTACAACTGCCTTTGGGCAAGGAGTATTTTTCATTACTTTCTTTGAGGGCCAAGAAATAGGTAAGCTCACCAGTTAGATGGAAAGTTTTGTAATTATTATTTCAAATTTCATTTCTATTCTTTTCAACAACTATTTCAAAAACTACAGTTGGAAATGTTTTTCACTTTGTTCTGAAAAAAAAAATCTCTAATCATGATTTAATGGTAGATCATAACAGGAGAAAAACCTTTTTAATGTCCCTTGTGCCACTTCCTAGCAGTAGAGTGCTTAGCATTGCTCTGTTTGCAATACAGGTTGGAGGAAAATCTCCATATCCTGTTAGATGACAGAGTGAGTGTATTCAGCCAATGAAATTGTTCTAGAGATGCAAACCCAAACTTTATATTTAGTGAAATTCCGTAGAGCTACCTAAGGGTGAGCATCTGACTGAATATTTTTTTCACTCATTGAATCTGTTATTTCTCAGTCTAGTGGAAGAAGCTTTGGCAAGGCATTTACAGCAGTTTATTGGAAGTCCTCACTGGTGTCAGTGACAGCTCTAATGATTGATTTCTGGTGGGGATATTAATAGGGAGTTTTGTAGGATCACAAAATGGTTGAGGTTGGAAGGGACCTCTGGATGTCATCTAGTCCACCCCTGTTGCTCAAGCAGGGCCACCTACAGCCAGTTGCTTGGGATCGTGTCCAGATGGCTTTGGAACATCTCCAAGGCTGGAGACTCCACAGCCTCTCTGAGCAACCTGTGCCACTGCTCAATCATTCTCACAGTGAAAAAGTGTTTCCTGAGTTCAGAGAGAACCTCTTGTGTTTCAGGGTTTTTTTCAACTGTTTTTTCAACTTGGTGTCCACTAGGACCCCCAGGTCCTTTTCTGCAAAGCTGCTACCCAGCTGGGTGTCCCCAGCATGTACTGGTGCATGGGATTGTTCCTCCACAAGTGCAGGACTTTCAACTTGTTAAACTTCATGAGGCTCCTGTCAGACTGTTTCACCAGCCTGTTCATGCCTCTCTGGGTGGCAACATGACACTCTGGCGTATCAGTCATTTCTCCCAGTATTGTGTCATCAGCAAACTTGCTGAGGATACATTCTGCCCCATTATCCAGATCATTAGTGAGGATGTTAAACAGGATCAGACTCAGTATTGGCCCAAGGTACACCATTAGTCACTGGATTTCAACTAGACTTCACTGTGCTCCTGGCCTGGCCATTCAGCCAGTTTGCAATCCACCTCACTGCCTGCTCCTCCAGCCCATACTTCATTAGCTTCTTTAGGAGGATCTTATGGGAGACTGGGTCAGAAGCTTCACTGAACTCCAAGTAGACAATACCCACTCGTCTCCCCTCATCTACCAGGCCAGTCCTTTCATCATAGAAGTTTAATCAAGTTGGCCCAGCATGACTTCCTCTTGGTGAAACTATTCTGACTACTGACGATGTTCTTGTCCACCAAGTGCCTGGAAATGGTTTCCAGGATTAGCTGTTACATCACCTTCCCAGGGATCAAGATAAGACTAAGCAGCCTGTAGTTGTCTGGGTCCTCCTTTTGAAGATAGGAGTATTTGCTTTCCTCCAGTTTTCGAGTACTTCTCCCAGTTGCTGTGATTAATCACAGGTCATTGAGACTGGCCTTGCAATGATGTCTGTCTGCTCCCTCTGTGCTTTTGGGTGCATCCCATCGGGGTTCATGGGCTTAATGTGTGTGCAGTTTGCATAACTATTCCCTGACCTGAGTATCTTCCACCAAATGTACATCATCCTTGCTCCAGACTTTTCGCTTGGTCTCTGGGACCTGGGATTTCTGAAGACCAGACTTGCTAGTAAAGACTGAGGTAAAGATGGCATTGAGTACCTCCACCTTTTCCACATCCTGTGTAATCAGATCCTCTGTCTTGTTAAGCAATGGCTCCACATTTGCCCCGGTCTTCCTTTTGTCACCTATGTACTTACAGAAACCCTTCTTACTGTCTTTGATATCCCTGGCCAAATTCAATTCCATTTGGACTTTAGCTTTCTCAGCTTCATCCCTGGATGCTTGAACAATGTTTCTGTACTCCTCACAGGTTATCTGTCCTTGCTTCCACCCTCTGTATGCTTCCTTTTTGTGTTTGAGTTTGGCCAGGAGCTCCTTGTTCGTTCATGCAAGCCTCCTGGCACCTGACTTCCTCTTTATTGGGTTAGACTACTCTTGAGCTTGAAAGGTGTGTCTGGGTTCACACGTGGACTAGTGTATAACACAATGGAGTTTTATGAGAACAATACACAAAACAAGAACAGCATAAGTTATTCACTCTCAACATAATGCTAAGATGAATATTTAACTGTTATACATTGGAAAGCAAGAAAAAAATTTACCTTTACTTTGTAAAGCATTTTGTATGTTACTCCTGTATGACATTTTTCATACTCAACCTGAGTAGCAGCTTGCTTCTGCAAGCTTGGAAGCAGCTGGTGAAATCTTCACTGAGCTACTGTGTAGGTGCGGAAATGCATGAGAATACCCTATTATGTTTATGCGTTAGGAAGAAAAAAGTACTTGGAAACTGCTTAGATGTTCTAACAGGTTGCTACATCTTTTAACGGTGATCCCAACTATCCTCAAGCTAAGAGCTGCCCCTATTGATGCTGAAGCTTTAGAAAAGAAAGAAACGAATGCCTGAGTCCTTGATAAATGTCTACAAATGTATGTATCTAAATATATAAAGGGATGTAATGCCTTTATATTTTTACTACCATGGCAAGATTGGTATTGATGACAGTGGATGTTTCAAACCACTACACACTGAAAAATATCATAATGATACAAAAGTTGTTAAAAGTGGAAGAGACAGTTGCAGGAAATATTGCTAAAATATCCCACCAGTCCCTTCATCGAAATGATTCATCTTTACCGAAGAAAGGGAAAAATGTGCTTTGTGGAAAAACTGCTTTTCTTGACAATTGTAGAAAAAGAATTGTAGAAACAATATCACGACCCACTGCACTGCAACCAAAATAGCATTTTCAGAAAAAAAGTGCAATGCTTTATGTAAATCTACGATTTGATTACTTTTGTTTTCAATTTAGCAATGTGGTAGCTTTATGTAGTGCTAGTGATTTGTACCATCACAGAATGGTTGGAGTTTGAAGGGACCTCTGGAGACCATCTAGTCCAACCCTCTGTTAAAGCAGGTTCTCCTAGAGCAGGCTGCACAGAATAATGTCCAGGTGGATTCTGAATAATGTCTCCAGAGAAGGAGATTCCACAGCTTTCCTGGGCAGCCTGTTCCAATGCTTCATCACTCTCAAAGTAAAGAAGTTTTCCTGATATTGAGATGAAACTTTCTGCATTGTTGTTTGTGCCCATTGTCCCTTGTCCTGTCGCTAGGCACCACTGAAAAGAGCCTGGCCCCATCCTCTTGACACTCGCCCTTAAGATATCTGTAGACATTAGCAAGATCCCCTCTCAGTCTTCTCTTCTCCGGGCTAAACAGTCCCAGCTCTCTCAGCCTTCCTCTTAAGGGAGATGTTCCAGTCCCCTAATTCTTCTTTCTTCCTTTCATGTCTTCTGCAATGTAATAATTTTATGAAGCAATTATTCAGTGAGTTTGTTGTTCCAGTTTACCTCTGAATACAGTCAATGCACACAAATACTTGCTTCTTAGTTAAAATTCACAGATTTAAGTTTTCAGATTAAGCATTATATAAATGACTTTAAACTTTGTGTAACCCATTTTTTTATACCAGCAGAATGGCATAAAGCCTTATTTAGTGGAGACGTCAGTGGCCCATTTTGTCAGAGTTGTACTTCTTTTTCTTTTGCCGCATTAAAGGCCAGTTAAAACTTCATAAACAGCCTTTTCTACAACAGCTTTTTCTGCATTCTCCCAGCAGCAGTGTCACCTGCTGTTCTAAGCAGAGGCTTGTAGAGGCATAGCAATTCACTTCCATTCATTAGGATTACTGTTATTAACTGTGGTCTTTCTTGTGTCTGTGCTTAAATACCCAGAAGTGTGTAGTGATGTGTTTGTGATCTTTAATGCTGTACTGATTTAGCACTGACCTTTTAAAAATAATTATTATTATTACTATTACTACCAGGAATTCAGTGGAATAATGTGCACCAGTCAATGGCACAAGGAGGATACATGACCTTTGGATGGATGTGCTGGATGATGTTCTTTGACTCCATTTTATATTTTATAGGTGGCTGGTATTTCAGCAATATTATTCCTGGTAAGATCATGGACTTGTTCTTATTTTATGTTTTTGAAGGAGTTATTGAATGGAATGGATAGAATTGGCTTTTCTCATTGAATGCAACTAAAACAAAACCATATCTTATTCTGAACCAAGGTTTTGATGTGTAAAACTGCCTGATTACCATTAGGGACTGGGTAAGAAAGTCTTCCTACATATATAATTATTGCATAGTGATAACACATGGACTAGAATTTGTAGCTGGGCATGAAATATCTTTTGTTTGCTTATGGGGATGACTAATATTTGAAGGATTTAGGAATTTGTTGGTACCTCACAATAACAGAGCTCAGCCTAGTTGCAAAACTTCCTGTGAATATGGTGAATCTTCTGAGTCAGTACTTAGGCTGAAACCCATGAACAACAACAAGTTTTCAGATCACGAAGACATCAAACTGCCTGGTAACTATATCCCAGTCAGTCCACAGTCCACTGAATAAAGAAAACTAATTAACTTTCAAGTATATGTTCAGAAAGTGGGACTTTTTTTTCATTAACGAAGTTTTATGAGTATTATGGAGTTGGTTGATGCATTTTTAATCGTAAGCTAATGCCTCACTAGCTGTTTGAAATTTACCTTTCCTCTGATTTACGTAGGTCACCTTTACTTCCAGCTACTTTCTATTTGTTTTAAAAATGTAAAAATAAAAAATGAAATTTGCCTTGAAAGACAGGGGTGAGTGGAATATACAACTGAATTTTACAGACTTTAGCTTAAGTTGATGCCTGCCCTTCAGTGTCAATGAAATGCAACTCCAACCACACAGAGAGCGTATTGTGTGATCGGTAAGTGAAGCCTGGAAAGATTGGGCAATGCCAAAGTTTAGGTTGTGTGTAGGAGTGTATTTTTTCCCTTTCTGTTTGCATGCTACAATAAATGTTTCTTATGCTGGCTGATTGGTTTAAATTGTGCAGATAGTAATGGAAGAATAATCTTTAATGATTGGTGCAATGGATTATTGTTATAATGAAGAATAAGGCTGTTTGCCTTGGCAGGCCATTTGGTACATTTTCTTTCCTCCAGGTTACAAGATTGTGTTAGGCTGTGCCTACATAAAGCACGGTATCACTGAGGATTGATTATTTTATGGCAGGACCTGCTGTTACAGCCAAATTACTTTTTTCCTGCTTTATTAAGGTTTGTTAAGTGCAGCTAAGGGTTTGAGATAATTAAACGGTCAAACCAGCACTTCATAAGTGACGATAGGACATTAGTAGCCTACAAACAAATACAAAATAACTATAATTTTTGCAAGAGTTTCTGTCATAATTTTCCTCTAGGAAAAGTTGGATTAAAGAACCGATGGTACTTTCCCTTTACTGTTGCCTACTGGAAGAACCTGTGTGGTACAGAGAGGAAGAAGAGGCATCATCTGAATTCTAATATGTTTTTCTTCAACGAAAACTTCCAAGAAAAAGGTTTGTAGTCATAACAGAATTTTAATAAAGTCTCTTTTCTGAATGCTGTGCTGATTTTTTTCAATCCGCTTTTATCACTGCTTGGTCCTATATTTGGTGTTTAGATCTTGTCCCTTTCTCTCCTCCATTATATAATGTATACTATGAACATTATATTCTAACTGTTAATTGTGCAGTCACCAGTAATGCTTGAATCATTCAACTGAAACTATTGTACATAAATATTTATTAAAACTCTTGAGAAAATGTAAAATAACTCTCTCTTGGGTTCATCCTGTCCCAGTGTATTGCCTCTTCGCTTTGTTAGGTTCTTCTGAAGTTCCTTGAACCCTTTCATCCTCTTACTGAACCTGAAACATGTTGTGCTTCATTAACACTTTTTTTTTTTCCCCTTGCAGTTTGATTTTCTTCCTCCTCCTCCTCCTCTGCCGTTTTTATTTGCTTCTTGTTGAAGTGGAAAAATTAGCTTTGTTCATTTATTTCGCTTCTATTTCTTATTTCCCGCTTCTATAATCACTGTTCTTTCTGTCTCTGCTCTTTAGACTTCAGTTTAAAAAGCTGCAGGTTTTGTAACTAATTCTTATCTGCCTCCAGATACTTTCACTGCTCTTCTATTTCTTTGTTCACATGCTTAAAATTAATTTAGTTTTTTAGTGTTTTTTTCCCCTCTCAGGTCTCTTTAAGGACTTGCTTACTTTTCATTTGTTTTGTGAATGAAGAGGTCAGTCACGTCACCTATATTCTCTCTAGGGCCTTAGAAGAACATGGTGGGTTGTTGTGGGTTTTTTGGAAATCACAGCATTTTGGAGACAATCCAGTTGCCTGTAGCATAGGTGAGGAAGCTGAATAACTCAGCAGTTTTATGAATCGATATCTCCCTCAGTAGGGCAAACTTGAAAAAGTCTTGAGTTTCATTTTAATGTTTGTGGAAAAACTATCAGTATGAATTTTGTCTGAATTTCTGCAATTTGGAACAATTCCATTTTGTTGAGATAATTGTCTTTGGTCCTTACTTAAAATGAAGACTTTCAATGTTTCCCTTTGGTTTCATCACATCCTCCGTGGAAAGTGAAGAAAAAAACCTTTTCTCTGCCTGAAATGTTACTAGCGTGGGCTCTGGCTCCAGCCATCCAGGTGATTGCCTGCAACTTTGTGGATCTGTTCATCTCACTCTCCTCTGCTTAAACTGATGCACCTCACATGCTCAGTAGTAAATTGCCTGTTCATGCACTCTAACACTGCCATGCATGCAAAGGAACTTGCTCTCTTTGGGCATCCTTGTACTGACCATGGGATAAATGCATTCATGGATAATTTGCTTGGAACAGCAAAATGACTTGCCCCCAGGTCATTTCTCCATTTGTTCTATAAAGCCCAGGTAAGGGCTGATGCAGTGGGGATGGAAAGCACTTTGCAAATCAGAGGTATGTCAGGGAAGGGCTGGCTGCAATGTAGGTCCTACAAGCTGGAACTACCATTACAGTAGGGCTGGCAGAGATCTGGGTGCTGAGTACCCACTTGGAACTCCTCTTAGGAGAAGTCCTAAGGTGATCAATTTACTACTTTCAAGTAATTTGGAGCTCTTCCTCTGAATTTTATTTGAGATACATTGTCTGAGGGTCACTCTGTACTTAAAGCTTTTTTATTAAGTTCCAGGATGTACTTGCAAACTTGGGAAGCAGTGGATAGGGCATGAATAATACTTGTTTAGTGGTTTTAGTCTGCGGACCAAAAGATAGAGAATCTAACTGGAAGAGAGGTTCATGAAATGTCACAGGTGCTGGTAGTGTCTTTCTGTAAGGTAACCTCAAGCTTCTGGCAAAAGTTCTTTCTAAACTTAAAATTGGTTGTGAAAGAAGCAAAAAACTTTTTCATTCACAGCCTAAACAAACTAATCCTTGAAGTTATTATGTAATTTTTATTTGGTATTTGATTTATATATTTTTATATAAAGC
The DNA here is from genome assembly GCA_035590275.1 of Ibycter americanus. Lineage (NCBI taxonomy): Eukaryota > Metazoa > Chordata > Aves > Falconiformes > Falconidae > Ibycter > Ibycter americanus. The sequence continues at coordinate 80,478,232 of JAVJGI010000040.1, read as the reverse complement.
ATAGTTCTCTTGTAGCATTTGTTTATATTTAATTATATATAAAATAATTACATAAAATAGAATTATAAATAATTTTTATATATTAATATATAATTTATATATTTGATACATAAAGTACTGTGGTGGTTTGACCCTGGCTGGATGCCAGGTGCCCACCAAAGCTGCTCTATCACTCTGCTCCTCAACTGGACAGGGGAGAGAAAAATATAACAAAAGGCTTGTGGGTTGAGAGAAGGACAGGGAGATCACTCAGCAGTTATCATCACGGGCAAAACAGACTCGACTTCGGGAGATTAGTTTAATTTATTATCATTCAAATCAGAAAAAAAACCACCTTCCCCCCACCCCTCCCTTCTTCCTGGGGTCAACTTCACTCCCAATTTCTCTACCCCCTCCCCCTGAGCAACGCAGGCGAATGAGGAATGGGGGTTGCAGTCACGTCATCACATGTTGTTTCTGCCACTCCTTCCTCCTCACACTCTTCCCCTTTGCCAGTGTGGGTCCCTTCCACATGGTGCAGCCCTTCAGGAGCAGCTTGCTCCAGTGTGGGTTCCCCATGGAGTCACAAGTCCTGCCAGCAAACCTGCTTCAGCACAGGCTTCCCATGGGTCACAGCCTCCTTTGGGCACATCCACCTGCTCTGGCATGGAGCCCTCCATGGGCTGCAGGTGGATATCTGCTCCAGCATGGGGTCCTCCATGGGCTGCAGGGGGACAGCCTGCCTCACCATGGTCTTCACTATGGGCTGCAGGAGAATCTCTGCTCTGATGCCTGGAGCACCTCCTGCCCTCCTTCTGCACTGACCTTGGTGTCTGCAGAGTTGTTGCTCTCACATTGCCTCACTCCTCTCTTCAGCTGGTGCAGATTTTTTAATTTCCCTCCTCCCCTGCCCCCCCTTAATACGTTATCCCAGAGGTGTTACCACTGCTGATGATGGGCTCAGCCTTGGCCAGTGGTGTGTCCGTCATGCTGACATTGGCTCTATCAGACCTGGGGGAAATTTCTGACATCTTCTCACAGAAGCCACCCTTGTAGCCCCCCGCTACCAAAACCTTGCTATACAAACCCACTACAAATATATATTTAAAAGAATCATTCTCTCAACTCATAATTTTTTTTTTTTTAGAAAAAGAGTTTATTTGGACTAACATTCCAATTTGGCTTGCCTTTGCTTAAAAAGAAAAATGAAGTCCTACTGCCAGATTTCTCAATTGTAATGAGTCAATAAAATATTACAAGTTAATAATATATTTATGGGGCTGGTGATTGGCTGTGCTCATGTTTGGAAGTAGTGCCAACCTTTCCTCCTGACACAGAATGGAAGTCAACTTGATCTACGTCATATGGTCATGTCAGTTTGCTGAGCTGGTTACCTCACAGTTAGAAAAATGCTGGGTATCTACTTTCGTTGAGGACCTTGAATTATTAGACTAGACTAAAATAATTAGACTGCTGCTCTGATTAATTTTGAAAAAAGATCTGCTTTGCTTTATTGACTGTGGGAATTAAGAGGCTTCACTGGCTATGTCTGTTAATGTTATGTGCCTGAAACAGGTTGGCATATATGAAGTAGTTCACACAGAATTTTCTTATGCTTAAGGGCATAAAACAATGATTCAGACTATGTTATCATAAGCTTTTTTTCTACTAGAAGTTTAACACCTATTTTCTGACTTTCTGGAGGCAGATGTGGGCATGCACACAACTTGGAATAATTGGTTTAGGTTGCTTTTTAAAGCTGCAAATAGGCCAAACTCTTAGCAAATATTAAATGGCATAGTATCTTTGATTTCAGTGGAGCTTATGTCAGTTTGGAGCATTTGAACATCTCTTCCAGGCTTTGGTCAAATGCAGCAAGGATGAAGTTCATTTGTTATTCCCTATATACACACACACACGTGTATTTAAATTCAGCAACCCTCTTGATCTGCTGCTCTTCACCACACAGACCCAGCACCTCCAAGTTGGAGAGGCCCTTGCATGGAAGGAGCCAACATTGGTGTCATGCTACTGTCTCTCACCAAAGAGCACTTGGATGGCCAGAAGGCTGCTGTTAAAGATCTCAGCCTCACTTTCCACAGAGGTCACATAACAGCGCTCTTGGGACCTAATGGAGCTGGCAAGACGACGGTTATGTAAGTCTGCTATTTAATGCTATTACACTGCCCCTGATCTCTGCTATGCATTCTCACTTCAAAATGTTTCTGAACTCTTTCCTATGTCCTTCTTTTCCCCAAATAAATATTTAATCAACTCCCCAAAGCACACAGAAAGTGCTATGTATCTACGACAAAAGGCAGTGTAATGAATAGAGAACTGGGTCCTGTGTGCCACTGAAACCATGATGGAATAGTTCAGGAGCAGCTTGAGTAGGAGCTGGGCATGTCTAGCAGTGGAGTTGAACACCTCTCAGGAAAGTGTTCTTTTCTGGCATCCCATATGTACTCCTATCACATGGAGACTGTGGAGTTTTAGGCGGTTTTGTGCTTTTTTCCTAGAAGTTGCAAAGAAATTCTTTCTTGGCAGTTGATCAGAAGTGAAACAAACAAAATGAAAATGACACTTAAAAATGTTTCAATTAAGAAGTCTATGTGTTTCTAGCTTTATGTTAATTGTGATCAGCTTTAATAAAAACAGTGATGCAAGATGGGATCCAATCGGGAATTACTCCTCAGCTGGAAAACACACATTGAAAAGGAAACAATGGTCTGTTATATTTGGTTGGGAAAAAATGCATTTTGTTTTGGAAGTAAGAAAATGAAGGATTGTTGAGATCTTGGTTTTTTTTAAAAAAAAACCAAGACCAAAACACTAGTGGCGTTTCTATAACTATGCTCAACTGAATTGGTGTTGCTCTAAGGATGTTAGGATGTGCCTCAGGAAATCCAAGTGTGAGCTATGTAATACAGTCATTACACATGATCTTGCTGATTTTTTTAAAATCTTTTTCCTGTATCAGATCACTGTTGACTGGTCTGTATCCACCAAGTTCTGGTACCATTATTATTAATGGAAAGGACATACGTACTGATCTGGCTGCCATTAGGACACAGCTGGGTGTTTGCCCACAGTATGATGTCCTGTTCAACATACTGACGGTGCGAGAACACCTACTGCTTTATGGATCAGTGAAGGCACCTGCCTGGACAAAGGAACAGTTGAATCAGCAAGTCAATGAGTAAGTTTTTGTTTCATTTGTTGCAATTTGTTAAGTAAAGCGGTAGTGTGTATTACAAGCCACTCAAACAAGAAAGTGCTAAAGCAAAATTGCAGGTAGAAGCAAATGGAAATGGAAGTTTTTCAGTGAGTTTTTATCACACTTCATGTTCTGAAAATGTGCTTGAAAATAGATTTCCTGGTTTCTAACCTTTACTTGAATGTATTTGTAGTGCAACTGTCAATGCTTAAAAACCTGTTGTACAGAAACATCAAATAATCATGTTTGTGTAGAGATGGTTAGCCTGGTAGCAGCTGTAGTGGTTCCTGCCTCATGCTGTCTGCCTTACCTCCCTCTTTGCTGGAGGGGCAGACAGAAAGTGAACTGCTGTGTGCTCACCCTGAGTTTTCACATAAGTCAACACTGACTTTATGTATTTATCACCCTGTATTCCTTCACCTGTGGTAGAGGGAAGACTGGAAAACAAGAAAAGGCAGGTAAAGGCAGTGTTTGTTACAATCTTTTCAAATACGCCACCATCCTTTTCTTTTGTCAAGTCCAGACTTTAATGTGTTTAATAAGTGAAGGGATTTGAAACCAAACAATTCAACAGGGAAAAACAAGCCAGAGCTCTGACATGACCTCAGAGGATTTGGCACTTGTCAGGTTGAGAATGTTTGCTAGTGTTTTTAGACTGCTACCTCTTTGTTATAGGACTAGACCACCTTCATTTTTGCATCATGTATGTTAAACTACTAGTAAACCTTACAAGGTGAGATCTTGTTCACTAATAGCAAACTTCATTTTCTGAACTTTGGGAATAAAATGTATCCTCTTCTAATAGTGTGGCAGTGCAAATAGTTTCTGTTTACCTTCTGATTCTTGCTAGACTGTGTGTGGGGCTGGGCACTTCCATGCTTCAATGGAACTAAATGCCAAGTTGATGGAACTTCTCCTTAAGTGTACAATTAGGTATATGCAGACACATTTGTGGCATAGTGGCTTTCCTTTTTAGTAGCTATCATAAAAGCCTGTTTCTTTAAAATTTTGATCTGAAAAATCTCTGGTGTGGGACACTGCATTCTCTCCAGAAACAACCGTCTAGGACAACCAAGACAAACTAAACCTAGTGTTTGGTTAAAATATATGCAAAATAATATTCTGTATTTTACTGTGCTTAGACTGCTGAATTTTAATTTCAGAAGCACCCTGTCATACTTATGTCACATAAGAATACTCATGATCATGCAGGCCTTGCTACTAAGAAAAACATAATTATTTTAAAGACAATGAATGCTTTAAAATACTTCAGACAAATTAGAAAAGCAACAAAACAATGAAACAAAATTTTCTTTTTATTAAGCAAAAGAAGAGGGCTTCTAAAGAGATTAAGAATAATTTTTCTAGATATATCCATACAACAATTATAGAAACCTGTTTTCATAAAAATAAAAAATTATTTCAGGGTAAATGGCATGTTTTAGAGACTGTATATTCACTTAAATAATTCAGGAGATTAGTTAAGGACTATTGAGCCTTTTGTGTCTTGCTTGCCAGGCTGATAGCAACGGAAAGCTTTGAGGTCAATTGTTGTCCTGTAGGTGGGCTTTATTACCCAGAGCGCAGTGCCAATTCACAGGTTGAGTCAAGGTATTTCTGTTCCTGTATTCTAGTTTGTGCAAAATAGGGAGCTAAGCAGTAACCCACAAATGCCTAGTTCCCCAGTTGTCCAAATTTTGCACTATTTATACAGTTTAGCAAGCAAAGACACCAGCCTGCATTGGTCACAAGTTACTTTACTCCTTCGTTACCTGGTATTCAGTTTCCTATTTGTCAAAGAATTCTGTCACTTCTGATGTTAATTAGTTTGCATGCTAAGTCTCAACTTCTTTTTGGGTCTGGGGGATTTCTTGAGTCAGTGGTCAATGATCTTCCCCTGCTGGAATTAACCTTTCCCCTAGTTTTTGCTGAGCTCATTCTTCATGGTGAACTTCCAGTCAACTCACCTATCTTGTGGAGGTGCTTCCTTTTGAAGTTACTCTTTTGGACAAAGGATTTATCGGTGCTCAATGAAGCACTTAGCAGGATATACAAAAATGCTTATGTCTTGAACTAACCATTAACAACTAATTTGTTTCAACTGTCTTAAAGTCAAACTTGTAACAAGACATTTGATTTTATTAATCATTTGATGTCGCAATGGCTGAATATTCAATGTGACAAAAAATAAAATGATGGTCTTTCAGTACTGCCTTTATTGAGCACGTTTCCACACACTGCTCAGATGCAAGATCATCAGAGGGCAGGGGCTGAGCAGGCAATGTCTGTAAGGTATCTCCCAGTCCTTAACACAGGAATTAGATTAGGTTGGATTAAGTAGTACTTTTCTGCCTAGGGATTACTAATCCGTTTACTTCACAGAAACAAGTCAAAAACCCCCAAAAAGCTGCAGCGTTACCTTATTTAATTCAGATGACTACACATTTCCGAAAAACTTAGGCATTTTTAAATGTTTTAAATTTTTAAAGGTTCTTTGTGTAGTTGCAGAAACTGAAGCACTGTTTGAGTTATGAAATTAGCCATCTTTACCATGGTTTAAGAAACTATAATCTAAAGCTTGCTGAAATCATTGGACAAATTTTTCTTTGTTTTATATATATATATATAATATATATTTATTTATATACATTTATATTTTTATATATATATAAAATAAATAATATTTATTTCATTGGACTTAATTTCAAAATTTTCTGTTATCCTGCACAATACTTATCCAGAATTTGTATTTCAGTTGGTGATGAGTGTTTATACTTTGTTGGTAAAGAGATTGATGTTTTTTTCTATTTGTTTTTGTCATCAAATTGTATAATCGGTCAGAGGTAGTGTCTTTTTCACTTTCCATTTACAGCGACCTTTCAGTAATTCTGCTCTGAGTGGACATGATGTGACTGGAAAAATTTGTCAAAATTGGTCTCGTTTCTATACTCCTGTTTCAGAGCTCTGGAAGATATGGATTTATGCAGACAACAGTACAAACCTGCTGGAGCCCTTTCTGGGGGAATGAAAAGGAGGCTGTCAATTGCCATCTCCTTTATTGGAAACTCAAATACAGTTGTTCTAGATGAGCCCACCAGTGGAGTAGATCCATGTTCTCGCCGTAGCATCTGGGATGTTCTTCTGAAGTACAAAGCTGGTACAAAGCTTATACACATAATTTGCTGCTTATTTTCCTTTCTGGAATTCTGTTTTGATAAATTTAAACAGGATAGTCACCATATTAGTGTTGTTATTCAGGAACTAAATACATTAATTTCAGAGGTAACATTTAATCAAACTTGGGAAACCTTAAAGCAGCCAAGTGAGACTGCAAGAATTATCTGCTATCTCAGAGAAAGATGCCTAATCTAACAGAAGATTGAGCTTAGTTCTGAGTCCTGTCCTGAAGTTTCTCTTCTCTTACCTTTTTCTTTTTTATTACCGTCTCAAAATTGTTTTAGGGTTTTCATTTTGCATTTTGTGCATATCTGTATATAGATGCATATATAATTCTAATGAAAATATATTCATCAGTCAGTCAGCTACATTAATCTTTTAAGTGTCATAAGGTTAAAAACTGATTGTGGGAAGCAAACTGTTCAGCTAGTGAGCACTCAATTAGCTGTAATAACTCACAGTGAGTGATCCATTGAAACAGACACTGCTGTTATGTGGTCTTAAGGAATCCCTTTAGCTTGTAAAACAGCCAAGAGTTGCAATGGCTTAATGTTGCTTACTATGTATAATATGAAGCAAAGCAAGTTTAGACCTGAATCTAACTCAGACTGTAAATCTGAATGCAGGTTTTGTTTGTGTCTTGCGATTATGTTTTGAAGGCACCTGAAACATGTTCCCTTAAGGTTAAAGGATCCTTGTGAAAGCAAGATGTGTTTCTCTAGAAACCAGGTTTTGTAGACATGTACCAATCTTTCTGATGCAGGTTGCACACTGATCTTTACCACTCACCATCTTGATGAGGCAGAGGCGCTCAGTGATCGCATTGCCATCCTGCAGCATGGCCAGCTGAGGTGCTGTGGTTCTCCCTCTTATCTGAGAGAAACATATGGCCAGGGACACAGTCTGACGCTCATAAAAAAGGTATACTAAAAATGTACTGGACAGAATTTAATAGTGTCTGCCAAGTAATAGCTGTGTATATTCTAAATGAGCTGTATGTCCCTGCCAGAAAGTAATATGTGATATAGATTATTAGAGAACCAGTAAAACATGTTTTTATCAGTTTTCTTGGTTGTTTTGTGTGGGTGGTATTAGTATTATTATAATTATTAAGAACAAAATGACATCTTTGAAAATTATGAATTTCAATATTTACCTGGAAAGGGATTTGTCTCACTGTTCTTTATTCCTGGCAAGTAGTCTGCATCTGAGGTTTCACACACTTTCATCAATGGAAGTTTTCCTGTACGAATTCTACTGTCAAGTCTCATACTGCTGATAACATTTAATTTTTTGTGCATTATTATCTCTCTTTCCTCATAGCCCTCTGTGTTTGAAATCCAGGATCCTAAACATATTGTTCGGGTCACATCTCTGGTACAGACCCACATCCCAGAAGCCTTTTTGAAAGATAACAGTGGGACTGAGCTGACCTATGTGATTCCAGAAAGGGCAGATAAGACCTCTTTTAAAGGTCTTTTTCAGGCTTTAGATCAAAGCCTTCATCATCTACATGTGACTGGCTATGGCATTTCTGACACCACCTTGGAAGAGGTACTTATAGTTTTTCTGTGTAATGGCATTTGCTTGGTTAGAGAATCCTGTATTAGCTTCCAGCTACTCTTAATTGTATCTTTCATATTATACAACAGTTTCTTGTTTTCTTGTGAGAAACATGTTTTCTAAAAAAACAAATCAAACCAAAAACCTCAGATGAAATACATACTTTATTGTTTTGCTATGCTGTGAATTTCAGCACCCACTCTACAACTTATTTCTTATTTCAGGAATTTGATGTGAAGACTGATGAAGTGTGTAACTCTTAAACCTCTGTTTCTGCATTTACTTAAGGAAAATTTAATGTGTCATTGATTTAACGAGAACCACTGTTCTGAATCTCTGGCATTGGAATGAACTTTGAACTTGTAAGGCTGAAAGTTCAGTTCAGGCAGGTCTTGGGGCAGAAAAAAATTGCTGACAATGCTCTCTGACCTACAAAGTTCTAAAGCTTAGGATTTGGCAAAACTGTGTGGCAAAATCTCTAAAAAGTATTTTATGTATATACCTAGAAAGAGATATATATGTGTACATTAACATATATGCAGTCTAATATATATACATATATGTGTGTGTGTGTGTATATCAAATGGACCAGAGAAAGAGACTCTGTTATGCTGTTTCTTTATTTCTGAATTTAGCTCTGTGTAAACTGCCATATCAGTGAGAAGTTATTTTGCTTGGACTGGTTTTATCCCAACTGTAACTTCTAAATACCAAGATTCCGTAAACCACCACTATTTAAGTTCTGTATTATAGACTCTCTTAAAAAGAATTTTTTTCCACTTATTCAAATGATGATAGGAGACTAATCTCAGTATTTTTTTGATGCACAAAGAAAAAAATCTATTTTTATTTGACAGCACAATTAATCACTATTACTTTGTGAAACAGATTTGTCCAGTGATTACCTATAGGGTTAAATATACAAAGTTGGACTGTTTTCTAACAGAAAATGTAATATATGTTAGAAAAAAATCCCCACAAAAATAATCAAATCCAGATTCCTGTAGAGTGATTTATTTTTTTTAATATATATAGCAATAAATACTTAGTATAGAAAAGAGGTGTATCCTTTCTCCCTCTGTTCCCTGGAAATGTATGAGATAATATGATGCAGTACTGTGGTCAGCTGGAACACAAGATCCTCCAGGGAAGATGTTTACCTTTCCTGGTTTTATGAAGATAATACACTCTAAAGCCTGTCAGACATCACTTATGCATTGTATTTTTGCTGTGTGAGCTACACATATGGGAATTAATGGGGTCAGATATTTGAAAATACATCAGCAGTTTTGGGTTTGTTTTGCAGGTTTAGAATGGTACATCTTATATAATCTGTGGAAAAAATATTAATAGACTGCAATAATACAGGTAAACCTAGAATGACAATTGTTCATGAAATTTATTGAACCAATACACCACATTGTGGAGCTTCTGTATCCTGAAGTGGTCCACTGGGACACATCTTTAGGACTAAATTGATTTGTTACATAGTTTTTTTAGGATTCTGCACAAGCATAAAGGATATGGTTTTGCACATTTCTTTTTAAACTGCAGTCCAAAGAATAACCTACCAGCAGGTATGTGGTTTCCTTTGAAGCTAAGCTCTATACAACTGAGTTATTTATGAAGAAAAAAACAAAAAAGCATCTCTTTGGTGTTTCTTTTCTAAATGACCACAGTATATAAAGCTAGTGTGGCAAGCATTTGCTATGCCATGGTGAGGGGTGGGGGGTAAGGGCCAGGAATATATCATACAAGTTTAATAAACATTTTACCTAATGCTGTAAAGTAAATTACATTCCTGTTACACAATTCTATAAGGCAAGTCAAAAGCTCATTGAAAATGCTTATTGAAAAATTGTTGTTTTCTTTCAAATTATATAGGGTGATTGATGTGCTATAAGAAAGAATACTGTTCACTGCCAAACTTTATATAGATTCTGAGGTAATGTATCTATTGAGAAGCTTTTGATTACATTCCTGTGAGACTCCTGAGAGTCATAGGACTTTCGAAAACAGGCATCTGTAAAGTAAATGTGAAGTTGCCATGGAATATGAGGAAGCTTCCTCAGTGTGCTGCATCTGCTGTTCAGTTGAGAGCTTACTTTTGGTTGTTTTCTGCAGGGGAGGTTAAAAAAGCTTTAAAGGTGGTATTAGTTATTGATGTATCATTCTTCAGCTAGAAGACTTAATGCGTTAATTTGAGGTGATTTCTGTCATCTCTGCAACTCATCATTAGTCATCATTGCAACCTGAATTCTCCATTTTCTTATCAACAGCCTCCCTGCACTGGCAAGTAAATGGATAGCACATAATAGTGCTATTTAGTCTATTCAAACAATTCAATCTGAAAACAAAGAACTCTGACTTTAAAGGAAAAAATGTGTTATATCTTTTATTTTACCCTTTCTTCTTGTTCTCTCATACACTCACCATTATGCTTTTTCAGTCTGAGGGACACTCAGGCTCTCTAAAGTCATACTCTTCCAGAGAAACCAGGCTTCCATTCATACTTCAAAGGAATCTTGAAGTTCTAACAAAATCAGTTCCTGACACTTTCAAATCTCTGTAATATTATAGTTGCTTCATTTTAAATATCTTTTCCAACCATTTGTATTTTTGTACTTCATAATGCTTGTAACTGAAAGAGTGTTAACAGAACCAAAAGGAGGATAGAAGGGTAGTTAATTAATTTAAGTGTATAGTGAGAGCTCTCTGGAGGATGATGTTTCTCTTTCTGACAACTTTGGAGGTTTTGAAGCTTATTGCTTTCTTGCTTTGCTTTGAGGAGAGAACAAAACCATTGAAACATCTTTGCAAAGTAAGATATGTCAAAATACCTGTTAATGGAGTACTGCTTTAAATTCTCTTCCTTGAATCGACAAGAGTTTGCCCCAAAACTTTCCAGGGAAAGTCATGTAACTCCTTGAAATATTTTAGCCTTAAAGCACTATGTAGCTTCTAATGAGATTCAGTTTTGTTGAGGGTGCTGTAACAAACATCTAGTAATGGCACAATCATATTAATCTATTTCACTGTAGTATTGCCATCTGGCCAGACCTTTTTTCTAGTGGAAAAAAGCACTTCCTATATCTACTGACAATCTAGTGGTTGGAAAGAAGCAGCCAGGGCAGTGACTGCTGCTTGCAAGTAGGGCAGTCCCTCTCAACGGCCAGCACGACGACTTGCTCTCTCCATCCCGAGGGTGACCGAGCGGGTCCTTCAGTACCTGGCATGGAGCAGGCTCACAGGTGCAAGTGCTGAAAGTGAGCCCTGCTACTCCTCATGTATTTTAAGCACTTTCCTTGAAAGCATACCGAGTTTCTTCCTGTGGCTTTGAGCTGTGCCAAGTGTCTCTCTCCCTCTGTGTATGCGTGTCTAAGTTTGACAGTCAGAATTGTTCCTGATAGCAGATAACCATTGACCTGCTTGCAAATGTTCCTCAGTCAACGGTCACCCACAGTGAATGGCTCTAAGACTGCTTCGGCTTCATTCTGCTTAGTGAAACATACCTGTAGCTACAGAAGGCTACACTGAGCATGGACTGCCTGGAAAGAAATACAAAACCAATGTGAATAGGAAACGTAGTAGGGCCCGGAAATGTTGTTAAAATATCAGTCAGTGGTTTTGGATGACAGACTGTCTATAGGTGTTGGTTTGGTCTGGTTTGGTGGGTTTTTTTGACTGTCTATAGGTGTTGGTTTGGTTTTGGTAGTTTTTTTCCCTCTTTGCTTTCTCTTTCTTTCAGCCACTTAGGTTTTCTGCACGTTTTCCTTTCAGATGAACATGGTTTTAGGAATGATAAGTAAGCTAGGACAGGGTCCCAATGCTCTGCAGTGAAGTGTCAAGGATACTGTGCCACTGTATCAGTGAATCAGGCTTGTTTCTATGATGCTGTGATCCCAAAGAAGGAATCAGGAAGAAATCAAGGAGTAGCTGCCTAGTATAGCTTAGAGGGGGTGCAAGAAATGTCTGTTTCCTCAAGTTCCCCTACAGAGAGCTGTCTGGACAAGTCCTTGGTCAGATATGGACTTGCTAGCCAAAGCAGAAATTAAGCAGGAACTACTAAGGCATGTAGGGAAAGGCATGCTCTGCTGAGGCCTAGGAGACACCGTCGCTTGTTGAATTTATCCAGTCTGTTAGCTATGGGAAGAACACATTGTCTCTCTGTCATGGTGTCTAATCCTGACTTTTCCAGATACGTGTGTTTTGGAGGGTACTTACCCTGCTAATACCATTGTTAGGCTAATATTACTTCTGTCCACAATATCCTGTGCAACATTAGATAAATTGTCATTTCTTCTGTATGCTATGGTCCCTAATGATTCCCCTTCTTAATGGGATCTTTGAGAGCTACCTGGATACTATGGGGAGTATTGGGCAATGCAGGTGGCCTTCTGCCTGCAGAGCTGTATCAGAATATCTGTAGAAGTGAAGCTACAGTAGACAAGAGTATGTATTAGAAAAGTGTTTGGTTGTTCTGCTGCTTTTTTAAGGCATAGCTACGTCTTCAAGTGACATAAAGTGACTAAAGAAGAAAATGTCTGTTTGCAACCCCAGCAGAAATTTGGACACTGAAACGAGTATATGCAAGCAACACTTTGTAGTGTAGCCTACGTCCAAGCCAGAGAGGAGCAGTTCCTTGGTGGTTTTAGCTGGATCATTTTGGTTTGGTTTGCTTAATAGAATTGATGTGTAGAAGAGCCATCAGCAAGCAGATCCAAGGCAACAAATTAGAATGTGGCTTTGGGCAGTCAGGATCTCCCTTCAGGGTCTAATATAAAAATGTCAGGAGGTATTAATTTCTTCTGGTCTTGCAGTTGCTAATGGCCAAAAGTGTTCCCTGAAAGCTGGCAGGTAACAAATGCAATCAATAACCTCTCTTAAATGGCAATTGTATTGACCAAGCAAAATGCGGTTTATGTAATAGTCAGACTTTAGCAAGTAAAGAAATATCTTTCCACAACAATAAAGCACTTCAGATTGACTGGGTTTTATTTTCTATTGTATGAGTTCCTTGGAAACAAGGAATTTTTTGTTATAGCTGATATCAGGTTCTTTTGTGGGAAGAAATAAATAGTTTCTAAATGATTTCTGAAAGTCACACTGCGGTTACAATCCAGCTCAACCCAAACAGAGAAGAGAAAGCAAAACTTGGTTGTACTTCTGCTGTTCAATTAGAGATGCTCACGGTAGCTGTATTTTCAGTTAATTTTTCTTTTATTGCTTTTTATCTCAAGTTCCTAGATCACTGTTTAAATTGCAGTTTGGGTTAAGATAAGAAAATGTTAATTTTACTTTTCATTTGAGCTTACAATAAGTGGTGTGAATGTTAATAACAAACTCACTACGAAAGCTGTTCCAAGCTTCTGCAAGGCTGAGGGACTGATAAATGAAATGCATCTCTATGAAATTCAAAGGACTTTACGTGGACAGAACCGTGAAGCAGCATTAAGCGAGCAATAGGATGAACAGAAATCTATTTGGCAAAGAGTATATACCATTTAAATAGATCTCATGATTATAAAGTTTGTGAATTCTGCTGGGGTTTTTAAATGTTATCTTTGACTCCCTTCTGATGTGTGTTCCCCTGCTTAGGAAGATTCAACCCTTACAAGTTTACTGTAGTGCAGATTTTTAGATTGTTACTTTTACTAAAAAATCATTTCACTTTTTTCCACGGTCATTTTAGGTAACAGGATCCTATCATCTTCTCCCAGTTTCGGGTATGCATGCTAATGGTCTTGCTACAAAACACGTATTGTTGCCCAGTCCTCTCCATAGCATTAATTAGACAGGACTTTGTTAATGTTGACTGTGCTTGGTGATCGCATTGTCCTTTAAATGTCTTTCAACAACATTATTGCCCACATGCTTGCATAAATCTATGGAACCTTCCCAGAGCTCTGTGAATTCTCAGTTCTGTAGGATTTTGTACATTAGATTTAGTTGTGCTGGTACAACTAGAACTCTGGTAACAGTTCCAGTTGTGCCCACAGATTTCCAGCTAGAGTACCAAAAAAGACTTGCTTTCAATATGCGTTTGGTAAAAATGGAAGTAACTGAATTCCAACACATACCACAGCTTCAGAACATAAAATGTCAACCAAGAGCAGCCAGTTCATTGAAAAGTCTATGCAGACAGTAGTGTGCATGGGGCAACAATGCTTTGCATAGGTGCTTTGGCATCTATTGGCATGTATTCCTTTCCCATTATCCACAGGATTCCTCCACTGGAGAGCTTAACTAATTTTATAGTTGTATTCCAGAAGGGTGGTTACAGCAGCCACTACTAATATCTGACAATCCGGATGGTTTGGGATATATACATATATATTAAGTAGTTTTTAGAAAATGGATTCTAAGTTATTTTTTCCTATTTCGTGAAAGGTATTTCTGAAGCTACTGCAGGACTCAGAGAAGATGCCCTATGTTCCACAGGCAACACACCTGGACCATGCAAATGGTGTTGAATCAGCCTGTAAGTAGAAAATTAGATACTTTCTGAAGCAGCCAGATTTATAAAGATCACAAACGCAAAGATAAATATGCACAAAGTTCCCATAGTTGGAGAATGCACAAGCAAATGAAGAACACTGCCTGCTACCATCTGGTAATTCTTTTTTTTGTGTCAGTGATATGATCTGCCTTGGGTAGTAGGTTTTTACGTCTACTGTGATCCACTTCTGTATCAGTTCACAGTTGTCTTCCCACCTTTTACTATGTGTATACATGCACACAAGCATTCCCTCACTGCGTCGGCATTAACATACTGCTTCCTTCAAGCCTCTGGCAACTAATTACTTTATTTGACTCATACTGGCAATGGATAAATATTACTGAGATACACCACAGATATAAAATCTGTAAGCTATTAGAAAGGTGTATTAATCTCCATCCATGTGCAAATTAAAAAAAAAAAAAAAAAAGTTGCTGCTCCCCATAGTAGAAGATAATTTTTCCTCTCAAGTGGCATGTTATTTCAGGTTCCCTTACATGTTTGTTTTAAAGCAAGCTCCTTCATCTTTTCTATTATCTGGCTCTGCAAGTCTGGGATGATGTCCTCATTAACATTTCTGAAATCTTAAGAAGCTGCTTCTCCTCAAAAAAATTTTCATGTAAGTCACTAATGTGATACCTCAAGTTCTCTGACAGTGTCCACCAAACTGATCAGTATTTTCTCATTGTTCCTGGGATTCTCATACTTCCATATTTACCATGTTTCTATTTGATGATTTATATCTAGATTGCAATCATCTTTGGTTAGATGTCCACACTTTATTCTATATGCAGTCCTTTTTGCTTTGTTTCTATAGAACACAGGCACAGAGAGGTCCTGATCTGTGACTGAGGACTTCCATTGTTACAGTAATGGAAATAATAATTTTGAACCAAGCTTGTGTTATTTGTTCAGATAAATTCCATTGGATCTGCCAGTAATGAGTAATCAGTGTCAAGAACTGTGGCCTAAGATGAGACCTTTTCTCACAAAGTGTAAACTTGACTGGATGACTTTCCAGAGGGTCTTTCTGGTGGAGTATTTCAGTCCCTGTTGAATCAGAGAAGATGTAACTGTATAGCAAAAAACCTCTCACTAAGAAAATAAAATATCCACTCATGTGAGGGGTGAGAACAAGACTTCCATTCAAAACACAGCTTTGAATATCCCTTTATGTTATAACAATCAGTTGTGTATTTTTTCAAAGCTCAGCTAGGATATCTGAACCAATTTGAAATCAAAATAGTCTGTCTTCTTCACATTGCACTTTCATTAAAGAGTAAGATTTATAGTTCCTAAAGTAATGAAAACAGAATATGCTGTACCTAACAACTTGATATCTTTTATCATCTGCATTTCAAACCACATAACAGTATTTGTTCAAGTTGTTACATTAATAAAGAATCTAGTAATCAGAGACTGTATTTATTAGTCTGATAAATTATAGAAGATAAATTAAAATATGATCATAATGACATTTCTTTGGGGATGAAAGTACTGGAAAATTGTCATTCATTGCAGATGACTGTCATTCATCATTAAGGACAGTTGTGAAGTGTAGGCATAAGGGATCTGGGAAGTGGTCATGAAAGGTATCCATCATTGTCAAAGCTAACCAGAATACTCCATGGGCAATAGCTTGATCTGTATAACTTTGTCTTTGAAAGCAGATTCAAAGGCAGTCAAACTTTCTGTTGTCAAAATAATGAAATGAATTTTCAAAACCCCCTAGAGCAAACATCTGGGTTATTGAGAAGATCACAGGATGCTGCTATTTGATTTGTAAAAGAATTTGGACCAGTGAGCTGCTTTAACAAAGCATGGATCTGAGCATAAGCAGAAGTATTGTCTATCCCTTATGGTACTGAGCCCTTGGGGGATGAGGACTGTGTAGAAACCAAAATGATGTCTCTTGTCTCCCATCCCAGGAGGTGTAGTGGAGTGGTGTGCATGTACCTTAAATGAAACTGCAAAAAATCAGTTCATGATTCAGGTTGAGGTCTCTTGCCTGTTTTTGGCATTGATCGTCACTTCAGCAAAATATGACAGTATGTTACTGAAGTTGGAGATTTGATAATTTCTAGTTATGTTTTGCAGTGTCTTATTGTACAGGCTCTGGCTGGAATGGGGTTAATTTTCTTCATAGCAGCCCTTATGGTGCTGTGTTTTGGATTTGTGACTAAACCAGTGTTGATAGCACACCAGTGTTCTGTCTGTTGCTGAGCAGTACTTGCAGTGTCACGGCTTTCTCTTTTTCCTGTTCTGCCCTCTCTCCCTGTGGTGAGTAGGCTGAGAGTGGGCAGGAAGCTGGGAGGGTATATGACGTGGACAGCTGAGCCAAATCGACCAGAGACTTATTCAATGCCATGTAGTGTCATGCTCAGCAATAAAAACTGAGGGAAGACATTTTTTTTAAGAGGTAACCATTACTACCAGACTGGCTGAGCATCAGTGTACTTTTTTTTTCTTCTTTCTTCTTCTTTCACTTCTTAAACTGTCTTTATCTTAACCCACAAGTTTTCTTGCTTTTTCTCTTCCTATTCTCTCCCACACTCTGCTGGAGGAGGGGGAGCCTGAGCGAGCGACTATGTCATGCTTAGCTGCTGGCCAGGGTCAACACACCACAATAACATGAAATAAACTCAGAATTTTAAATGCAAATATTAGGGATAAGTAGCAGTCCATTAATTAAATTGTAACAATTTTAATATTGGCAACATTAAAGATACGAAACACGCTGTGTAATTTCTAGTGTTTAAGTTTCCTTTGTGGAAGGTTCACTCATAATTTTGAGTTATATTCCAAAGGAAAAACCTTGGAATAAGCCTCACCTTTTGGTGAGAACAGTTAACATTTTCTTTTTAAGTCAGGGAATGCCTATGTGTGCAGGCATAATACATGCATGTATTGTAATACAGATGTGCATAATTAATTTCTCCACAGCTGGGGCACAGAATTGATGGTTACTGTTTTGTAGATGTATACGGAACATGCAGAAAAGAAGTTAGACTGAGCTTGCAACAACTGCATGATAAGATCTTTGGAGCCAAGTAGTCTTGAGAAAATGGAAAAAACCAACTCTGTGGAGTCCAATAAAATCATAAACTACAGCAGGCAGTATATGCACACAAATAATCAGGAGAGCTAAGAGGAAATCTAAGGGGTGACTAGCTAGCCATGGATAAATAACAAAATATTCTGAGCACATGTAAAAGCAGGCAATAGGCTAGAGAGTGGGCTCATTGAATTGTTAAGGGACCAGTACTGCAGAACTAAGGTATTCAGATATCTTGCTGAAGAGCAAAATTAATTAATTTTGTAGCATTTTATGTCTTAGAAATGTTTGGGAGATACCAGCTTTGGATCTAACCTCTTCTCGCAGTAAAATACGGTTGGAACCTGAGATATAGTGAAACTAAACTGTAGAAAATTCAAAATGGATAAAATTGTGTTTCACACAGTGATTCATAACATTTGAAATTCATTGCCATAAAATGTTATGAAGACTAAGAGTGTGGTAATATGTTTTAAAAAAGCCAAAGAGTGGTTATTAGTGTATATATAACATGAATAGCTATAGTAACAGAAGTGCTATAAAAGCTTCTATGTCTTTGAACTTGGGTAAGTTAGCCATTGAAAGTGTGGGAGTGGAAGCAGGTTGATGCATAACTAATTTTTATGGTTGCTTAAAACTTTCTCTGAAGCAGCTGGTGTTAAGCATTTTGAAGGCTGTTGGGCAAAATGTTACATTGCCTCTATTAGGAATTAAGAGATCAACAATTTGCAGTGCTTATAAAGCACATCTGAAAGTTAATATAAGTAAGAAATTGTAGATGACAAGAAGCGATCATCAATAGTGAAACATCAAGCTGAAGAGATTTCAGTGAATTTTCACTGGGTTTCAACTCTGCCTCTTGGTTATTTTCATCAGTGATACTGAAGTAAATATAACCTTGATTGTTAAACAAAAAACCCAACTGCTGCAAGGGATTTGTAGAATGCTGATGAGTCAGACCAGTCCTAAAGAGTTAGTTAGATCACTTGAAAAGCTAAATGTGTTCTAAATAAAGTGTGTTTTAATTCAGCCAAATGCTGGCTAAATCTATGTAATGGGGAGTACTATCCTGGAAAACACAGACTTTGAAAGTTACCTACTAATCCTGGTGAAAAAGTGTTTTAAGACACTATAGATAAGATGATTTATGTTTCAATTTAATGTACAAAAGGATGTGAAGAGGTCATTTTGACTATCAGTACAAAATTGATGAGATTGCTGCTACAATACCACGTATGACTTTTGTGTCCATGTTTTGAAATTTCAATGTCTTTAAGTTGGGAATTTGGAAAGGGAACAAGGAAGAGTCAATATTGGAGGTTGGAGGTAAAGTCCTTATAAAGGCACCATCAGGGCTCAGTTAATGTAGTTTATCAAAAAGAAGATGTTTGCTTAAAAAGTCTAAATCTTTCTATGCATGGAGAATACTGTCTATTAAGCTATATAGTTCTAACTGTTATAGCATCAGAAGTGACAAATGTAATAAAGAACAAAGTAATAGAAACAAATAGCTGGAAGCTAAAGGCAGGCACTTCTCCTATAGGTTAATTAACAATTGGAGTTAATCTACCAGGGAAATATGTTCCTTCTTCTGGTGCTTTGACACAAGCCTAGGGCTTTTGCAGAAAATATGCTACAGTAAGTGGTGTTATTGATTTCTGTACATGGATAATAGAGTGGAATTTGATGTCCGTTGATAGGTGATCAAGTGGTTTCTTCTATTCTTAGAGAGGAGCTTTTAATCCTCTATGATTAATTGAGTTTCCTGTAATTACAAAATAGGGGTTGTCAGAGTATTTGTTATGTTTGAAGTTATATCACAACATCAGTTTTTAAGTAGAACTCCCTTCTTTCATTTCTCTGAAAAATTCACTTAAAAGGATATAAGAATGATTTCAATGCTCTGCATTGCAAAACGTAACTTAATTTCTGAGTAGAAAACTGTGGACAATTAGTAGCAGTAGCTCTGTTTAGAGGAAGTGGTTGCTGACATGAAGACTGATACTAAAATTTTCAAAATTTTGCCAACCACTGGTAAGGAGAAGATACAGCATACATTTCAGTCTTCTGGTAATGTAATAGTATAGATGACACTACCACTTAAATTCAGCACCAGACCCTGTAAAAGATGTGTCAAAATAGCTAGTCTAAAAATCTTGGATACATTAGATTTTCCTTCAGCTTTTTTATTGTTGTTTTAATTATTTTCTTGCAGGAAATCTTGTGATTCTAGTATATGTTGAAAACTTAATTTCACCTCTTTCAATTATTTAGCTTTATACTCCTCAACCCTGAATCTTGCTTCATTTTTCATCACCCCTTCAGGATTCTCTGAGGCATTGAATAAGGATGGAACATTTTTATAATGTAACCTATCAGTAGTCATAAAAAGATATCTGATCTCAAAAATAAGACCATCTAACTTGTTTAAGGTTTGCGTAAATTTATTTTCTCAGTAAGTGCATAAATGTAACTCCTTCTGTCCTCCTGAAAGTAAATGGTCAGGTTCTTCCATTTACCTTAAACGTGTTCCATTCTTTTCATCCACTATCTTATCTCATCCAAACGTTTTCCCTACCAGCTGCTTTCCTTGTGGTTGCTGCCTGGTCCTTTTCCACTTTTCAACTACAGTATGGACATTCTGGGCTCTTTGTCAGACATCGGAAGGCTATTAGAAAAATAATGGAAAGAGAGCTATTTTCTACTAAAGGGATGTACTCTTACAGTGCCCAGAAGCTTATGCACCTCCTTGTCTTCATGTTCATCTCCTAACTGTTGGCAAACGAATGTAGTGAACCGTCCCTGCCTTCCTCACAGAGGCCTTTTGTTCCCTTCAGCAATAGAGAAAAAAATGGTCAGTAAAACACCTGCCAAAAATGGGGCTCAAGTAAAAAAAGATTATAGTTTCCTGCAAGTGCTAGAGCACCAGAGAAAAAGACAAGAATCCCTTCTGAAATGTCAATTTTGAAAATCATATTAATTCCTCATTGAATGTGTTCTGTTGATGGAATTAAGTTGGTTCCATAAAAGGTCACCCATGTGACTTAGTTGCTGCTTTCCTTCGTTATGTAATTTGGTGGTTTTGCATGTTCTTAAAATGTATGAATCTCAGTTAGACTGAACAGTATGCTTGAAGAAAAATGTTGCGCTATAGATATAGATCCAGACTTCAGATTGTGGTCTGAAGTTTACTATTTCCAGTTTCTAACTAATTGAAAATGAATGAGGAAAGTTGTTGCATCATTCCATCTTATGATGGAAGAAACAATGCCTTTTCTATCCTGCCTAGAAGAAACAGAATCATCAGAGAGACTTCTTTTGAATTTGTGGGTCACCAGAACTGATATGCATGTAACTTTTGATGGTGATGACTAGATATTGAATTTCTACATATCTCAAGTGCCTGTAAACAGAAAATTGTATTTGACATTAACACCTCTCAGCTCTTGCTACCTGATGTGGATGTATGAGAATATTTTGAACCTGTTCTTTCCAGCAACCTGCTGCCTTCACCATACTGTTTGTCAAGTTACTTATTAGTAGTGCTTGTTTCAGAAATTAAATAGCTTGGAAGCTCATCCACTATGCTCAGCTATTTCTTTGAGCTGAAGGACAAAAGATACAGACAGTTGTGAGTGCAGTAGGAATGCTTTATTTATCCAAAGGTAAATGTTAGAATGTGAACTTCCTTAACGTCTTTAAAACCAAGTGATCATATCATTCAGCTGTGTAGCTCTTATGTCTTGCTTATAAGCTCTTCTTTGATTTCTTGTTGACAGTAAATTTCTTCGTAGAGGCTGTGTTTTCCCTCAGACTTCCTAGTGCTCCCTTGTGTCTCTCGTTCCCCAACTTTTCCTTTGCACTCCAGGATTTCCCGTTGTGTGTTTTGTTGAGGCCATTACAACAGTTGCAGACAGGTAAAAGCTATTGACAGCCTTTATGATTTTTCATGGTATTTTTAAAATCCTGTCCTTTAATAAATTAGTCAGGAGTCTTGTCCTCCACTCTGCAGGACTGCTTGTCTTCCATTTCAAGTTGTAATAATTCCTAAGTAATTTTTACCAAAAAAAAGGAAAAAAAGAAAAAATATAAGAGAAGTAGAACTATTTCTCAGAGGATAAGTTAGATATGGCAGACTGTATTCCTGTGTTCAGTTATTGCTTTTGAGAATGACCTGATTGCAGTTTTTGGAGATACTCCTGTTTTTTTCCACATTTGCAACATCTTCAAAAATCTGTATTTCATGTGTGGTTTATGTGATCATCTGTTATTTGAAAAGCAACTGAAATTTAAACAGCAATGGGTTGCCTGGTGCAACAGCAATGATGAGTTGCCTGGTGTAACACTTATGTGTTTTGTGCTGCACCTATAGTAATATTTTCTTCCTAGCTTAAATAGTGGAATCCTTTTTCACTTAGGCTCTTTCTGTTGCTCAGTAGTAGGAGTTTTCCAAAGATAGCATTTACTTCTCATGTTGAAGATGAACTAATTATTTCTCTCCCTCATAATATGGGGCCTATATGTTGGAGCAAATTTTGACTCTTAGATAATTAATACAAAGTCACATATATGGTGTCAGAAAATATTGGGTTTTAATAGCTAGTCTTTAGGTTTTATATACAAAGTAAATTTTGGTGGTTCCTTGCCTCGCTTTAGCTTACAGGTCAAGTATACATTTTCTAGATATTTTTTTTCCAAGTGTGCTTGTGTTTGTATATATTTGTGTATTTTTATAAATGAATATTGAAATAAATGCATATAGTGTATGTGCATGTACACACATGTACACAAATATTTTAAAACATAACTTTGCTTTGCTAATGCTGTTGCACCAGTAAATAAAGATACTTTAAATTCAATTATCTAAGTATGTAAATGGTCTATTTTTTTAAGAAATGCTTATCAAGATTAAGTATACTTACTTTTCATTCTGAAATGGAACATTGCTTAGGGAAGGGTTTTTGTGGGATCTTTTAACATCTTGCTTCATCTAACAAGTAAATGCCATATGTATGTAGGTGTGGTACACATCTTAGTTGCACTAGAAAGGCTGTATTTGAGGTTGATGCTTCCACATGAAACTAGATTTTCATGTGTCCAGTAGCTTCTCAAAGCGATCTCCTTTGGTGAAATTGTCTCTGCTCTGTCACTAAAACATCTATATTACAAAAGCCCACAAAGATCTTATCAATAGTCATACATCTGCTTTCTCACTCCTAGCAACATTCTGCAGGATCACAAGGTTTTCATTTCTTAAAGCTAACAAAAAAGTGTTTTAAGAAGTTACAGAGACAACATCCAAAGTAGATTCAGTATGAAAGGCAGTATGCTGAGCAGCCAGCACTTAGGGCTGACCTTTTTGCTAACTGTTCATGCAATAAACTTATACAGGTCACAAGGTGACACCTTGGTAAGATTTGCATATTACACTCTTGCCAGTTAATTCCTAATTTGAAATATGTAAGCGGGACTTTATGATACGTAGACCTGCTATTGGACTCTTGTATAGTTAAAAAATTTTATCCATGTCATTTTTTCTCTTTCTATCTGTCTCTTGATCTATTTTGCAGTTTATCTAGGTTACCATATTCACTGGAAGCATTAGGAAAAAATGGAACAGTTGGTTCTGTTAATCAAGATCCTTGTAGCTGTTTAATACCACTGTTTATGAGATACCAGCATGCCTGAGGGAAGAGATTATTCATCAAATACATTTGTCAATTGTTTGCTATAGCTGTGGGTCTGAATAAAACATCCCTCGTGCAGAACTCAGTCATCTTTCAGTTTTGAATTCTTTTCCTGCACAAACTCTGACATGATTTTATTGTTAACAGAATAACTCCAATCGAGATGGTGTCTAAAAATATTCTTGATTTTGGAAGTTGCAATATTTCAGACAAAGTACTTTGTCCACATTAAGCTAATACTTGCACAAATTGTTAAACTGGTTAAGAACGTCCTTGCCTATCAGGGTGAAATCTTGGCCTTACTAAAGAAGTTTGCTCCATTTGTTGTCTGAGTTTTCTCTAGAGCAATTCCAGAAGGCTTGTTCCGGTGTGCCGTACACAGTGCTTCCAAAGGCCACTCACTGCAAACTGAGCGGCTGCATAATCTGCAGTGCAGAACTGGACAGCTCCCCTTTCTGGGAAGAAAGTTACCAGTGAGAAGTACTGGAGAACACCTGGTTTGAAGATGTAGTTCCTTTGACCTTTGCTACATTTAATCTTTCTAGTTTGAAAATACTCAGATATTTGGCATTTAGTCTCGCACTTAAGTGCTGTGGTAGAAAGAACGTTCAGATTGTATTGCTGTCCTGCTCTTTCACCAAACTTTCACCAAACACAGCAAAAGTACGGTGGGTTGTAGCACTAATGTCTACATTGGATTCAGTCTTGAAATGTTGTAATCTGAGTCTACAGGTTGAATTCAGTGGATTGAGTTCTAATAGCTTTCTGAGCATTGATTTACACTTCTACAAAGAAAAGGAACCCATCTCAAAAAGTGTGCTACTCACTGTAATAAGAGGGCATATTCTAGTACACAAGATGTATATGATGGATGTTTGCCTGTGCATGTACAAGTGTATTCTTTCTCTCTGCCAAGTCTGACACACACACACATACACATACACACACATATATGTATATGAAATCAGTTAGGATGATTTTTTGGCAATTGTGACGGACTGTGTTTCTTTCCTTTTGTGCTTTGAAGAATACACAGAGAAGGTTCAAATAAGTTTCCATTTTGTGGTCACCATTCTGTGCCTGTTTTTCAGCTGTTCCTGCTCGTGTTCCATCCTCCACGTGGCAATTCATTGCAGGTGCATCACTGCAGGGGACATAGTACTACAATAAATCATATCTATTTGGAAAATTATCTCCTGGAAATTGAAATTAGCATATTTGTTAATGTTGCAAGTAAATCATGCAGGAATTAAAAATCAGAGAATTAGAGCTCCCAAAATTATAGTAATTTTCCTTTTCATGGCATGATAGGATTGTGCCCACCTGGCCAAATATCTGCCTTTTATTTTTTTCCAAAGAATATGCCCATCTCATGATGATGAAAGTGCTCTGGCGACAGTAGTTTTTGCCACAGAAAGCTAAAAAATACTTCGTGCTTAATTCCAACTTCTTTTTTAGTATGGTTTAAGCTGGCAGCAACCCCAACTAAAATGTAGAGAAGAGATACAAATCAAGGCAAAGCAGAAGAACACATGGAACTGTAATAACAGAAATTGTATTAGGCACCAAAAGTCACATCTGTAGAAAGAAACGAAACCCTATATTTATGAATTATGGCAACAGCGCATTAAGCAATGTGTCCTTCTCTTCCATCAGAACCAGACTAGTTTAGGTGGCCATTCATCAAATCAGTTTGGCTGTCAGTGTAACAACCTTTTTTGGTTCTCTTTGGGTGTCTGTAGGGTAATGGATAGGAAGACAGCACCGTTATTTCCCATTTCTTTATGCCTGTGTGCTATTTGTTTGCTTCTGACTGGAGAAGGGAAGGAAACAGACTATTTTGTACTAGAAAATGAATTCCCTTCATTGAAATTTATGACAGTGCTTTTATAACCAGAGTAGGTGCTGGTACCATTCACTAAAAGTGTTACATTCCAAAATAAATATATACTCAGTTGAATTTCTGTTATGGCTACACGCCTGCCCATTTTCATACTAGTAAAAACAAGTGGTGTTTTAACTTCAGCAGCAAATAGGGTGTTGTTTTTTTCCTAGCTGTTGTGTTGGCCATTATTGTTTATTATACTAGCAGTGATACCTTGGAAACCCAATCTAAAGTCAATCCTTGTTGCTCCAGACACACTATGGACTAATAGTAAGGATAAAAAATCCCCAGATTCTCACTACCTTTGACAGCTTGCAGTCTAGTTTTAAGACTGAATGCACTGAGTAGATAAAACAGACAAATTGGTTTGGGAAGGTAAGATTATAAATCCAGTCCATAAATTAAAAGCAGAGGTCTCAGTTCACTGACTTTCTATCTACCATATTTACTTGCTAAATGCCATTTGGACTCTTTTGCTTCCCCAAATTTACCCTTATAATAGAGAGTGGCTGTGATGCACATCTGTTCTAAAATTCTTATCTATCACCACACATGAGGTGCTGTTGCACGGTGTGGCTTTTATACTTTTAGAGGATTTTCTGTTATTTTGATATGAGTGATGAGAAAGCTTAATGGATTTTTGCAGTGGTATGAGACTGGGTATTCTTGCATTAAATAGAAGGTTAAAACAGTCAGGAAATGCTATATGTATTTCAGTATTAGTTATATGTGAATTCAAGAGGCTGGCTTACCTTCTTTCTATCTTGTATGGGCATTACAGATACATAAATTACTACTACACATAATAGAACTATAATGTCTACTATAAATAGTCATGAATGTCTGTGAAGACATATAAGAAGGGAAAATTTGGATCTAATTTTTCAGTTTTTATCTAATTCATATAATTGCTAAGCAATATTTGCATTCAGTGGTGCCCACCTTTGAGAGCTTTGGCTGGAACTCAGGAGAAAAGGAGACTACCACCTTTGGAAGAAGGGGCAGAAAACTCTGGAGGACTATAAGGATGTCATGAGGTTATGCAGGGTGAAGACTAGAGAGGTGAAAGCCCATCTAGAACTCAAGCTGGCCACTGCTGTAAAAGATAACAAAAAATGTTTTTACAGACACATTAGAAACAAAAGGAGGGCCAAGGATGATCTGCATCCTTTATTGGATGTGGCAGGGAACATTGCCACAAAGAATGAGAAAGCTGAGGTACCTGATAGTTTCTTTGCCTCAGTCTTTTATAGCAAGACCAGCTTCCCCCTGGGTACTCAGCCCCCTGAGGTGGAAGACAGGGATGAGGAGGAACAGAATGAAGTCCCCAGAGTCCAAGCGGAGAAGGTTAGTGACCTACTGCTTCACTTAGATGTGCACGTCTATGGGGCTGGATGGGAGCCACCCGAAGGTACTGAAAGGAGCTGGCAGAGGAGCTTGCTGAGCCACTCTCTGTCATTTATTAACAGTCCTGGCAAACTGAAGAGGTCCCAGAAGACTGAAGGATAGCCAATGTGATGCCCATCTATAAGAAGGGCAGGAAGGAGTATCTGGGGAACTACAGGCCTGTCAGCCTGACCTTGGTGCTGTGCTGGGGAAGGTTATGGAGCAGATCATCCTGAGTGCCATCACATGGCACATACAGAATGACTTGGGGATCAGGCCCAGCCAGCATGGGTTTGTGAAAGGCAGGTCCTGCTTGACAAACCTGATCTCCTTCTACAAGAAGGTGACCCACCTAGTGGATGAGGGAAAGACTGTGGGTGTTGTCTACCCGGACCTTAGTAAAGCCTTTGACACCATCTCCCACAGCATTCTCCTGGAGAAACAGGCTGCTCATGGATTGGACGGACGTGCTCTATGCTGAGTTAAAAGCTGTCTGACTGGCTGAGCTCAGAGTGGTGGTGAAAAGAGTTACATCTGGCTGGTGGCTGGTCACAAGTGACATTCCTCAGGGCTTAGTATGGGGGCCAGTCCTGTTTAATATCTTTATCGATGATCTGGACAAGGGGATTGAGTGCACCCTCAGTAAGTTTGCAGATGACACCACGCTGAGCAGGAGTGCTGATCTGCTTGAGCATAGCAGGGCTCTGCAGAGGGATCTGGACAGGCTGGATTGATGGACCAAGACCAGTTGCATGAGGTTCAACAAGGAGAAGTGCCGGGCATTGCACCTGGGTCACAACAACCCCACGCAACGCTACAGTCTTGGGCAAGAGTGGCTGGAAAGCTGCCTGGCAGAAAAGGTCCTGGGGTTGCTGGTTGACAGCCGGCTGAATGTGAGCCAGCAGTGTGCCCAGGTGGCCAAGAAGGCCAATAGCATCCTGGCTTGTATCTGAAACTGTGGCCAGCAGGACAAGGGAAGGGATTGTCCCCCTGTACTTGGCACTGGTGAGGCCACACTTTGAATATGAATGTAGAGATGACGGAGTGTGTCCAGGGAAGGGCAGTGAAGCCAGTGAAGGCTCTTGAGAACAAGTCTTATGAGGAGCAGCTGAGGGAACTGGGGTTGTTTAGCCTGGAGAGGAGGGCACTCTGCGGGGACCTTATTGCTCTCTATAGCCTCCTGAAAGGAGGTTGTCGGCAGGTGGGGGTAGGCCTCTTCTCCCAGATAACAAGTGATAGGACGATAGGAAACAGTCTCAAGTTACACTGGGGAGGTTTCAATTGGATATTAGGAAAAGTTTCTTCACCAAAATGGTGGTGAAGCATTGGAACAGTCTGCCCAGGAAGGAGGTGGAATCACCATCCCTGGAGGTATGTAAAAAACCTGTAGATGCGGTGCCTAGGGACCTGGTTTAGTGATGGACTTGGCAGTTCTGGGTTAACGGTCAGACTTGGTGATCTCAAAGGTCTTCTACAACCTAAGTGATTCTGTGATTCAGTGGTTTGTCTGTATAATACAGGTAACAGTATGTACTAACTGGAAAAAAAAAACCCAAGTTTTTGAAATTAAAGGATGATATTTGTAGTGTGGATAAGGCTATGGTATGTCTGTAAAGAACGAGTAAACACCTTGAGTTGGATTCTTTCTTACACTAATAATCTCCAGTTCTGATTGTTTTGCAGATCTTTGCAGCTGCATACTCTGATGCTGGACTGCTGTAGTGAGAGGTAGATTCAGATGGACTTTGTTCGAGTTCACCTAGTAATCTGTACAGAAGTTGAAGAAGTTGGGGGCAGGAATCAGTCTTTTTGGGGCAGTCATTTGCTGCAGATGTCCACATTTTCACCTCTAATTGCTTAGCCTGTGTCAGCAAAAGCAATGTATCCATTTAATGAGCTGTTGAGAATCTACATTATATATTCTATTCAGTTTGTTATTTTGATAACTATAATGTATTGTATTCAGTCAGGTTATTCAGTAGCAAAAACTAGTCATGGTTTTAATTATTTCTATTTATTTGTTCGCCATCCCAAAGCTGTCCTGTAGAAAGTAGAGTTAGGGTATATCAGTGTGCAAGAGGCGTGGAGTATTTTAGATTGGTGGTTAAAGTGTTTGTATCAGTCATATTTCATGTGAAACCATGACTGGAAAATTCCTCATTTTAACTGTTCCTCCTCTACAAACAAAAAAAAAACAACAAAAAAGACTGAAGTTCATTTATTTATTAACAAATTGACATGTTGTGTGCTGCACTACACATTTTTCAGATTATCTCATAGAGTTTTGTGAAAAACTAAAATAAAAGAATGGGAAGGAAGGGGAAAAAAACCCTCCTATACTTCTGTCTTGTTTCTTTCCTTTTACTGGTGGATACTACCAATGTATTTTCCATTGCCATCTAATTATATGCCTTTTGTGAGTCCATACAATGTATTTACCACCTGCAACAAACCTGAATGAAAATCCTGGATGCAAACAGTGATGTTCAGGATCAAATGCTGTTGCTTGTATGTATCTCTGTTGTTGATCTGATAACAGTGCAGCAAGAAAGAGCAAAGAAAATTGTTTTATGGATGAACGTTTGTTGTCTGCTAACTACTGTAGGTTTTACAATTTTCCTTTTGCACAAAAGCACTTTACATGACTGTGTATTTTGTTTAGCAAGTGAAGGTCAGATGTATCTCCTCTTCAACCAGTTGAGTAAGGGTACCATAAAGTGTTCCTGCCTCTAAGAGATTTAGGTACAATGGTGCCCTGCTAGTTCTTCACACTTTTAGACATTGCTGTGGGTAGATCGTAGCTGCTGTGTTTAGGCCTGATTACAGAACTTGTTTCTCTAAATAGATGGCGGGTGGTTTGAATGAAGTTTGCCCCATTCTTTCCTAAGCTTCTTGCCAACAAATGAACTTTTGTTCATACCCTTTTCTCTGGGAAATGCAGAAACAAGGAGCTTAAAGAGGCTACTTTACAAGTTTGCTGGTAGTTTTTCTAAATGCAGTTTTTTTGGTTGTGGGACTTGAGTGTTGGGTTTTTATGGTGAGAATATTCAGCACATTTTTCTGGTTGTGTTGGTTCTTTCTTGATTTTCCAATAGGCATCAGTTACATACTTCAGGCTTGGACAATAATCTTGAGTAATAAGAATGTCATAGACAAAGGAAGGATATCCTCTGATCAGTCTGGCTTGAGGAAAAGGGCTTGGGAGATCTGAGTTGTGAAGAAGCTTCTCCTCAAGGTTGTGGAGAGACACCCACTAATGCTTTGGCTTTAAAATATGTAAATTTTACTGATGAACTTTACAGTTACCTAGATCTCTATTATTCTGTCTCAAAGATCTTCAGACCCATGCAGTACTCATTCTGGAATATGGAGACCAGAATGTAAAGCTGAATTTTTAATTAAACAAAACACTTTTCCCTTCAAAAAATGTCACTTAATTGGATTAAGCAATATGTATGGGGGACGGAAGAGCAACTGTAAGTTTTGCTGAAGTTTTGCTTTTCTGTACCGGAAATTCTTAAGATGGAAACAGTTCGAATCAACATTTTAGAAGAAATATTCACAGTGCTTAAAATGAAAAATACCCTGGGGGGAAACAAGAGGATTTACATCTAAAAATGCCAGAAGGGAATTTCTCCTGTGAAATTCCCTCCAAAATACAGAATTCTCTGACCAACTCTGTAATGGAGACAGCTCATGACTTTATTACATACAATCAAGACTTAATCATGGTATGAAAGACAGGCTAGAGGCATTCCCTTTATACCTTACACAGTCAAAGTGCTTTTTTCTTCAAATGCCCTATTGAAAATTGGTCCTCGAAATCCTCCTGGAAACAAAATTAATATTTTACTTATTTTTATAATGAGTAAACAAATCTTGTTGGCACAGAACTTCTGATAAACTAATAAATATATACTGCTTCCAAATGCAGCCAGTTTCATGTAAGCTAGCTGTTCATGTAAGTTAGCAACAGTTTTGCCATGGTATTTCAGTTCCAAGA
Source organism: Ibycter americanus (assembly GCA_035590275.1). Classification (NCBI taxonomy): domain Eukaryota; kingdom Metazoa; phylum Chordata; class Aves; order Falconiformes; family Falconidae; genus Ibycter; species Ibycter americanus. The sequence goes on along the minus strand of JAVJGI010000040.1, from coordinate 80,447,781 downwards.
TTTTCTTCCCCAAGTTGGACCTTCTTGACTTGTCTAAATGACAAAATGACAGAAGTAGAATTGAAAATGTCTACTCCTGGCTGTTAACATAGACATTGCATAACCCATTTTTTCTTATTTTATTGTGCCATGAAAAAAGTTTAGAATAACATTATTTTCTAGAAGTACAAAAAAGAGCAGGAAGAAGACCATCTAATATCCAATTAGAGACTCTTACTATATTTGGATCTGCTCCTAATTCTAGAGCAGTCTATAAGAAAGGATTTTCAAAATCTTGGTTCCCAAATTTTAAAATTTATGCTGTTTCCCTGTACCTGGTGTTAACTATACAAATTGCAAAGTGGCAAAAATCTTTTCCATAGTACAAAGGAGAGTCTGGATGAATTCGGAAGTACAACTTCGTTGTGAACATAATTGCACTTCTTGCACATAATTGCAATCATAAGTCAAGCAAGATAGCTTCTAACAGTTGGGTCAGATTTTTAATTTTGTGAACTAAATTATTAATGAGAATATTTCCATAAACTTTCTGCATAAAAATTGACTTCATAACAGAGAGGTCAGTTGGTCTTGTCTTCTAGCCTTTATGATTAACAGTGGTAATCAGAAACTGTTTTCCCATAAATGTGTGCTGCTTTTATGCCTCCTGACGTACATACTAAATATAGGTGGTGAATTACTTACAAGCTTTATGAAGAAAAAGTTAATTCTGTAGGTTCTAGTTAAATTAGATTATGCATGTAGGATTAAGAAACATGAAGGGTTAAATGGCAAGTGTACACAGGAAGAGTATTTAGCTTTTTTTCTTTTTTTTTTTTTTTTTAGTGATTTAATACCTTGGGAATCTTGAAAGCTATATTGAGTCAATTGTGGAAAGTCTGATGCAGGCTACTTTTCAGTGTGGCTGCACTCAGACAAAATGGTACAATGCATAAAGACGACAAGCAGATCAGTACAAGAATGCATAATGCTATTGTAGAAATCAGTAGGGTTTCCACATCTGATAGACAGCCATGTTGAACACAGTATCTCTTGAGACTGATACAATGGTAATATAAGCAGACTTGCGGCAAATGGTGAGGTTGATTAGGACTATAAAGATTTTTATAAGAGAAGACTGAAAGGTTGAGATAATTTATGCAGAAGATAGATTGGAAACTTCTATAACCTGCCTCCTAAAGTAAGAGCATACCCGGTGTCATCAAATAGAATAAATTTAAAACAAATAAACAAGATTTTTGGGGTTTACCTGAAATGCAAAGAAACTGCAGAATTCAAGGTCACAAAGACTGAAATTTAAGATGATTCAAAAAGACATTGGACACTTTTCTTAATGAGAATTTTAAATAATAAGCATACTTTTTCTAGAAAAGACAGATCATTTTAAAAAGCAGTGCCTGAGGCAAACATATACTTTTAATATAACAGTTTATTGCATCTTCTTGTGACGTATCTTGGCTGGCCAGCATTAGAAATATTGAGTAAGAGTCAGGATATTGGACAAAATGGACAAGCATTTTTTTTCAGGATGACAGTTTCTCTTCCCATTGCAATCTGAATTAGTTTGTTATAATTTCTCTCCACTCCACTTGTCAAGAAAAAAGAATGAATGGCAGCTTTGATTTCCCTTTCTGCCCCCAGAAAGGGATATCTGTCATAGTCCTCCTTCGGAGATTCAAAGGGTCAAGTATTTTGAGGCATCTTTCACTCACATTTCATGCTTATAATCTGTGAACAGGTCTGGGACTACGGTAAATATCTCATTCTGTGCTCCTTTTCTGGCATTTCACTACTTTGATAAATGAGAGGTGGTATATTTTACAGTTTCAGGCATGCTCAGCTGCAAACACAGGATCTGTTTTATTCTAAGAACACTCATCCCTTGGAAATTCTTCTGCTTTCGAGTGTCTCAATTTCTGTATTAACTATTGAAAGTCTTACCATAATAATTCAAAGAGCTTAATACATTCATAAGAAGTTTCCTTTAAAAATATTCTTCTTTTACCACCAAGATTGTCTTCTCCTACTAGCCCAATTTATAGTAAAAACAGTTCTGGTCCAAAATATAACAGTTCTTGATTAGGGCACTTCAATCCTGAACCAGGAACTGAATTTTGTAGCTACTTTCTCTCTCCACAGAGATTCAAAATCCTAAATCTCATTTCTGTTAGCTGTCAAATTACAAAATATGGCTGTGATTAGAACTGCTTAAAGACAGAATTTCTGTTCTATGGGATTTTCTAGAGAAAAAAGAAATGTCATTCGGTTGTAGAATTAAAAGAATAAGTACTAGATTTTTTTTCACTCAGAAATAAAACCACAGTTAATTACTTAGAGTTAATTGGAATCTGATAGAATCAGAGAATATTAAGGTTGGAAGAGCGGGTCAGGTAGGTCAAGTAACAGCAGGTTACTCAGTGCCTTGTCCAGTCTGGTCTTGAGTTTTGGTTGTCAACCTCACAGTGAAAATTTTTTTGCTGTTATATTGTCAGAATTTCCCACGTTCCAGCTGGTGCCTGTTGCTTCTTGTCCTTTCCCTGAGCAGAGACTTTGCTCCCTGGTGCCACTGGGGTCCCTGGGAGAGCTGCTTCTGTTGCCAGGAGGTTCCCCTTGTCCCCAGTGCCTGAGCTGCAGGTGCCTCCAAACAGTGGGGGTCCCCTCCAGGTGCAGGTGTGCACATGTGTGTGTTAACAAATACTGTCAGTCAGCATTTTCCTCATCATCAACCCTGAGGGACAGCCCTAGCAACCAGCTGCTCCTCAGCTGGCCCATTCCTGCTGCTCACAGCCCGCAGGGTGGTGCTGGCAGTCCAGCCAGCAGTCCGTGTAGTTCTCCTCACCCCATTTGCTCTAAGGACACTGCAGGAGACCATGTCACAGGCTTTGTTAAGTCAAAGTGAACAGCATCCATTACTCTTCCTTCGTTCACCAAACCAGTCCTGTATTCATGCCAAGCTCACAGGTGGCCCGCTTCAAACTTACCAAGTCCATGTTGTTTATTACCAGCTATTTCTTGTTCTTCATATCCTGGGTGTTTTCTGAAGGATTTGGTCGGTACTTCTCCCAGGGACTGAGGATAATTAGCCTGTGTTTAGCTGGATCCTCTTTTTTGCAATTAAAAGTGGATGTGATGTTTATCTTTTTCCAAAAGTCTTAGACTTGAGAAGTCCACATGAGGTATTCTGTGTCACCACGAAGCCCCGTCTCACCTGACTTCCTCCTCTTGTGTAAGCCCAAACCCCAAAAGCCACGATCTCCCGCTTGATTAAAACTTTTCATGGTAAATTACACATAATTTTTAATATAAGAAATCACAAGTTTATAATTCACACTCCAGTTGTCACGGAGTGCAAAATTTGAGCTGTTTTGCTCAATAGCCACTGTATCAGAAGTTCAACTTCTTTTTCTGATTATTTCCCACCCAACCCCATTTGTCCCACAGTTCTCTCTTCTGGGATTAAAGTTCTAGCAAATCAGAAAAAACCTTTGCTAAGTGAAAGAAAATTAATTTGAGGTTACTTGAAAGCTGCCATACAAGTCGTTGTTAAAAGGTAACATGGAAATGCTACTTAGCATGATCTCAGTATATAGAAGGGAAGGTAGTAACAGACAAATCACAAGGGATCATAAAATGTGGTATGTATTTGAGCACTATGATAAACAGGCTATTCAGTCTTGCCATGGTGCAAATACCTGTGGTAGTAAATCTACCAGACGCTGCTAGCCTAAAAGGAAAAAAAAGAGTCTGAAGTATGTTGAGTCTGGCAAGGCCACAAGTAAGAGAAGCTGGTAATAACTTGCCCATGTCTCTAGCATCTGTGATGCTCTATTACATGCTCTAAAGATGTCCCTTTGAAATCCCTGTGGAAAAGTTGCCACTGATTTGAGTCAAGGTGAATCAAGACCTTAGTGCTCATATAGGCCATGTTTGTCATAGTAATTTGCCTAGGAGTAAAGGTGGCATTGCATGAGGAATGGTTGTACCAGTATGAGGATCATGGGAAAATATGTATTCAGTACCCCTTTAGCTGTGTACAGGGATCTATAGAGATAATTTCTTAGCTGAATATCTCTTTTCCCTTATAGGAAGAGTTAATTAGTTATACTTGAGGGGGTTATACTATTCCATCCAAGAGAACATTGTAGCTTTATATAGTTTGCTTTTTTTTTTTTCCTATCAAAAAGACTAGTATGTTCTGTGTTTGAAAATATAACACGTGAAAGTTTAATTTGGTTTTCCCTGCTTGTCAAGAGGTTTGGTTGTTTTTTTCTTTTCTCACTCAGATATCTCACTCACGGGGACCTCAAGCATGCATGGAGCCCATCTTGTTCTTGCACAGACTGTTGCCCTTCTGGTGAAGAGGTTTCACCACGTTAGGCGAGACTGGAGAGGAAGTGTGTCAAACGTGCTGCTGCCTGTCTTCTTTGTTGCACTGGCAATGGCCTTGTTTAGTGTGAAGCCACTGACTATTGATTATCCTTCTCTCAAGTTGACACCAAAACTTTATGACAATGCAGAATCCTTCTTTAGGTAAAGGGCTCATCCATCATCATCAATATCCAGGGTTTTGGGACCTTTACTCTTGTGTTCTCATATTCTAAAGACTATTTGTATTCCAGAAAGAAGAATAGGTTACTTCTTACAATACCTGTTTATTTTTCAGGTGTTTAGTACATTTTAATAGATTATTATGAGGGAGAGATAAAATTAGAAAAACACTATGCCGAGGATTTTCTGGAGGGAAGGGCAAAGACTTCGGAGCAGTTTGAACAGGGTAATCTGTTTTAAAACCAGCCACAGCCATTTATATATAAATGAACGAGTGTATTTAAGCAAGCCTTTGCATGCTTCATTTTAGCTAATTGCTTAGGTCTGAAGCCATTTTCTCAAAATAATTCTCAGGTTTGAAAGTGTCACACAGTAGTAACAAAGCCTGGTGCCCTTCTTACTCAACCTCTACTTTCCATGTTTAGCTTTGAAATCAACTACATTCTTTTATTTATTTCTAATGTACAGTACTTATAGATCTGAACTATAGGTACTGTAGTACCTATAGATCTGAACTATTTTGTACTGAGTGCATATCACATATAGATCACTTCCTCTACTGGACAAATATCCAGATATCTTCATAAACAATGCAATGCTGTTTGAATTTATAAATGAAACATAAAAACATTTAAACCATGTTAACTGTTAGGGATGCATATTTATGAAGAGGAAGATGGCCATGAGGAGACATTGAGATTTGTTTAGCCATTATTGCATAGGATTTTATTTACACATTCACATATCGTTTTTGAAATCAGATAATTTTGCTGTTTTGGTATGTTTCCTATGCATGGATTTTATAGTTCTTTAGTTTATTGGTAAACATGCAGGATCTTGAGCCTGAAAGTTAATACAATTAACATGTTTGTCTTTCTTTTTCTCCCCCACCCCCGCCATGGCCCACTTTGAACAGCACTGAAGATGATAACCTAGGAAACCTTTCTCAGATTCTACTGAGATATTTCTCTGATTGGGACCACACATGCCTGCATTCAAAACAAGGGTAACAGTGAATAACATAACTACTTCCTTAATTGCAAATTATAAATATTGTAAATTCAGTATTTTTACTCTGTGGAATGTGGACTATCTTAAGCTTTTCTTGGCAGCATGAGGTTAATGACAAATCTGTTCTGATGAAGGAGCTGGCATCCAGGTAAAGTAAATAAGTAGGCTTCATTGTTAAAGGTCTGATCCAAATCCCTTAAAAGTCAGTGACAGCTTTCTGATTAATTTCAGGAGGATTTTGATCAAGTCTGGTGTCCGAATGAATGAAGGCTAGACAATAATTACAGTATTAGTTAGGAAGCATTCCAGATTTACAAATTTAGGAATGCAAAGTGGTGACCATGCTTTGCTTATGTTATTGCTGCAAACACAAGGCATGCAGTTCATTTGTTGCATTACTGATATAAATATATTTAGCAAATCCACTTTGATATAAGTAAGTAAAATTGATATAGCTTTAGACACCACTGCCGCTGTGATAAAATGCTGAGGAGGTGTTCAAGATGCCAGATCTGCTCGTTACTCGGTGGATTTCTTCTGTTAAGTAATACATTCATTTAATAGTTTTTCCTATTGTTATATTTATTCCCTTTAGAATAAATAACTCATGTTGGAAGATGGAATCTACATCACCCCAGGATTCATGTGGATGTATGGCTGAACAAGAGGTATGCAATTTTATATTTATTTATGCATGTAAAAATTATGTCTGTGTATATTACATCTAATACCTTGACTCTCCTTTTTGAAGGACTACAGAAAGGGATGAGGCAATAAACCTTCAGAGCACTGGCTTTTTTACGATTGGAGATTTCCTTCTGTTTCATATAATGTTTGGGCTATGTGTTTTGAAGTCTTCAGGGAAAGAGCTTGCACAGTTTTGATGTATACATGTGGGTGTGTATATATCGACACACACTAGAAATAGCTATAGATTGATCTAAAATAACAGGAATCAGAGATGAATGAACTATTCTCAGGAGATGCAACTTTGCTTTAAATATGGTATAGGACTTCGCTTACAAAAATACTCATGGAAAACAAGGTTAAAACATAACACTCCCATAGTATCTGGAAGACTACATACTTTCCAAAGGACAGGGCAGGCAATCTAACTGATAGAAGGTACCAGGGAATCTACATGTGAATGAGATTTAATTGTTAGCAGTTTATTTTTGTTTGAATTGTGTCTTTGAAAATAAACCTTTGAGGAAAGAGGGGATTTGGAAAAAGATAATGAATTTCTGACCTTCTTGACTAGTGAGTTTTCCTGCTGACTGGCTCTGAGGTTTAGCAATAGACAAGAACGTGAAACTGTGTCTGAAGTGACAAATGTATTTCCCTGGATGGGACCGTTCTATCAAATACATTCTCTCCTTCATAATGATATAAATATGTAGAGTAAGAGTTGCATCTGAAACATAGCAATACAGTTTTGGGAGAAGCAGAAGGAGGAAACTAATTTTTTACTTTGCTGGGCAAGGAACAAATTTTCCTCTAATACTAGTGAGATTTATACTTAAAATATGAGAAGCTTAAATAAAATATGAGAAGCTTAAATAAAATGGGAATGGGAACTCACAAAGGGAGAGGCCCATTAACCATGAAAGCACAAAGGAGAGAAGTCACTTGACAACGCAGGCAGAACCTGTATCTGTGACCTATGGAAAATCAAAATCTCTGAGAGGGAATTTTAGTTTCTGTAAGGTTAGGATGTCAAATAAACATTAAATTTTTTCAGTTGATATACATAACGTACTTTATAAGGCTTCGGAGATATTGGATGATACCATCTGTCTCCTTTTCTTTGGTTGTGAGAATACCCCACTGAATCACTAGAAAACATTTTCCTTTATTCTTCTCTGAAGTCCATCAATGGCATTTTTAGAAGCATATTGCATTAATTAGAATTTTGTTTTCATCTCATATTCATGTGGTGCTTTTTTTATGTTTCTTCTCAGGCACAAGTGAATAACAGCCTTGCCATTTTCATTGTTGCAAACCTTTTTAAACATATAGAAGTCTTGATGTCTTCAAAACAAAACTGACTGGCAGGGTTGCAAAAGAAATCAAAATTTGTTCTAATATGTAGGTAACAATTATCTGGGATGCATTATAAATATAAACCATACATAATTTATTGAAAAATTATCAAAGCTGAGAAAGGCAAATCTAGTTGAAAAGCAATGCTATAAAATCTATGTAAAAATTCAAAAACATGGCTAAACATAGCGCCACTGATTTTTAAGAGTGCTTTACTTATTTTTTTTATGCTGTTTTTCAGATGTGTCCAAATTTCAATACCTCTGCTCCTTATGTGAAGAATAAGAATGGACATATTTTGTACAATCTTTCAGGGTTCTTTGTGGAAGAATATTTAGTGAGGCCTTCCAACAAGGCAAGGTAACCTTAAATTATCTAACTTTTGCTTATCTTTTGAGTACAAAAACCACAGTCCTTCCTGATCCAAAGCATAGACCTATGTCACGTAGGATATAAGAGGTAGTTGCCTTTATCTGTTGGCTGTTATCAAGGCGTACAGTCAGGCTAAGGTGACATGGAACCCCCTGCATGGCCACTTCTCAGAGCTTCCTCTAGCAGCTGCATAACAATTACATCTAGGCATACCCTGGTCCTTCTTGTCACACAGTTGTTTCAGCATCTCAGAGAAAGAAAATGTATATGTATATGCAAATCAGACAAACAATATAGTTTCCATTCCTCAGAGACTCAAATAGAGGTGGATATGCTCCAATTAATCTTTCTTTTAAGTAAAAAGTGCTGGTATTCCCCTGGCAAGACTTCATATTCGTGATACCAGCCACAAAGGTTTTAATTTGCTATATTTTGAGGTTTACTTACATGCTTTTACAGCTCAACCACTTCCTTTGACATAAGTGCAAATACTAGACCAAGTATGATTTTATCAAGAAGAAAATGTTAGCCATTTATGCATTAAAAAAATGTGTATCTGATTTGATAAAAATAGAGGTAAACATCTTAGAATAAAAGATTTGAGTGAGAATATGGATGGAATAGGAAGAAATCAAACTGTTTAAGATGTTTCTGAGAGTCAGGGATACCTCACTTGCTCACAAACCTTCCTGTTGCTCAGGGATTTCAGCTTTCAGAAAGTAAAAATTCTTATCTGAGGGAATCCCACTGACTAGAAAAGCACAATAATGTTCAAGAGTATATTGAGCTTCTCCTTTTTAACAGAGAAGGGGTTTATGAAGGGTGAAGTTTTGCTTTCAGTTGAAAAATAAAGTATTAGTGTAGATATTACCACTTTATCATTGCAAGAAAAGACTGCAAAGCTTAAGACAGGTAACTTGTTCTTACTTTGTTATTATATTCTATTACCAGATATGGTGGTTGGTCTTTTGGAGGGAGGAAAGCATCTGAGCTTCAAGATAAAAAATTGAATAACACCAAATCTAAGCCTCTGGCTAAGGTAAGGGCTGCATGTGTGTGTACGCGTTTGTATGTATGTATTGCTTACGTACTCAGATTCCAACTTCACAGCACTTAGCAAATAATAAATCATTACTTTCAGTCCTTGCATTTAGAAACTGGGGGAAAAGCCCTCTGCTATAGTCCTCTTCTCTGTTTATAATTCTTAAACTATTCTCCTGTATTCTGAGAAGCAGTTTTAAATGAGTCAGATGATACATCTTTTGTTTCACTGAGCTCAACTTTAAAACTTGTTCTTAAGTAGTCAGCCCAGATATTTCTTTGTGTTCTTTTTTCTACAAAAAGTCAATGTCAGAACTGACAAAAGTTCATTGAACTTCTCAAAAACGAGTTGTTATTGATTTTTTTTTTTTTATTCCTGCAAATAATATTTTTCTTTGCTACATTTGTCTTTCTCCTCCACCCTGTGCCCGCATCCCGTGTGTCCTGTCCACCTCTAGCAAAAAAAGAAAAAATAAAAGATTTAGCTTCTAGGACTAGTTGCTTCTGCATAACAAATATGCTACCCAGTGTTTATAATCCCCTTTTCAAATATGAGTAACTTTCCTTTTTTATCCCAGAGAAACAGAAATGTGACTTGCTAAAATTAGTCAGGTTGTGAAATCTGAATCTCTTCTTGACAGTAGTTTGTACTGTCTTGAAATGCTACCCAGAGCCATTATTTTCTGCCAGGAGCTACCTCTGAAGTTAGGAAAAGAAGGATTATTGTAAGCACAATTGAAATAAAGAGCTTTCCCTTGAGGCCTTTTGGTATGCACTGGAAGGATACATCATCTCCATACTGTGAAAACCTGGGACAGGACCTAGAGGCTAACAGGCGATTTAATAGTACAAGGAATATTATTTTCCTTGGGCATTCTTTGAAAAGTTCTTTTGAGATCCATTCAAATGTAGACCAGTAATGAGTAGAGGAATAGCAGTCTCGGAGGAGTACTGAGGAATATCAGTGAGTGGTCTCTATTTTTGTATTCAAGGCAGAACAGACTTGATAAGAGGAAGGTCTGGACTTTCCAGATTAGAATATGAAAGCATGATGCTTCTGCCTTTAAATTGTTTTATGGGAGTATACAAACTAGATTTTATTTGCGCTTGTAAAGGAAGAAGAGATGAAGCAGTGTAAATAAGCTCTATCCCAAAATCCATTGTGGGACAAAGTGTCAAAACAACCATGCGTTAAAACAACATACAGATATTCTCCAATCCAGTGTCATTTCACATTTAGTTTTGCAAAATCACTGCCTGTTTGCAATGCCACTTCCATGTAGTTTTGTTAAAAATCTTATATATGCACCCTACCTTATATATATTTTCATTTTGGTCATTTGTGACATCCCTTCTACCTCCAGATTTCTTATAGCTTTGAACTTCAGTTCCATCAGTCCTTCATTAGGAACTTGAAGTCCTACAGGACTGCAGTAAGATGTGTTTTCTAACTGCTGTTTTTCTCCTACGTATCTTTAATCATTTTAGACTCTTGTTTTGACATGCCTGTGTTGTGGTTTTTGTCAGGATCCTTTTTTTTAAATTGTCTTTGGCATAGAGCTCCACCTGCCATCAGCACAGGGATAAATTATAGTTATACTGTTAGTGAGTAAGCTTCATATATAAGACCCAAAGAAAATAGTGGAGTAGATTTATAAAGGGCACTGTGTTATATAAAATACCTCCTGGAAGTGGCTTTCAACTGATGTAATGTCAAATTATTGCATTAACCTTTCAGTAATTAATGACCAGACTTTTACTTTGACCTTTCAGGCTTGTTCATGAGACAGTGACTGTACCATTTACATAGCCTTGTATGAAAGAAAACGAGAAATTTACATTTGAAGAGACTTACTATATGATTCATTTCATTTCAGAAAATTTCTGAATCTTTATCCATTATTCTCCTCCACTCTAAAAGGCCAACAGTTTTTCCAGTTCAAATTAAATTACCTATTCAATACCTCTTTTACTGTACCGAATCATACCATGCTGTATATACTGCATACATGGTATATGCATGCACAGAATGTGTATGTATGCATGCACAAGAGAAAATATATCTACCACATGACAAATGTGGCTGATTAAAACCATTGATTATGACATTCATTGATGATCACTGCTACGTGGCAAAAGCACAACACAATTTTTTTTCTGTTTTCATGACTGTATATTCTTTGGTTTTCTTTGATAATGTGGGCAAAAAATATTCCATAATGATTTCACAGTTTCTGTTGTTTATAACAAATAAATATAGCAAGAACATGTGGTAATTTTAGTCCTGAAAAGAAATTTAAACTATTTATGTGCCATTCTGAAGTGTGTATTTTTCCAATCTCTAAGGTTGGGATTTGAGGTTTTACTGTACAGTAACAGTATAAATGTCCAGAGGAAGTTACATCTCTCCAGTCTAATACCCCTTCTCTCTGCCTTCCCATCATGAATCTGGTCCAGCAATGCTTAGAGATTCTTTACCCCTCCTGATCCTTTTTCTTTTTGATAGGCCATAGGTTAGTCAAAATATCAGTCTAGCATTATTCTGGAATATTAACAGCAGGTAAAAATGGTATAGAATAATGGAAAACACCTCTTTACAGAACTGATAGTTAATGTGGTGAGGTGCCATGTTTTTCCTTGGGAAGGAATTTTAACAATTGTGGAAGCTGATAAAATCATGAATATAAAACCAAATCATCTTAGTCTATATATTTTTCCATTGTTTACCTCTTTTCTGCCCTCTGTAAATAACTACCTGTGTGGCACAAAAGAAATATGAAAGATATTTCAGCTGGAACCTTTGCAATCAATTTAGAAAAAGCCACAAGACTTTAGAAAAGAAGAGTTTAAATGTGTCTTCTGATGAACAGCCTCAAATGCCTTTTTTGCCAGATTATAGACAACTAAATATCCAGCTTCAGTTTGGTTATTTCCTGGTGGTTTGATTCAGTTACGTAATGTAGATTGAGTGAAGAATTGTAATTAATGTGTGGGATATAGAAATGTATTGTTATACAAAATGACCTATTGTGGTTTTTTGTATTTTCTAAGGTGTTCTGTGAACACTTGAGACCTTTCCCCTACTTCAATTACATAAGGATGTGTCACCAGAATTTTGTTTTATTGTTTTCTTAATTGCTTTTTTTTTCAATACAATGAACACAATTGTAGTGGAGTTTCATTATATATGTATAACTTTTTATTTGGCCCAAGTCTTTTTTTTAAAAATATACAGTAAGAAATGGGCATGTGAAAAAGTCTGGTTACCCTTTATGACTCGTTTATGTTTCTTTGCCTTGGTTGCCATTTGTAAAGGAGATCCAGCAGTGCAAATATTTGCAGTTTTCCTCAAGACAATTAGGTTTTATTTCACTTAATTTCTTTAAAGAACTCTCTTCTTGATTAAAGAATGGAGGATCTAGTTTGTGTAGTAATTAGTGAGAACTGAACTGGAGGAGAACAAAGGAGTTGCACATGAGTTTGCAGAGAAAGAGTTTGCAATTTGTTATTTTTCTTTTCTTTAAACATGGGGACATAAGATGCTGTTGAAATTTCAAGAAGTTGTGAAGACCACATAAAGATGAGTACAAAATGTGAAAGTTAATGCACGCAAAAGCAGTGGTAGACCACAGCTGTTCATTTTTAAAATAAGGACTAACAGATCTTATGCCAAAGAAGATTCAAGGGTGAGAGGCATAGGATAAATGACAGTGGAACTCAGAGCAGTATTTGGAAGCATGATATAGGATAGATGGGAGGAAAGTGAATGGACAGTTAAGAGTGTTGTAAACTTTGCCTCACAACAGAGTATAATGTGGAGATCCAAACAAGTAGGTAATCAGGAAAATAATTATTAAGACAGGATAGTAGGACTGAAGATTAGACAATCTCACTGGGAAACATAGAGAAGAATGTGGCAGGAAAAACAGTCAAAATCTGGAACTAGTGTTCAAGTAAGGATTGTAGCTGGATACTACAAGAAAGAAAAAACCTCGGAATTTTCTGCAAGTAAATAAAAAGAAATATCTGGAAATTTACACCAGTATCAAGAAGAGGCACATATATTTGGAAGAGTACTAGATGAGAACAGCATTTGAGTGAGGAGAAAAGAATCTTTAGGGAAGTTTCCAAGATGTAACTGTATAGATGGTAATTTTAGAAAGGATGTAAGAAAACTGAAATCCTAGAAGGACTATTAAGGCAAGAAAGATCTGTATAAAAAACAGTGCACTTTGCAGTATGAATCAGAATCCAGACACAAAGTGAGAATTGCCCAGCATCAACCCGAGATGTACTAAAAACAGATTATCAAATAGCTGATATATAATTTGGAAAGGTTAAGAGTTTTTCAACTGTATAAGCAAAAAGAGGAGATGAAAGGTTACTGTGGAGTGAGGAATGAATAATAATCAGAGATTATTTTAAAAATGTCACTAAACCCCAAAACAAACATACATAATAATTTGACCTAGTTTTCAATATGGATGATGTGGGTTCAAATGCACTATGAAGAACCGTAACCAGGCATAGAAATGGAATCGATTTTCAAAAGCAAAGCAAAACTCAGACCTCAGTATATTCAGTTTTGAGACATATCAGTCTCTCAGCAATGATTCTAGCACATGGAAGTGTGAATTTTAAGTGTATTTATCAAGAAGGGTGATTCTTCATGATTTAAGGATAAAGTATATGTTGTAGCAGAATTGCTTCCCTGTGCTCCTCAGAGACACTGGCTTGCATTGTCTGCCTTAAAGTTTGTCTGTATTAATTTCCTTCATCCCTAACAATTTACTGATGATTGCTTGTTGAAGGTGGAGACACAACTTTGTCCTTTATAGAATAGTTTCATACTCATCTTGTAAACAGTGCCTTCTTGATTCTTTCTTTCGCTACTTTCTGGGATATCCTGTTCCTAGACATTTTATATTGTATGTCACTTGCAGGTATTGTTTAGACAAGTCTTTTTGGAATTTCGATAATATTCTCCACTTGTAACACTAGTTTACTGATCTTTTTGTATTTTCAATTGAATTGGCATGTGTTATTTTTACATTGTTTTTCCTCTAGTTGTTCAATCAAATGTGTGTAGAGGAAGGGACACTGTTCCATTAGATCAGAGGATCTCAATTTAATAATTAACAGGTGTACAGCTCCAACAGTAGTAAGCAAACTGCTGCAAACTGTTGAAAGATCTGTACAAATTAACAGATTCTGTTCTGCCTTGTTGACTTCTTCTATAAATAGGTGTCATAACAGGAGAATTAGATATCCTTATGCAACTCTTAAAGGTATGGGAGCTTTCAGATCAGCATTCAAATTCAACTAATTTTTGCTTCACAATTTTAATTGTTTCTTCCAGGTGTGGTACAACCAAAAAGGTTTCCATTCGCTGCCATCCTACTTAAATGAACTCAATAACTTCATTCTGTGGCTGAATTTGCCTCCTAATGTGGATTGGAGACAGTATGGTAATAGTCCTTCTTTAAGTCTTTTTTCATATGCTTTGAAAAGTAGTTTTAAAATAAACTAAAATAATCAATCTGAAGTATGAAATTTTTTCATAGTATAAAGTAGGATTGCAGGGTCACACATTTCCGAGGAGGATTTGAAAGCAGAACTTTTATTTAAACAGGTTTGCTTGTGTGAAGAATGTGGTACACAAGTTAAAATTTGAATTTACAACTCACTATGCCATAGGAGTTCCTTACAAAGGACATTCCTGTGGAGTAAGTGTAAATTGGTTCACTATACATGGGATGTTAATCCCTGTGAAACCAGTGCTAGAGCTTGCTTAAATGGGATGATTAATGCACCACAGAGTATGGATTTATAACTGCTTTGTCACTTTACTCTATCTCCTTATATAAATATCCAGAGTAAACCCAGAGTATCCTGTAAATTCACACTGCAGTGTGATGTTCCACAGCATCCTGTTACTCAAAGAGCAGGAGAGGCTGGTATGTCTTACTATTGTACATAACAAAACAGAGACTTGTATATTTAACATCTGAATTCTCTGATTTAGATATCCCAGAACTTTATACGAACTAGTTAAAATATGAATTTTACAAACTGACTTTACAAAAAAAAAGACTGTATCCAAAGAATCAGCTGTTAACACAGGTGATATTTCAGGATGTTGAAATCTAGTTTGAAATCTGGACTTGATAGTTCAGGCTAACTTCTGTTCATTTCAGTTCCTTTCATTCTTAAAGTTCTGTTAAAGAGGAATTAGTTTGGTTTAGAGAAACTGAAAAATAGCTTATGACCAGAGTTTCTGAAAAGGTGGGATGATTGTCTGTAGCGGTAAAATGATTTTCAGTGTGTTTATAATGCAGAAGGAAAAAGATGACAGAAAATCATTGAGAAGGGGGAAGGAATCCTGATTATCTGCAAATAGAAATCCATTAAGAAAAGTTTCTAGAATGTCAATGAAAAAAGAATAATTCCTTGCTTTCAGGATAACTAGGGTTTTATTTTTCTAAATGAATTACGAGAATGAATTCAAGGTAATGTATTTCTGCAGAAAGTTTAAATGAAATGAAATCAGGTATTTTAATGAGAATTTTTAATAGAAATAAATTTTTAATCACGTTTCCCTGCACTTGATGAAGAGGACTGATGCTACCTTGTTTTCTGTAGCATTAGATAAACCATTCTGGAACTTAAATGCTTAAGTACCCTTACTTTTATATCTGTCATGGAGAACCGGGGCCTTAGCATCCAGATTACAGCTGGAGAAAATTACAGTTGTCCCAAGGACTGTGGAAATGTTATGTTTTACGTTGTTGCATGCACATAGAAACACAATAAGCAAAACAATGCTTAATAAATATTTGAAGTCTTGGGCTGTCATCTATGCAAATATGGGTTCATTATATAATCTTCTGACAGAATATGTTGGCTAAGTCTCTGCAGACATAGATTTTATGAACTAGAAAGCAGTTTATTTACGTGTGTATCTATTGGAGAGGTGCAGTAAAGATGGATTGATCATGCTCTTGAGACAAAATGCAGAGGAACCTGTCAAAGAAATCCTAGAAAGAGAAGTTTTCTACCTATCTGTATGTATGTATATGTGTATGTACACATATATGTATATGTGTGTGTATATATGTGTAGAGACAAATACATACGTATAATTTATCTTTTAAAAAACTCAACAGTTTTACAATGCTATACAGGGCACTTAAGCTTGGTTCACTTTGACTTTTAACTATCTCATTTAATGTTACTGCTCTGATGAAGAAGAACTATTTATATGCTTTTCTTATTAAAATGGTTCTATGCATTCCTATAAATTAGCACTCAGAAGACGACATACTGTGTTTCAATGCTGAAATCTGTTATTTCTGATTTTTTTCCCACTTTGCAAACTCTGTTTATATGCAAGGTCAGTTCTAGAATATTATTGGAAATTGCTCTGAGGAAGCTTGTTAGGATGTTGCAGAAGTGTAGCTTTGTAATTCTGACTTGCATTAATGCCATGGTTGTTTTCACAGGATGACTTTTTCCTGTCAACAGAACCGGTGCTTCCGTATTAAAGTGACTTAAAAGTAACCTGATCCTTGAAAAGGGAGTGTGAGAACAGTCTTTCCTTACTTCACAAAAAATACATCTTGCTATACTGTAAGATACTTCAATAGGGCAGGGCATTACCATGCGTGTAAACAGAGCAGCAACTTCTATGATATTGAAACAAACCTGAAAGAGGTCAACAGCTTATTTAAATGCTCATATAAATTCTGAGGAACCCTTTCACTTAGCAGTTATATCCTGTGGGTATTTCTTGAGCATGAACCCAGTTCTCCCACATTCTCTGGAGGAGGGAAGAGTCGTTACAGACAGTGTGCCTTGTTCTACCTGCTTTGCTCACAGGGACAGATCTACTAACTTTCATAGGAAATCAGTAGTACTGGTCCCAGTTTGTGGTAGGTTTTAGTGATAAGGAGCTGAGAAGGAGGCTAAATGCTTTTGTCTAATGTCTTCTCTTCAGTCAAGAGGGTACAGGGAACATAGACTTAGGATTTGGTATGAGAGTTTGAAGGAAGAAGTTATACCCAAGAATACAGAGGACATATGCTACCTTGTGCTGATTTATATCCTGAGGGATTTGTATCTGTTCCAAACATAGTGAAAAAAAATTGACTGGGATTTTTTTTTGTGTCAGTCCAAGTTACTGACTTTTGATCATCCTGAGCATGCAGGAGCAGGAAATGGTAGTTATTTGGTGATCAATCTGGCCTTCAAATCCTTCCTTTGCAAGTGGAGAGATTTCTCATTTTTTTACCCTCATATGGGATTATCAGTAATCTTCTCCATGAAGATGCTTGGAAAGTCACAA
The DNA here is from genome assembly GCA_035590275.1 of Ibycter americanus. Taxonomy (NCBI): domain Eukaryota; kingdom Metazoa; phylum Chordata; class Aves; order Falconiformes; family Falconidae; genus Ibycter; species Ibycter americanus. Next base: position 80,430,422 of record JAVJGI010000040.1, on the reverse strand, counting down.
TGTTTGCTTCTAGTAATTTTCATATAAAGAGTAGTATGGTTGTTGAAGAAAATGTGTGTGCCAGCTGAAGGTGCATGTAAATAGATAGAGCAACAGAAGTTAACCAGATTGATTTATGTCAGTTTATCATAGTTGATCGATCTATTTTGGAACAGCAGTTCAGGAATACTTCTTGTGTGAAAACAGCTCATCTTCTGTACCATGTTGATAGCCACCTCTAGCTTCATGATCATGTAAGTTTGTGGTTCTGTTGTGGGAAAAATTTAACTCGTCTGTCTTACTGGAAAGGAAATCAAATACGTTTTGTTCTCTAGTTGGTCATAAATTCAGTGACAGTTAATGAAAATGAGCACGTTAATAAAAAAGAAGTGAGAAATATTATTCAACAGAGAAGGTAACGTACTTCTATCAAAACTCTTCCTCTTAAGGAAAGGCTACATAATAATAATAATAATAATAATAAAGTAATAGTAATCTATAAAAATGTCTGTAAAATATAGTGGTCAAAAAGATTTCTTACATCAATACTTGAACAGAAATGTATCAATATAGAAAGGCCTTGTGTGGTGCAGCTGCCCCATCTCAGGACTTCTACTAAGGTCATTGATTTTTTAAAAAACCTTTCATGCTAGGGCTCATTGTAATCATTCATGTAGCATCCTCATTTATTTCAGAGTTAGTTCTTCAAAAGGGCTGAAGGGATCAAGAGACACATTTTCAGCTGAGTTTTGGTGGAAAGTGACTGTAAAATGTCTTGACTGCTTTGCAAATTCTAAATTTAAACCTTTTCTCAAAGGAAACCGTGAAATGGCGTTTAGTAGGAACCTCCTTAAACATGTCTGGTTAGTGGGGGGAAAGTAAAATAGAAATCATTGATGAGGGTGCTGCCTGTGAAATTCTCCATAAAATATCACCTGTAATTTTCCATAAATAGTAACATCTCATTTTATACAAACAGAAATCTCATCATAAATTTTAAATGGCCACAAAGACAAGCTTGTAAAAAGCATGTGTATATATATATATGCTACTTCCATTTTTGTTATACATATGATTTTATTCTAATCTGAAATAAAATGTCTGGAGTAAAGAAACCTGATTGGTCTTCTATTCAAGTCTGTAACAATGATGATATTTAGAATTAGTAGCACATATCCAAATTGATCTGTATACTCAAGACTCAGCATGCTACATGACAGAAAGAAGAGATAGTTTACAAAGGAGTGCAGAGAGACAGGCTCAGGCACGCCCAAAATACAGTGCAGAACCACAAAGTATACCTCAGGACAGCTCCAATTAGCCTGCGGTGATGGCATACAACCTTGAAGACCCTTGAGATTTTTTCTTCTAGATCTCTCCACCCTATATTAAAAAAGTACTGCTTGGTTCATATCACTGTCCTCATTTTTACTGCAAACCCATAGATTTTGTAACGTGATTATGTGGAAAGTTGCACCCAGGCAGGATAGCCTGGGCTACCAGTACCTCTTGTTCTTTAGAACCTACAGGAAGGAAACATTCCAAGCCTCTAAGACTATGCCAAATTGCATGTGGCTTTCCTTTCTGACAGATAGTCAGGTGGTTTAGATTTGAAATAGAAGATCTAGAGCACTCCTGAAGGTACCATTTACAGACTGTTAGTAAGATGTTGGTATGGGAAAAGGTGTCTTGAGTTGTGCAGCTCCTGAATGGTAACAGGGCAGGATTTTTCCTACTACAGTCAGGATACTGTTAATTTCAAAAATCTGTAGTGTGGATGTGTTTTCCTTTTCCCTGGCAACTGTCCTATCCAGAATGGAAAATGGTAGTATTTTATTCTAGAGAACGTCGTAATGCTTATAACATTTTATAAAGAATTTATTTCACCAGGTTAGGGATGCCTTTTTAACATAGTAGAATCTAAAATTAATTTAATCAAGAACAATGTAGGGAAAGGAATAGAATTGTTCAGCCTGGAAAGGAGAATTCTATGGGGAAAACATGGAGAAGTTGAAGAGGGTACAATTAATTATTTATTGCCTCTTCTACTATTAAGCATGCAGCATGGAGCTCTTAGTGGCATTTCCAATGTAAATACTCCCCCCCTCCCCTGGTCCCAACTGGGTTATTCATGCAATTTATAGTTAAACTGTGAAGCTCTGACTACTTCCCTCCTCTTTTTTCCTTACTAATGTGGCTTGCAGGACTGGTAAAAATGCCCTTGTCTCTCTGTTGTGTAAAGATAAGTCTTTCACTGAGTAATACAAGAGATAACAGCTGAGCCTTTTATTTAAAAATAAATAATTGAAAAGAAAAAATAAAAAGAAAGAAAAAAGAACACACACACAATAAAATAATGCAGTTAGGTGTAGGCAAAACAACTGAGGAAAGAAAGAAGAATAAGTTTCTTAGTTGAAAACCAGCTAAGAAAATATATTACCAAAATAACTTACTCTGTTGGGATCTGGCTTCATTCCTTTTCAGAACGATACATGCACATACATATCAATTAACACGTATATAGTTGTGTGTGTTTCTTTGAGATGGCTTCCTCTTCTCCCCACTCTGATTGGGGAAATAGTGCCACTCATTTCTCAAGTTCTTCATCTTTATATTGGAGAAGGTTAAAAGGTCTAAGAAAGTCTTGGATTCATGGTGTTCACTTACTCTCTGCATACAGCATTAAACCCCTGATACAGTATAAGGATCTTCATGGTCACAGCTTTTTCTGTTCTTGAATTGCTTATGCAGGTCTTTGGAAAGGTTGGAATTGGTGGCTATCACAATTTTTCACCTGTGCCCATAAAGAAACCTAAATTGTCACTATAAAAATAATGTGACCAACTCCATGACAATGACATAGGCAGAAGATGGTTTAGGACAATTGGGAAAATTCTGGTTGTGATTAAGTCAGGAGAACATAACGGTAATCTGTAGATGTGGAAGAAATAATTCCATACTGAGAAATTTATGAAAAGGAGCAGAGCTAGAGCTGAATCTTATCACATTTGTTGATATTGCCTGTTTTGTTTTTTGCCTTGTGAATACTGATTTGTTAAACTTTGTCTTGAAGGCTGTCCACACACGGTTTGCAATACAATCCTTAAAAAAATCCTTCCATAAACACCATAAATCTACTTGATAGGAGCTTTGCCATTTAGAACTTCTTGGTTTATCTGTCATTTATGGTTTCTATTTTAAGTCCTCAAAGGTGGTGTTTAGTTTTCAACTTATTGAGCATCATTATAGCAGCTTTACACAGAAAGAAAGCATATAAAGGAAAGAAAGCATCAATAAGTACATTTTACATCATGTTAAGAGTTGTATTGGAACAGAGTTATATGTAAAGAAAGATAGTCTAGGTGGTTAGGAGAAATTTAGGAAGGGATAGATTATAAAAGTACATGGAAGATTTCTTTATTAAAAAATACATATACTAGCAGATAGCATGAATCGAAAGTGTTGGCTTATGTTGCTGTTGGAAGATAGTTTATAATTTACTACTCATTAGGTTCAAGGGAACTTTTTTTCCTCTGAATTACAAACCATTTTGTTGGCTCTACGTAAATACAACATCTATTTTTGGACAATGTGGGGGAGAGAAGAAATAATTATACTAAAATATGTAGCGAATGTAGAAGACCCTCATGCTCTAGACTAATTGGAAATTTTAAAACAATGAATGAAAGGCAAATTATTATATTTAATTTACATGTTTACATTGATAGATTTTTGAATTCTAACATAGAACTCAACACGGTCATACTTTGGTTAATTGTAACTCAGCAACCCCGGGAAATTTAATCTCACTTGTGTGTGTAAATTTTCAAAAATGCAATTCTTTGTTTCATCTGCACAGTTTGAATGGAAGTTGACTGTAGATAATGGTTACTACTCTTAAGAAGAGCAATTACTTTTTGGGACTCTTCCAGTGAAGGAAATTAATTCAGTGTAATTTTTTTTTTTGATCAGTATTGTATGATATAAGACTGCAAGGAGCATTTTGCTATTTAATGGCACAGGGCTTTTGTATTTTCCCCAGCAATTATCTGTCTTTCACAGTCTCTGTTTATTCTGTACTAGAGAGTTTTAGCAGTGTATTTCTCTGTATGGAACCCAGTCAACTACTGTAAACTTTTGTTTAATAGCAATGTAGTAACCTGAAAGTTTTGTTAGTTTCCTCTTGGGATCTGTACACTTAGTAGGGACAGGCCATGGTGATTTCAGGAAAGAGATTATTTCCAGACATACTAAATATTCCTGAGCAGAAGTTATTCCTTGTAAAATATTTGGTGTCATTTTTGTCTTTGTTATGTTTTGCGTGTTTCGTTAATGCCACGTCAGTCTTTTCGAAAATTTCCAGCAGTGCAGATGATTTACAAAATTCATCAACTACATTCTCAAAACGTACAAATGGGCAAATCTATGTTTATGAACATGCAGTCACTTGCACAGGATATTGCACAAGCATAAATTCATAGCTCTGTTTTTGCTAGTGCATATTCTTCTCAGTGGATACAGTAAACAGTTGGTAGCAGTAGAGCAATGGGATATGATTCATACTGGCCTGGATTAATTCATGGAATATAGTGGAGAACCTTCCTGGATTCCTGACAAACTGCTCCAGTTCTGGACACTTTATGGGCAGTAATTCGCTAGCACAGTCCACATGATAGGTTTAGCTGTCTCACAATTCTGGGAAAAGGGATGTGAATCAATAGGACCTGTAGGTCTCCAAGTCTTGGCATTTCCTGGTTATGGGTAGTATTTTCAGATTTGCAGTCTCTAAAACATGCTGCCCCTTGAGCTGGAGCAATTTTACTGTAGGATTTCTGTCATCTGAAGCTTGGTGGAGGACAGCTTGGTTGAACATTCAAAGTTTTGATCATGGAGGCAAAACCTTGACAATTGTGGGAAGATCCTGTATAACTAGAACTTGGCTTATGGCCAAAAAAAAAAAAGGAGATCTGGAAGATATCTTTCTGCTCTTTGCCAATTTATGTGACAACTAGTGAGTATAAGTAGTACACTGAACGCTCTTAACTTTGTGTTTTAGTGCTTCTGAAATTATCAGGATTCCCATTTTCCAAAAGCTTTCCTCCACTGTAATTATATTAAGTCTGAAAATCAGATATTTTTTTTCTTTTTTTCCTAACCAGATCTGAAAATAAATTCAGATTGGTTTCTGTTTTTGTGTACAGTAAAAATCTGATTTAATTCTATTTTTGGCTACTAAGTTCTGATTCAACAGGAATCCTACATATATATGAA
>JAVJGI010000040.1:80393694-80404172 GCA_035590275.1 Ibycter americanus | reverse complement strand
TCTTTCTTTTTTTTTTTTTTTTAAAAAAAGAAAGTAAAAATGCTGTTTAATGGGCATGTTAAAGGAAAATAAGATAAACATTCAGACATTGATCAATAAACTTTTCAATAAATGTATATTATGATGCTAGATACTTCAGACAAGGCCATGCCACAGCCTTCAACCTATACATGCATAAAAGAAGTGAATATTTGATGAATAAGATCTCCTTATGTATTGTAATGGGAGAAAAACATTACCAAAAACTTTGGAGCAAACTGCTTCCTCTTTCAAAACAAGTCTTTGCAGCTCCTGTGAGAAGTAGCTGATGCCACCTTTATTGGACTATGTTGTCTGATAGTTGAAATTGTAGAACCGATGGCTTAGAAGTGAATTGCTGCAATATAATTCTGAGGTAGGTAGAGGAGGGGGAAGTGTACTTTGAGATGGAAGAATTTGATTTTAAATGGACAATTTTGCAGTCCTGCTGCTCTAATTCCCTGCTGTACCATGATGATATATTAAAAAAATATATATTTGTGTTTTAGGGTTTGCAGGCTGACTCAGAAGACAGTTTATTGAGGCTTGACTTGGTGTAGTTTTGGCCCACTATGCTTTTTTAAAGTCACAATTCAAATTGCCTATTTCTATAAAGGTGAATTTAAATCCTGGAAAAGTAAAAAAAAAAGTGAAGATTTACAGTCTTGATCTGCATGTACATATAGATCAGAGTGAGCGAGCTTATGAAACTGCTTTATCATTACAATGGCTTGGTATATACAGCCTGTTGCATAATATCAGAGCTCTGCCATGCTCCTCAAGATCCAAAGCAGTCAAGAGCCATTAAATCCCAGTAGTCACCATCCTGGTAGAAATGCCATGGCACGGTGGGATGGCCATGTTTGAGGTGAAACCCGTTATCTTTAATTTCTGCACGAGGCTGGGAGTGGAAGGTTTCTAAGGTCCCCAGTCAGAACAAAAAAAGGTCAATCTTACAGAGCAGAGTGTGAAAGAAGTAGTGGAGGTGAAAGAAGAAGGCGGCAGATGTAGGAAATTTGGACAGAAACAGGGTTATGCTGTTGAAAGTGTCCTGCTTTATTTCAGGATCTTAGGGTGGAAAAAACTGAAGGTACAAGGCAAAGCCAAGCATCTTTGAGTTATAATCTGAAACCACTCAACAGAAAAACATTTCTGGACCCCTTGCTCAGATGAAAACAGTAGAAGGGAATGTATGGGATGAACACATGTACAGAGCTTTTAATTTTTTTTTCCTGTTTGTATGTTAATTTGTAAATTGCTGACATTATGATTGATTAGCCTTTTTTGGTTTTTGTTTGTTTTTGTAAACTAATATCTCTCAGCAATCACAAGTCCTTAAAAAATATGAAACATACACAAGGAAATTTAGAGGATGGATTTGGGAAAGGAGATGGTGCCAGTTCTTGGGGTGTGAGGCAATTGAGCCAAAAAGTTCCATTTGTATGAAATTGTGACGTGAGTGTTTATTCCTGCTTGGGAAGTGTGCCAGGGAGTTGAATTAATAAAGCAGTCCTGCAGCTTGCTTAGACCAAGGGAAGCATAAAAACATACGAGACTCACTGTGGTGAGACTGAAAAACAGTAGCCTAGCTGAATGTTTAGATAGGGGAGCTTTTTCAAGGTTTGGCTGTGTAACACTAATTAAATGTCATTTTTTTCTGATTAAAATGTGAAAGATTGTATTAGTTTAATAGATGAATACAGTAAATAAAGTTTACTTCAGATTGATGGTTGAGTAAATTCAGTTAACAGTGTTTTTCTTTTTTTAAATTGCTTCATATGCATCTCAGGAGACCCAATTTAATTCAGCAAGTTGCAAACAATGTCTGTCTACCAATCCTTTATGGCTGAAGAAGGTCAAAATCTAACTGAGTTCCAGAGTACTGGGCTCTGTCTTAGAGGAAATTTTCCCTCTCTTTGACTTGCTACATTCCTGAAATACGTAAGTTTCAAAAAAAGTCTTCTGAAGATTTTTCAGGGTTTTTTTATTTAAATAATAATAATAAAAAAATAATTCCTAAACTAGGAGTCTAGACAGAAAAGGTCATTTATACATTAATGATGGAAGAATCCTTGTACTCATAAATCATGCAGAAATATCTCTTCTGCTAACATCTCTGGATTTTGAATCAAAGACAGTTGAAGATTTTAAAGAACAACTTCTTTTGTGAGATTTTTGTTAGGAAAATTTCATGTTATTTCAACTGGAAATTTCTCTGACTATGAAAGTGTGCCCTTCACTTTGAATGATAAAATATGATTAAGCTCAAAATTAGAAAATCAACTGAATATCTGAAATGCTGAACACTGAAATCAGGGGGATTATTTTCATTCTTTTAAGGGTCTATTCCATTGTCTAAGTCAAAAGAAGGGCTTCTGCCAACCATAGAGCAGATTGTTTCATGCCCTAATTTAATTTTCCAACAATTATAGAATGAGGCAGGCAAAAATAAACTGTCGGTCTGAACATTAAATCAAAGTACCACAAATGCAGTGGAGGTGGAGGGATGGTGGTAGCAGTGGATAGAATGGTGAAAGTCATGGATTGTCATTTTGAATCTGGCTACATATTAAATTTCCGTATGGATTTTTGTCCTGAGAGCAAAGAACTTATTTCTCTCGTTTGGTTCAGTCATGACCAAAGATGATAAATTTCCCCCAGGGTAGCAGAAGATCTGTAATGTGATTTCCAGCAGAGAAACTGGGCGCCCTTTGAGCTTGTTGATCCTTGTGAAATTTGAATCACTGGGGCTTGAAATCTCATAAATTAGGGAGTTAAATCTGACTTTTGTTAGAACTGCTCAACTCCTAGATCAATCTAAACCCAATTTAAGTAAGAATATTGCTTTCCTGGTCTTTTCCTAGAAAGTTGTAAAGCTGACACTTGCTTTGATTCAGTTTAATATGATTTAATCTTTTTATGTCAGCACTTTCAATTTTTCTTTCTAAAGAATAGGGAGATCAAAGCTAGCAGTGCAAAGGTCTTGCTTGAAGTGATTGAGAGCTGACTAGGCCAGACAGCTTTCCTGAGACCTACAAAAACTGAAAAGAAAATGCTTCCTGCGTTGCATGTTGGATACTTATATTACAAATAAAATTGATGCTGCAACTCCAGTGAAGGTGGACAGCAGGTACAAAGCAGAAATCACAACTATCTTGCACGGAAAGAACATTCTGCTACTATCAACAGGCAAAGTACTGCTGAATGTTTTAACATATAAACTCTCCATGCTGAGTAATGATATGGATAACTGAAAGAAATCCAGGCATTTTTCTTCTTTATTAAATTTTTGTATCACAGTGAATATTGTTCCAGCAGTACCCTCGTGCCTATTGCTACATGGAAATACATGTTGGGGTGGATTCTGACCCCTTTCACAATGGCTTTGTAAAAGCTGTAATCAGAGACATCTGCGCTATAGACGTGTATGGACTTCTTTAGCTAGGCAGATCAAATCACCGACGTTCGTAGCTACTTTCCCACAGAATACAAATAGAGAAAAAGGAGATATGAGCTATATAAGCAAATGATTAAGACAATAGGTGAGATTTCCATGCGCAGCTAGTTTATCCCAGCTATAGGACACTATACATACATAATTTTGCTGCCTGTTAGGCTGCTTGTGCACACCATGGACAACTTAAAGAAGTGCCTGAGGATTCAGCTGACTCTGAGGTACCCAACAGGAAAAGAATAGGAACATCTAATGTGCCTCGGTATAAGGTAAGATCAAACAGGAGTCCTTCCACCTTCATACTGAGGCAATAAATGCTACTTTATAAGTAAGTGTAATGCATATAATTCAAGAGAAGTATCAGAAACACTTTTTCTTTTAACTTGTGTTAGAATAGAGAAATTGTAAACGTTATTCCATATAGCATTTTGATACCACACTTAATTCCTATTCTGTATCCCTTACTACATGCAATAACCAGACCCCCAAAACCCTCAACTCTCCCCTCAGATATCAGTCTTTTGCAGCTTGATTCACCTTCCACAAACTGTGAAAGTTTGTGGGTTTTTTTCTTTAATTTTATTCAAATCTGGTTCTTACAGCTTTAATAACTATAGCTGAGAACTTAAGTGAAGGAGTGTGTGACATTTATACTGAATCAAATAGAATATGCATGTAATGATCTAGCTGAGAAGTTGTAGTCATCTAGTACTTTGTAGCTGGTGATAATTGTCTAATAAGAACCTGAAATTGTTTTCTTAGAGGTCTGTTATTATGAATAATTCTGGTAGCAATGTGTGAATCCAAAATATGTTGAATTTAGGTAAGAGGGTATTCTCAGTATATAAAAGCTTAGAATGAAAGTCATGCACAACATTCCGAAGTGTTGTTTTGTTGGGGTGGTTTTCCTCTCCCAAAGTTAACTATGTGATTAGAAATGGCACTTGTCAGTGGCCATCTAGTCACTGAAAATACTGATGGCCCAGAGCTGAGACTGTTTACATGCTGGTCATTGAGACAACCCTATGCTCCCGTTTCAGTAGTCTTTTTTTCACTAACTGCATGCTTTAGATGAACTGGTAGTAAAAGTTAATGCACCGAATTATATCATATTTTCAAGTCTTTGCAAGCTGTGCAATTAGAAATACATTTTCTACATGTTCAGCAACTGGGTAACATAGAAGACTTTAAGTATTTCCATATACTAAATGATTTAAAGTAAATTTTTAAAAGAGTATTCACAGAAATGTGTTACAAAGTTATGAGTTATTGTGTGCATATACTATATAGACTTCTACCTTAAATCTAAGTGTGAATAAATAAGTCCATAATTACGTATGTCTAAGTGTGAAAAGGACAGATTTATCTTTAAGCCATTTGGACACTTTTGATTCTACGGTTCTGACAATTATCCAAGATATTTTTCTTATTCATGACAACTGTAAGAAAAACATAACTATTTCCATCTTTAAATTTTCAAAACTCAAGAATTTTGACAGTTAAATTTTATTTATAATGTGATGCTTTTCCTGAATTTGAACCTGGGCTTGTCCCAATGCCAGCCTAAATAATGATCAATATAGCACAAGAACTCTGTGGTTGTTGAAGGATGGGAGGAGCAGAGGGGTGCTGTCCAACGGGTGTGTAATCTTGAGCCCTGTGGCTGCTTTATTTCATGAGGAATGCAAAAAAACTTATAACAAGTGAGTACTGTCCAAAAAGTTTAGTTAGAAATGTATGTTATTGCAAAACTTTCTAGCACTTAGATGAGAAGTGCTATAAAAAAATTGTTTTGACTTTTCATTCACTTGTTTTTTGCTTTTAGAGGAAACCAGCAGACTAACCCAAAGAAACTTGATCTCTTTTCCCAGTTATGAACTCTTTATTGGAAATAAAGATATTACTTCACAGCAGAGCTTCAGGTATCACAGTTAAACAACTAAAAATCTTCCAAAGCTAGTTTCAGATCCAGTGCAACCATACACTAACAATGCCTTACAGATCTATGTTTTTTAAATCCTTCGTATCTACTCTTTTGTAGCAAGTGTTAGCCGGATCAAATGAAGAAGGTGATTAGAGACATTTTATACAACAGTGTATTCTTATTTCAAGCAAATTGCAGTAGATAGCATTGGACAACAAAATTTGCAATCCAGTTGCCTGATGTGTCCTGAAGGCACAACAGTCCATGATTTCAAAAACTTTCTATAAATAGTCAAAATAGTTTTATGAAACAAGAAGGAAAGCACAGAATGACTAAATCACTTGTCTGAGGCTGCAAAGGAGGATAGTGGCAAAATTAGGAAAAGAACACTTTTTCTTTTCCCCCAAGATTAGTAAAACACATATGCAGTCTTGTTACTGAGTTTAGAGAGAGCCAGATCACCTGAGTATCTGGATTTTTTCAGTCAGGTTTCACTGTATTTAGGACTAAATAGAGAAGGACTGTGGATTGGAAAATAAGACACAGGGTCTTACCCATCACTCAGTTCTTCAAACTTAGCCCATGTATGCAACCAGAGCAAAAGAGAGAGAGTGGGAGAGAAAAGAGGAATGAAGAAAAGAGGGAATACAGCAAAAGACATTTCTGAGACAGAATTTTTATTGCTGTAAGACAGAAGTGGAGGAACCTTGGAGGTAGCCTGCCACTAGTGGTGTTTTTTTCAGAGCCAAAATAATAAAAGAGAGGTCATGTAAAATATTTTGAGGAGGGAAGGACAGGGCTTTCATAAGATAACAAAGAAAATCTTTAATGCCATGCAAAAGAGATCTGATATAACATGATGATCATTTCCTTGTTTATATATACGAACACAATTAGGCCCAGTTTACTTTCCATTTGGAGGGCTGTTTATTACATGTGAACGTGGCTGTAACGTGGCTGTATTCTGTTGATCACCTACAATCCTGCTCATTTCTAAGGCCTTTGGGTTTATTTGAGGTTTAACATCCTGTAGCCCAATAGAAAGTATAGGATGAAGTACTAACACATCAGGACGGCAGAATTCTGTATTCACAGGTAAGTGTGGAGCAATAGAGAATCAGGACCTGGCCTTTGGTGGGAATTGGGCTAATTCAGTGTGGTGGGTTGACCCTGGCTGGACACCAGGTGCCCACCAAAGCCACTCTGTCACACCCCTCCTCAGCTGGACAGCAGAGAGAAAATACAAGGAAAAGCTCATGGGTCAAGATCAGGACAGGGAGAGATCGCTCACGGGCAAAACAGACTTAACTTGGGGAAATTAGTTTAATTTATTACCAGTCGAAACAGAGTAGGATAATAAGAAATAAAAACAACTCTAAAGACACCTTCCCCTCACCCTTCTCTCCTTCCTGGGCTTAAGTTCACTCCTCGTTTTCTCCACCTCCTTCCGCTCAGCAACACAGGGGGACGGGGAATGGGGGCTGCAGCCAGTCCATCACACGCTGTCTCTGCCTCTCCTTCCCCCTCAGGGGGAGGCTACTCACACTCTTTCCCTGCTCCAGTGTGGGGTCCCTTCCACAGGAGACAGTCTTCTGTGAACTTCTCCAATGTGAGTCCTTCCCATGGGCTGCATAGTTCTTTGTGACCTGCTCCAGCATGGATTCCTCACAGGGTCACAAGTTCTGTCAGCAAACCTGCTTCCACATGGGCTTCCCACAGGGTCACTGCCTCATTTGGGCACCCACCTGCTCTGGTGTGGAGTCCTCCATGGGCTGCAAGTGGATATCTGCTCCACCATGGACCTCCATGGGCTGCAGGGGGACAGCCTGCCTCACCATGGTCTTCACTATGGGCTGCAGGGGAACCTCTGCTCTGGTGCCTGGAGCACCTCCTGCCCTCCTTCTGCACTGACCTTGGTGTCTGCAGAGTTGTGCTCTCGCATAGTCTCACTCCTCTCTCCGGCTGCAGTTGTTGTTGTGCAGTAACTTTTCCCCCTTCTTAAATATGTTATCAAAGAAGCGCTACAACTGTTGCTGATGAGCTCAGCCTTGGCCAGCGGTGGGTCCGTCTTGCAGCTGGCCAGCTTTTGTTCTATCAGACATAGGAGGATCTTCCGGCATCTTCTCACAGAAATCACCCCTGTAGCCCCTCTGCTACCAAAACCTTGCCATGCAAACCCAATACGTTCAGCATCTCATAGAACTTGACCCTATGTATTCATTGCTATTACTTGTGCTGCTTTTTGTTGCCAAACACATCCCTGAAAAGAATGAGTCAAATTCTGTTTTCCCAAGACCTGTGTTCCCATAACAGTTCAGTCAGGACTTAGCAAGACTGTGGTAAAATATCTTATCTTGCCTGTTCCACAAAACTGGGAGTTGGTTTGGATCTTCAGAAAGACATAACGGGAAAATAAAAACCCAAACAAAAAAACCCGGCACATTTTGATGACACCAAGCTGGGTGGTGTGGTTAATAGTCTAGAAGGAAAGGATGCTGTCCAGAGAGACCTTGACAGGCAAGGGAAGTGGCACCATGCAAACCTCATGAAGTTCAACAGGGTCAAGTGTAAGGTCGTGCACTTAGGTCAAGGCAGTCTCAAACACGGATACAGGCTGTAGGATGAGCGAACTGACAGCAGCCGTGAGGAGAAGGACTTGGGGGTATTGGTCTTTGGAAAACTGAATATGAGCTGGCAATGTGCACTAGCAGCCCAAAAAGTCAGTCACATCCTGGGCTGCATCAAAAGAAGCATGGCCAGTAGGTCAAGGGAGGTGATTCTCCCCCTCTACTCTGCTCTTGTGAGACCCCACCTGGAGTACTGTGTTCAGCTGTGGGACCCCCAGCATAAGAAAGACATGGACCTGCTTGAGTGGATCCAGGGGAGGGCCACGAAGATTGTCAGGGGGCTGGAGCACCTCCCCTAAGAGAACAGGCTGAAAGAGTTGGGGTTGTTTAACCTAGAGAAATGAAGGCTCCAGTAAGACCTGATAGAGTCCTTTCAGTACTTAACAGAGACCTACAGGAAAGATGAGGTGGTACTTTTATCAGGGAATGTAGTGATAAAATGAAGGTTTTAAACTGAAAGAGGGTAGATTAGATTACATATTAAGAAGAAATTCTTTATGGTTGGACTCAATGATCATAGAGATGTTTTCCAACCTAAATAATTCTATGATTCTACTGTGAGGGTGGTGAGACACTGGAACAGGTTGGCCAGAGAAGTTGTGGATGTGGATCCCTGGAAGTGTTCAAGGCCAGGCTGGATGGGGCTTTGACCAACCTGGTCTTGTGGAAGATGTTTCTTCCCCAAGTCAGGAGGGTTGGAACTAGATGACCTTTAAGGTACCTTCCAACCCAAACCATTCTCGTATTCTACAATTTTCCTGTTCATATAAAATTACATCATTTTCTTCTCACTTGCTTCCCTCATACCCTATTCCGTGGATCCAGCTCATGCAATCATGAATTGGGTTTATTCCCATGTGTATGCTCTGTTTACAATTTAATATGTAAAGAATTTTACATGTTACACAACATTTTATCTCAATATTAAATTAATCTTCTAATGAAGTTGTGGCTGCAGATAAGAAGGCAGGGAGGTGACTTTTGGCCTTAAGACGATGAAGAAACATAATCTAGTGTTTGGGAAAGAACTGACTATGCAGCTATTATTAAAAGCTGACTAGAGGCTATAGTTTTATTATACAAAAAGGTGTAATGGAAAAGAATAAAGGGCAAAAGACCAGCAACATTCCATTTCTCCAAACACTAACAAGCCCTCAATTATTCATTTGCAATTACAGTTCACTGAATTAGCTACATGAAAACAATAAAACATGGGTTCTCTCAGGCATATTCTCAACAAGGGTGTTAGAAAAGAAAGGTTTGAGAGGGCAAAGAATGAGAGTACCATGACTTTGAACTTGCTCGGTAAATTGATTCAATTTGGATTTTTCCATCCTCTGTGCACTTTCTCCTTTATTTGACTTCTGTGCCTCACGCCTTCAGGTGAGAGTAGCAGGAGCAGCAAGAATCTGCTATGTGTCTGAACTCAGGGATGGAGTCTGACAGTAGATATCTAATGTTACTCTGTGCCTGAAGGGTGCATGTCTCTAGAAAGTGGAAAGAGACCTCTTTTTAATCACTCCAAGATATAGACTGTATGAAGAATTGGAAAGCTTCTTGCTGTGAGCCTTGCTCCCTTATAAATATCTGTGACTGCATATATAGAGATGTAGCAGAGAAACCGCCACAAGTTTTTCAAGAAGGATGTTTGCACCAAGGCTGTTTTTGCTAGGTTTTTGCTCAAGATTATTCTTCTTTTAATAGGCTTTTATCAATCAATGTTTTCAGTCATTGGCTTTTACTCCACTCCTGTCAAGCTGCAGCTCAGTTCATGGTTTTTTTGGTACTATGTGTTACACAGGTCTTTAAATACACCAGAGCTGAGGCTGAGAGGTATTTCTCTGGGGGAAGTGTTTCCCTTGATAGCTGCTTTGCCTTTTGCTGACCATACTGGTTGCCAGATCTTGGATGTGAAAAGCTTCCCCTAAATTGTCTTTGTAGGGCATACTGAAGATCTGAGACATTTTCTGTGGATCATTACTCTGGTTTACTTCTGCTAAATCATTAGAGCATTTTTTCTAAATAAATTAGCTACTCTCGGAAAGCTCAAAGACATTGGCAATGTCTTTCTTCTGTTGTGCTCAGTGTCTTGGCATCTTCCATCAGAAGGTGCATCAGTAGGTGTCAGGTGAAAAACACCATGCTCAGGAAGAGCACTGAAGAAAACACTGACACTTTTGCAGTGTTCCCAAATAACATGTGTAGAGGTCCATTTATTAAAGAATTTTTTCCTAGTAGCTATGTTCACAGGAGTAGCAACTGTTTACAAACATAAGATAATATTAACAGAAAGCAAATTTAGAGTCCGTTTAGGCCAACATTCCAAGATTCAAGGGTGACAGTCAGAGTTGGTTTTGCTCTCTCACTGTCATGTACATTGCCTATATGGCTGATCAGATCTACGTGCAAGGGTTTGAACATGCTTCCCCATAACTGCAGAAAGTTACAAAGGGCT
>JAVJGI010000040.1:80367936-80393594 GCA_035590275.1 Ibycter americanus | reverse complement strand
CATCACAGCCAAAACACAGCACAGCACCAACTACTAAGAAGAAAATTAACTCCATCCCAGCTGAAACCACGACATATGTTCACAGGAGTAGCAACTGTTTACAAACATAAGATAATATTAACAGAAAGCAAATTTAGAGTCCGGTTAGGCCAGCATTCCAAGATTCAAGGGTGACAGTCAGAGTTGGTTTTGCTCTCTCACTGTCATGTACATTGCCTATATGCCTGATCAGATCTAAGTGCAAGGGTTTGAACATGCTTCCCCATAACTGCAGAAAGTTACAAAGGGCTTTTGGCAACTAATTTTCATTGATAGCACTACAAATTAGAGTTTTAGTTGATTTCACGGGCTGGGAAAAAAAGTCAATTTGACTACTAGCCTTTCTTCACGTTACTTTGGAGATGGTAAAAAAAGTGCATGTCTCACAGAAAGGTCCCTGTTGACACAATCAAGAGCCCAAATAGTAAACGTGTCTCAAAAGTTATAGACAGGTTGTCAGGCTTTCTCAGTGTATCTGAGCTGAGTTAGGAAATCTACTATAGAATCAATTTTTTTCTGTTCAAGGTTTGAATCTTCTGAGGCCAGAATAGGTGGGGCTGTGATTACCAGTTTGACTGGTGTCTTCGGGTCAGCCCTTTCATTCTGAACTGAATGGGAAATGTAGAAATGTACAAAATGCTGCAGGTGACCCCAGTTGCTACAGTTTCTGACTCTGTTGCTAAGCAGCATAGAAAATGGTTATGACGCTGATTTAGATCACAGTAATATAGAGTGACATAAAAGCAAATAGTACGTTTACATGTAGCCCTTTGGCTTTAATGAAGCCCAGAGGGTTGTAGCAGTCCAAGTCTTCATTATATTATGACAGCAAAGTCTGATGTCAAGAGCCATCTCAAAAGGACAATACCTGCCTAGACAAGCTCCTGTGCTAGGTGTAAAATAGATAAATGTCTGAAAACAACAGCAGTGTACCAGCAAGCACGAAGAAACCAAGGACATGTTCTTTTATGCAGTTTCTCCCAGCAGAAAGCATTTATGTCAGCTAGCAGCCTTGCAAAGGTAGGACTGTGACTGTTCAGGATACAACTGTACTTTTTCCCTATTATTGGGTTTGGGGAAAGGAACCACCCTCATTTGGATGTTCCATATATTGTAATATGTTCTTTTTCAGGGTCACCTGGTCTGCAGCTATTGAAATTTCTCTACTGAAAAGCATTGTCAGTTATCTTTTACAAAGAATAACAAATATTCTTTGATACTAAACCAGTAAAATACAGGCCATTCTTCTGGGTTTTTTTGTTTGTTATTCCCCTCCCTTTTATTTTTCCTTTCTCTTTTCTTTTGTGTGTGTGTGTTTTGTTTTGTGTAGGGTTTGTCAGTTTTTTATTTTTTATTTTTCCATGTGGGGAAGTAGGGAGATTGGGAGCAGAAGTGGATGAAAAAAATATTTTTGGCTGTGAAGTTTTCCAAACAAAGTAGATCTTTTAAAACAATGTTAAGCCTCTACTTCACCCCCACCCCCGCCCCCACCCCCCCCGAGTCTACCAAAGGAAAATCACTCTGAAAATTAACCCCTTAAGTGCCGTTGAAAATTCTATGCTTTTTTACCCTACAAATTTGACCAAATAAATATAAACACTTATTTCAGTAATAGATATGTTCATTATTGTTGCAGTTAACTTACTTATCTGTGTAGAGATTTTATATGATTTTACCTTGTAAGTGCAGATTAAGTATTTGCTATATTTAAATAAAACTTCATGTTCCTCAAACACATTGTATTCCATTTTCTTACCAAAGCCAATAAACCCAAATATATGAAATACTATGCAGTAGGTAAAAGCAAATATATTTTGGTCAGAAGTGAATAACAGATTAGAAGAATCTTTAATTCACTTTTATCTTGCTTTGATCTGAAACCAAACTATGAGCAGCCCGAAACATTAAAGACTGGGAGGAAATAAGGATGACTCATTTTCTTGATTCACATTGAATTGATTTACTAAAGAAGGGAATATGACCCTGTTTGTTAAGACAGCATTATGTGAACCCTTCAAAATGTTTTGAGTTGGTTTCTCAAAAGGTACATCTGTGTATCAAAAGGATCTATCACTGCATCAGTGATTCTGCCTCAGTCACAAAGCTAAAACTTTCTCTGGTATTCCTTGTTATGTTACAGTCTTTTCTTCTACGTAGCAGTTGACTTAAGTCTGCCTTCCAAGACTTAGGCACATATCATGTAGAAGGAAATAGAATTTGGATTTAAGTACGCAAGTGAAAAATTTTGCCCTCTTGATGTATCATTAAAGAATATGATGTTCAGTTAGATATGGGAACTGGAAATAATATATTTTCAGACCATCATTGTCTATGAAAAGCTTGTTAGAGTAATTTGTAGATGTAGAAAAAAGAAGAAAATGTTTTATTTTATATCATCTGATCCAAGATATTCCTGTGCATAGCAAAAATAGCTTTTGAAAATGTCTTTGAACACTATGAGAAGCAAGGGCTCTGCTCTTCCCCATTTAGACAGTGGCAGGAGGATTGGGCTGATGCAGCAGAAGTCACTATATGTTTTATTGCCACAGGGTTATTTCCATCTTGGCACTGGCAGAAGTCAGACTGGAAAAACTACAAGTGCTTGTTTTTTAAACTCTGCCCATGTTTTGATTGCAGAATAATGTTTTCCACTGTAGATTCTGCAGATGCTTATACTGAACTACAGCTACTCATCAGCAAGCTAATTAACACAGTCTTGTCTTGCTAGCTTGACTTTTCAGACTTCAACTTGTTCTGCTGAGGTGTCTGGGAGCAACATTGTTTTAGGTAGATTGGAGTTACAGGCAGCCAGTGTGTCATGCTGTGTTCATGTTTTAGATCTGAGCTTTGCAACTTTTCTTTTTAAAATTAAAGATGAACCTTTAAAACGTGGTGGCAGTGGTGTTTGGGGAATGGTGTGAATTTGGTGCTTGCTATCCTGTGCAAGTGTAGCAGTGCTGCTTCTCATGTATAATCAAGTAATTCAGGCATTCATTATTCAGGAATACTGCTGTCTGTATCAGGCTGTAAGTGTTAATGATGACAGCTAGTGGTGGTTTGCTTCCCTTTTAAGCTTAGAAACATGTTTTCTTGAAGCTGATGGTCACTAGTTTTATGCATCTGCATCACGATACAGATAAGTAACTAAGTACAACATGCACACACATTTTTTTCTTCGGTTATAGGAAAGTGTACTTGATGATCACAACTTAGGTCTACGGCACCAATGCCTAACTAAAATGTGTGCTTAAAAGCAGGAAAAACCTCTTTACTTTGAGTGTGACAGACCACTGGAACAGGCTGCCCAGAGAAGCTGTGGAGTCTCCTTTGCTGGAGACATTCAAAACCCACCCGGACGTGACCCCGTGCAACCTGCTGTAGGAGAGCCTGCTTTAGCAGGGAGTTGGACTAGGGGATCTCCAGAGGTCCCTTTCAAACCCGACCATTCTGCGATTCTGTGTAATGCATGTATTTGTACTTTGTTTCTCAAGCCTAAATATTGCTTTGTCTGCAAATGATGACATAATAATTTGAGTAACGTAAAGGACTTTACAACAATTTGGACTACTTAGTGGCATGCCAGGTGAAGGTTTACATTTAAAATTATTGCCATAATAAAGTCAGTCTCCGTTCTTTCCTATCAAGTCACTTTGGGTGGATGTGATGGGAAAGAAAATAATGAGAAAAATATTCTGGTTAGGGTTAAGTAAAATTGTGCATGATTTCTCAGAACACCAGAGGGAGTAAGAAGGTGAAATTATTGAAAAGCAGCTGTTTCCTTGGAGGTTGAATCCTTAGAAAGTAAGTTTGCCATGCCAGCCAGGTAATTAAAGCAGAGGCTATTACACCATTAAAAAAAACCCAAACCCAAACAAACACAAAAACCCCAAACCAAACAAACCAAAACCAAAATCACAGTGATCTCTTACATGTTTCTGGGGTTTTCTCTTTGTTTGTTCGTTCAGGTTTTTTTGTTTGATGTGTGTTCACCCCCTCCCCGCGCCCCCTCCTGCTGCCCTCCACCCTCTGAAATACTACCAGCATTCTTTTCCCCCCCGCTATTTTGTTTATTGTTTTGAGAGGATGCTTTTGTTTTCATGTCTCTGAATGCTGACTGTGTGCTCATCTAGGCTAATGCTAACGCACTGACTGTGATGGAAATCGAAGTCCTTGTGTGTCCTCATCAGAGACCCCTTTAGGCAAATGTTAACCTGCCAAGAGCATGTGCATTCCAAGGAAGATTTGCAAATGAACTGGTTGTTTCCCATGAAGAGTATTTCCTGACCTAAATCTTTCTGTGCTAAGAAAAAAAAAAAAGGATCGGTATGCACTAAAAGGCTATTACAGCAAATATTTTCTCTAGTGTTCCCTTTGCCCACTCATATTAATATTAACTATTTCTAAAGTATGATAATAAATTCTGGTGAGCACAGCATTTCATTGTGATTATTTACAGAACTGACCCTGTGCATATAAACAGATGTTTTACCTAAGTGGATTAGCCTGCTTGCATGTTCTTCTAAATAACAATCTACAAGTAGCATTGGAAAGTCAAAGACATTGGGTGAAATAGTCTCATGTTAATGTGTTGGATATTACCAGCTGACTTCTGCTGGGATTTGTGAACAACATTGTCAGTATAATGAATTGTAAATGTAACTCTGCAGTACTGAAAAAGCCTGTTTTTCATGTGGCATCACAAGCATCATGACAGTGAATTAAAGTGCTTTCTTTCCAGTTTTCCTCTATATTTCTAGAAATCTTAAAGCATCGGTTTGAATAAATGAAGAGCAGGCCAAGTCTGGAGATGCAGCTGATGCTTGGTTTACTAATGTACAGTCTGAGGCACCTGTGAGGTTACAGGTACCTCTAAGGCCTGTGGGAGAGCTGGGGACAGGCAGGTGGCTGCAGCCCTTGCTAGAGGAATACTATTAGACACAGAGTCTGTGTAGCAGGTGGTACCCAGTACAGAGAGCTGGACTTCTGTCTCTCCCAGTTTGCTGAGAGATGCTTTATTTGGACTTTACAGCACTGTCAGCAGGAGGCAGGACAAATTCCCATATACCGCTGCTTCCTCTAAGGCTGAAGTGGGGAGAAACTCTCTGCATGCTTTTCCCCCTCATCTGATTCATTTACACAGGAGCAGCCACTTTAAGACTTCCATGTTGACTGTATTGGCCCTGCTCTTGCAATACTTCTGCAATACGTTGCAGAATGCAACAATATGACAGTCAGCAGTGCCAGTTCTTACCCACAGGACTAATGGTAGCACAAAAAACAGTGCATAGTGAGATGTGGAGCTCTTTTTAATTGTTCTTTATTTCATGCAGACAGTACATTTTACTTCAATATTTGTGAACTTGTAGTTCTGTTGTAACAGCTTCTGCCTCGCAATTAAATTCTCCCTTGAAAATTAAAAAAAAACCCACATCAACAAACTCTTTGTATAAGGTTATTTCTTGACCATATTTGTTGATATCTCTTATACCTCAGCTTTTTGTGCCATTATTGTTACAGCAAGCAAAAGTGAGTCAGTTTATACCAGCTGATGATTGGCCTTGGCGGCCTAAGTTTCCAGCTACCTCTTTAATTTCTCAGTTGCTGTTGGAAAGGAGGTTTGGTGACTTCAGTAAGTCCTATGAAACCAAGAAATTCCTTTTATTTCCACTGATGTTAGGATAAATACAGGCCCATATTTTTTTATCTGAAATGCACGTTTGATCTTTCAACACTGTTCATAAAATCCTCTGTGTTTTATAAGTTAAAGCCCCGTGATAGCTGTTGTCTCTAAATTATCTAGCATTTCTCCAAAACACCTGCTTAGTCATCCAATATTTTTCCACTGTTGCTATGATCAGGTAATATGATGGCATGATTTCAACACAGAAGATTCTCACTTACTTACTTACTTACTTGTGGCATACTTAACCTGACTTAGATATCTTTCCTAAGATGATAACAAGGAGACCACAAGCAAGACTCTCTCCTGTGATTTTACTGTAGCCTACCTCATGATATGGTGAAGCAGTGATACGCTGAGCAAGGTCCAGGCATGTGCTCGGTGACTCCTGCTGCAGTGTGAAAGTGGCTGCAGTGACAGAATCAACCCTGCAAACAGAGTTCTTCCCTTGAGCTGGCCATTCTCTCTGCAGGACTCTTCCTTGGCTTGATGCCTGTGCTTCCACTGGACATCCTTTAGCACTTTCCTAGATTCAGCGAATAGTTTGGGTTGGAAGGGACCTCAAAGATCACCTAATTCCAAACCCCCTGACATGGGGAAGAAACATCTTCCACTAGACCAGGTTGCTCAAAGTTCCATCCAACTCGGCCTTGAACACTTGCAGGGATGGGGCATCCACAACTTCTCTGCAACCTGTTCCAGTGTTTTACCACCCTCACAGTAAAGAATGTCTTCCTAATATATAATACAAATCTACCTTTTTTCAGTTTAAAGCCATTACCCCTCATTCTATCACTACATGCTCTTGTAAAAATTCCGTCTCCAGCTTTCTTGTAGGCTTCCTTTAGGTGCTGGAAAGCTGCAATAAGGTCTCCCCAGAGCCTTCTCTTCTTCAACTTTATTTATTTCTATGTATCTTCATTTACGAAAAGAAAACTTTATTTCAAAATCAGGTCTGAGGTATAGGTGGGAATTTAGGTGTCCAGAAGGCTTTTGAAGCCTGACTCGAGGCTTGAACTATTGTTGAAGTATAGCTGTTTGAGAAAAGGCCAGAAGCACTACTTCTACTACTTAGTGAAAGTTTTGTACTGAAGCATATTCCTCCCCAGTGTAGTCTAACAATACACTATTGCTCCTAAAGATTAACTTAGTCACTAAAAATCCCAATTTAGGAAAATATCCCTCTTGAAGACAACACTGAAAGAGATATTTAATCACATTACTTAAATCTCATTAAGAACAAGAGATTTCAATGCATGCTTGAAATTTAACATGCACTTAAAATGTTTCCCCAGCTGAGAAGGACTTAAAGTTCACCTTTGAATGGTTGCCTAGCTGGATGCAAGACTCTGGAGACATTTACTCCAATCCTCTGTTCCTTTCTGAAGTCATACTCCCTTCAGAGACGCATATCACTGTTGTCATTGGTTCACAGGCTATAGGTTGTTTTAAGACTGTTCTAATCATCTCATCTGGCTTCCTGCAGGTCAGATCTCAACTTCTGCACCTTGCCCATAGCTGTTTGTTGAGCCAGAGCAGATCATAGAAAAAAGAAGCAACCTGAGTGTCCAGCACTTAGGAGTGGAGGGTTACCCATGCTGTTGGCTAAGCTCTCTCAGCCATTAATTACCTTCTCTGTTGTAAGTACAAGCTTACCATTGACTCTGAAAGTGTCTAACTTTTCTGTTGGTTTATTTTTTTACACCTTTGACATACCTTTCTTTTCTTTGTTGTCTTCCTTTCTTTCAAATCTTGAGGTTGCTAAAATGATAAGAACTTTCATTTTCAAGATTTTTTTGTATCTTTTCTCTTTTCTGAGTGTTTCTGGGATTCCAACTATTCTAGGAGGGCAGCCTCTACGAATACGTGTATACATTATACTTTCTGTAAAATAGATCTTCCCTGCAGTTTTCCAAATGAAGTGATTGAAATCATTGGACAAGAAGCCTTAGATGAACTAGGTCTCAATATTTGTAAATTATCCAGAGTAATAATGACAGACTCCCTACTTGAATGTACTTACAGACTCTAATTCTTTTTCCAAAGCCAGAGAATACATTTTCTTTAAGCATTTTCATTATAATTTTATTGGAATATTTTTTCATAAGTGTCGGGTTTTTTAATTATCTATTTCTCATAGAGGAAAAAAGAACCACATTTTACTTTCAGATGTTCTGATTAAAAAAGAAAAATGTAAGAGTTTTCAAACATCCTAGTACGAACTCATAGCAGTTTCTAAGTCTGGAGTAATTCTACATTTACGTAATGTTGAAGATTGGAAAGGTCTGAAAACAACAGCTATGAGAGGGAGGAATTTCTGTTTATTGAAAGTCATGGAAATTGGGAAAGCTGACATGCTCATATGCCCTCATTTTATTGCTTCCCTACTTGTGCTAAGAAGCCATAGAAGCAGTAAGTGTTGTGGATCTATTGTGTAAATTATTTCTGGTTCTGTGTAATCCTTTTATGTACTTACACTTACAGAGCGATGATTAACTGAATGTGAATTCTTAAAAATGATTAATGCTTTAGCTCATCATATGGATATTCCAGATATGCTGCTGTTTTGATAATTATGCATCTATTGTCAAGACTTTTAGAAAGAGGATTTTAACCTATTTTTGTTCTTGAAAAAAATCAGCCTTCACAGTCTCCACTTGTCTAAAATCTGCAGGTGTTTAGCACTTATTAAAATCAGGCAATTCATCTATGGTTGAAAAAAGTACATGCTCAGCCTTTTTATCTCTGCACAGTATTGAATAAAATTTTGTCACAAACTTCAAAGATCCATCCCAATGTCCCTTCTTTTGAGTTATTTCAAGAGAAAGGAATAGCTCTTGATTTCTTTTATGTGTATATAGATAGGTAGATAGATTGGATTAGCTGACTTCTGTTTGAATATTTGGTGTCAGAAGTGCTTCCTTCCTCTAGCAGTTGTCTAGGACAAGCTGGGAAATCGATAGCTTTTTCTTAAGGAAGACCCTCTCTTTAACAAGACAAGTAATCCGTGTGCTCTCTTTTGATGTTTGAGACAATAGTTGGGTATGTCTTTTAAAATATTACTTTGTTTGCTGCCCAGCTTTGATACAGCAAGGGAGTGAATGGAAGTGAGTGAGAGGCTAGCATGTTCAGCACACAGCACCCTGGAGAGACAGTACTGCTTCTCATTTGATATGCAGAGCCCTTTCTGGTTGGCTCAGCTCATGGAAATTAAACATGTTGCTCATGTGTGCCAGTCCCAGGATAATGTGGGCTGCAGTGTTTAAACTGTTCACAGTGTTGAGAGCACCTTATCTTTGTGCAATACCCAAAATTTAGAGCATGGAACTACCTTGGCTTTCAGACGCTGTGCCATCCATTACTGCAGATTTGCACTATTTGTCAGAGAAATAGTCAATCTTTGGTTTTATTTGCCTCATACTTAAGGTGTCTTATACTATGTTTCAAACACTAAGCTCTGCCAGCATGCTCAAATTGAATGAAGATATGAAGCCCCATCTGAGATGTTCAAGGCCCCGCGTGCAGATGCACGTACCCCAGTGAAAAGCAGCTGCTATTGATGTAGCTTCCGCAGAGTGGGGCTGAGGTGTTTCAGCTGAACAAAGCATAACTTTGCTACCACGTCTGGGCAAGTCAGGTCTGGGTGCTGGGTTTTTCCTGTAGCTATGAAGTCTTCTAAGCGTAGTCAGGGATTTTGATACATTACACTTATTTTTGCTATTGTGTAATAGCCTATTGTTTACCTAGTGCCAGAAAAATCCCTCAAAATTGCTAGTAATGTATATTATATTTTGTATTTGCTCTCTCTCATGATGGTACGCTATACAATGGGAGCACTGATAAATATTCTGTAAACAACATGTACCAATTACCTTTACAATAAAAGGCAATTAGCAATTTTTCCTGAACTCTGCTTTTGGCATCAAAGAAGGTACAGTCTG
The DNA here is from genome assembly GCA_035590275.1 of Ibycter americanus. Lineage (NCBI taxonomy): Eukaryota > Metazoa > Chordata > Aves > Falconiformes > Falconidae > Ibycter > Ibycter americanus. The sequence goes on along the minus strand of JAVJGI010000040.1, from coordinate 80,383,934 downwards.
AAGAAGTGTTTTTACCAAAGAAACAGTTTCAGTTCTAGCAGAATCATTAGTATCTTTTGTCCCACTTCCACTAAAGGTGGTTGCCAATACCTTTGATCCATTCATGTTCATCACAAAGTTCCTCAGCTCCATCAGGCTGGTATGGCATAACATTTAACTAACAGTGAGAAGCATCAAAATCTGAATTTTCTTTAATGATGATGAATGAAAATGACAACCCAGAGTGTCAGGGTATTTTTGAATACTTTCGTGCACAATTTTAAAAAACAGTCTTCTCAATAAAGAAGAGATGCCTGGAACCAGAATTTTATAGTTGTTTGAAGGTAAAAGTTTGCCTTGCATTTAACTAATCAGCAGTCTGGCTATGATAGAAAAAGAATGCCTGTTATAAATTTGTAGAAAAGAAGTGATACAGCAGTATTGCTGCTTTCAGATAGCTTAAAGACACACCGGTGTTTTTAGACTATGACTTCATGCCTATTTTTACCACAGTTTGTAGTGAACAGTCCTCCATTAGGAAGTAAAACCATATTATCAGTTTTATTTCAGCAGTTTAGCACATAAAATTAGAGTTCCCAGTGGCCTCCCCTGTCCTCTCCAGTTATTCTAGCAAAAGTGGGAGTAGTTGCACTGAAGGGTGTGACTAACTAAAAGGGGAAATGCTATCATCAGAACCAGCACCCAGCATATCAGGGGAGACCTGAAACATTTGTCTTCCCTAGTTGGGTAGTGGCAATGCACATGCATCTGTTAAAATGCAGTGTGGGACTTATTAAAGCTAAATGGAGCACCTTGAATATTGATGATCAAGTACATTCTCATGAATCAACTTACTGCCTATAGGCGACACCCAGAAAAGACTTATCAGATAGGCTGGAGTGCTAAATCTGAGAATCCGTCCCTGATGATGTTGACGAGGGTCACATTCTGAAGACATTAAATATATCCCAGGATTTCAGTCAACTTTAAAAAGGGTACAGTGCCAGGGAGTGCCCAGGTTAGAAGACCAGCTGACTAGCTCTCCTGTAAGCTTTCTCTGGCTTACCACTGTTACTGTTAGGGATTTGCACAGTTAATTTTTTTGGTGCATTTAGGCACCAAGAGGTAGGTGCTATGAAGAATTTAGGTTTATGTAGGAAGGATGAAAATGAATTTTCTCTTACTTAATTTTGCTTGCCTGTGCTTAGAGTTTTGGATATTAAAAGAAAATATTTACTTTTAAAAGAGCTTCTCCATCAAGTTTGTAAAGATACATCAACCTCTCAGTTGATTAATTTGCAATAATTATGGATGAAATTCTACGTTGTGGCTCCACATGTGGATTAGTTGGACAAAGAACGTGAACTGTTCATTTACTTTCATTACCCTTATTTCCTAGAATGGTCATCCTCACACCCAGACATGGATTGGAAGAAAAGGCCTTCCTGGGATTAGCAGTGTTTTGAAACGCTTCTAAAACATTGCAGGAATATTCAGCTGGCTTCATTGGCCTCCAACTAAAATATTCTGAGTACCTACATACTCCATCCTGGCACCTACCTTTTTATCTAAATATACAGATCTTAGATTCTGAACTGCACCAAAGTTACTTACTCAAAGTGTATGGTGTGGATATCCCCCATTATTTATTATTTTACAACATTAAACTTTTGCACCTGTTTAGCACTGATGCTGTATATATGTTGGAGTTTTCTTGCTGCATATATAAAATCTTTGTCAAGAATATGCTACTGAAATAGTCAAGGAACAACTAAGTGAACAGTATTGGAACGTGTAACACAGAAAGCACCCTGATCTCAGAGATGATTAAATAAACAATTCTGCTTATAAAAGAGAATTTTTCTTGCTGTGATAAAAAAGAAATCTTTGAAGGGTAATTCTACCATTTATAAAAGGATTTTATTGTTCATAATTTCAAGACAGAATAATTGAAATACCGAGGAAGGAACTGAAGAAAGGTGTAGTGGGAGCTTGAAAGAGCTCTTTGGGGTGAGCCATTGCATAGAAGTATGGTTTAAATTTAAAAAGTTATCTGTCTGTATAATAAACAGAATATTATGTTTCCTTATAGAAGTTTGTATATGGAACTGGTTTGAGAAGGAAAAATAACCTTTTGAAATTCTAAAAATGAAAACATCCCAGCACATCAAAGGGATCACATAGGATAATACCAAAAAAGATCTAATAACATGAAGATACATGCAAGATATAAAGTTTTTATGCCTGTCAAAGTGTTTTTCATGTATCTTGCTTCTATGATGGAACATGCTCACCAAGAAAACAATAATTTTTCTGTTCTCTCTGAAAAGTACTAATTCTGGCAGGCATGGAGGCACTCTCTCGTGTCGTTTTCAAGAGGGTAATCTCTGTTCTGTATGAATAAAGCATTTTAAGAGAGACAGTTATCAGGGCAATTTTATGACACCTGATGCTGCATGCGTCTTGCCTAGAGTAAGTATGATAGCATTGGCTGGCTGTCCTCCAATGTGTGAGTTAGACATGAGCAGGGAAGATGCTCCTGGCCATCTCTTTGCTTGAGACCTTCATTGGCTCCAGCACAGTCCAGCTCCCCATGTATCTCCTATATTCAAAATGGTTTTATGATTACAAAGGCAAGCACTGAGGAATTAGAGGAAGGCTCCTTTGTGACAGCAATTTAGCACTTGCATGTGTGGATCAGGCTAACAGAGATCAAACCTCAACAAGGTAAAATTTGGAAGCACTGTTCAGGCCTAATCCCTTAAAGCTCTTTTGTCTTATAGTAGCTTTGTGTTTAATTGATTAGCCACCTGTCCTAGGCAGGGATCTCAGAATAGTTACTAAGGGATTGTGTCATGAAATATTTGGAAAGACAGCTCCTACTATAACAAGACTCTTAGCTTGAGGTAAAATAACTGATTTGTGCATATCAGTAAGAGGACTCCATGTATCAGTAAGAATCACAACTGCTAGATTCTCTATAACCCTCTGATTGTCAAGGATGCATCCCTGATGGTAGAAGAAGGAAGGTTTGAGAGGGGGAAACCTTTCATACAACAAGAAAACTTTGAAACATGGCCTATGAAGACGAGACTTGTATGCCTGAATTCTACAGAATGTCTGTTAAATGCCTTCTTGGTTACATTTTCACTGCTCCAGGTTCACTTTATAGCAACATGCAGTTCCCTCTATCCTGCTTTGTCTATTCTTGTTCTTCTGCATTCATATTTCAGGATCTAATTTGGGTTGGAAAAGCCCTCAGGACACCTCTAGCCCAATCTCCTGATCAAAGCAGAGCCAGCTAGGTCAGGCCAGGTTACTTAAGATATTTTGGTCCGGACTTGAAAACTTCCAGGGCTGGTGGCTGAACAGCCTCTATGAGCAACTTGTTTCAATGCCTAAGTAGCCTCATGGTGAAAAAGCTTTTCCATATTATGCAGTCTGAACCTCTTATTTAAATTTATGCCTGATGTGTCTCTGCATTGCTGTATGCATTGCCATCAAGAGCCTGGCTTTGCTTCCTGGATGACATGCCTGTAGATACTGGGAAACTGCTATCAGGTACCCCCCCTCACTGAAGCTATTTCTTCCCCACAATGAACAAGCCCTGGTCCTTCAGCCTCTCCTGAAAGGGCAAGTGCTCCAGCTCCCAACCATCTTGGTGGCTTTCCCCTGAATATACAATATACTAAGTATCAATGTCTTGTACTGACTGGGGGCACCAGAACTGGATGCAGTATCTAAATGTGGACTAATGAGGGGTAGGATCCCTTCCTGTGATCTCCTGGCTATGCTGCTGTTCATACAGACCAGGATGCTGTTGGCCATCTTTACTACCAGGGTACACTGCTGGCTCTCTTGCAGCTTGCTGTCTGCCATGTTACCCAGGGTCTTTTCTACAGAGCTGCTCCCCAGCAAGCTCATCACCAGGCTGTGCCATTGCAGGGACTCTTCTTTCCCTGGTGTGGAGCTGGCTATCTGTTCCACAATATTGAATTGCATGGTGTTCCTGTTGTCCCATTCCTCCAGCCTCTCTGGTTTCCTCTTTATGGCAGCTCTGTCAAACATTTTAGCTGGTCTCTCCAATTTGGTGTTATCTTGGAACCCGATGAGACTCCACTCGTCTCCTCCAGGTCATTAAGAAAGATGTGAAACAGAACAGGTCCCAGGATAAATTCTTGTGATACTCCACTTGTTACTGGCCTTCAGACAGCATATGATCCATTAACCACTGCTCTCCAAACCTGACCATCCATCTACAAGTTCACCCATCCAAACTATAAGATACTAACTTGGATAAAAGATTACTGTGTGTGTTTAGTCTTGCTAAAGTCAGGGTAAATAAAATGCACTTCTCTTTCCTCCTCCACAACTCCAGTAATTTTATCATAGAAGGCAATCAGGCTGGTCAGGCCTCATTTACGCTTAGTAAATCCATACTGACTCTTCCAAGTCATCTCATTTGTGGGTGCATAAATGTGTCCCTCTAATGAGAAAAGGGAAACTGGTCCTTTTGAAACTAAGACTGACCTCTCACAGAGTCAGTGAAACTGGATGGCATTTATGTTCCTATGAAGGGCAAGGTGCTGCATGTTTCAAGTCAGCGGGAGTTTTAGCTGTTATTTCAGTGGAAAAAAGTCAGACCCATAAAGTGGAAATGGGTTGGTTTGTTAATAAAAAGCTTTTCTGAATTAATCATAGTTTAAGACTGAGGACAAGATTTTTGTTTGTTTGTCTTTTTAGACAGAACCCATAAGCCAAACAATAATAAAGAATAATGTCTTGCCCTGGGAGGTGCTTCATCCAGCTACTCTTTAAATTGAAGCTCATATAAAGTGGAATGCATTAGGAACTAACCGTAAAGATCACTAGGGATATTTCTTTTCTCATATCAGTTCCTGCCTTAAGTGCACAATAGTTAAGGTTATAGATGTGTCTTGAAACTCAGTCTAGAGGGGTTCAAACTCAATAGTTAGGAGATGGCTCAAGGGTCAAACTTGGCCTGCCCCTCAAGATACCTTCAGCAGTAGTACTGAAAGTATTGTATACCTTTGGTTTTTCTGTCTTTTTATTTTTTTAACTGAAATTTGCAGTCCTTAAATAATTGATTTGAGACTGCATATCCTAATGTAAAAGAAAAAGGCAGTGAGACACATCAGCAAGGTAAACAACTGCTTTGTTTTATTGACTGATAAAGTAATCCTTCCTTTTTGTTGTGTATTTTCTTTTTCCCCTGTTGCTTATATTTAATTCTCATGTTATTTAAAGTTAGGTTTAAATTGTATGCTAACACAGTTCCTAAAAACGGGTGCTTTCTTCTCTACATCATCAAGGAGTTTTGTGCAATCTTTAGGGCTCAGAAAATAACTGTATCCTATGCATGCTGTCATGTTCCATAACTGGTACTGCTTTAAATCACTTGGCCAAAAGGATCCTCATTGCCAGGAGCAGAGCCTGTGCTCCACATGACCCCACACATCAGAGACATTTGATATGGATTTCTACCGTTCTCTTGACTATGTACTAATCTGGTGATATTAAAAAACCTGACATCTTTTCTTACTCTGACTCAGATTCATCTAATCTCATTTGGCACAGCTGCAAAACTTGAGTTAGAGGCATGGTCACCTTAGAGTGGCTTGCAATCAGTACAAAGGGATAAGCACATCCCAGGAATGATTCAGCCCATCTCTCTTTGTGTGTTGCTAATATAGGGAGTTTTGGATAATTAGGCTCCTATATAGGTGCCTCACTGAAGTAAACGTGTTTACCCATGTTTTCATTAAATCTTGGGCAAACTTTGTTACAAACAGGGAATTACAAATTATTTTAACCCTTTTCAGTCCTTTGAAAGATTTAGGATGTCCTGTCCCATCCACCCCTTTTAGTATGTTCTTGCAAGAATCAGGGGGTGGGGTGGGGTGGACAAAAAGAGATATTTTGATGAGCAAAAAGTTACTTCAGCAGATTTTAATTTTCTGTTGTTTTTAATGACTTTCTGACTGGAAGTCATTAAATGCTCAAAAATGTGCAAAACTAAGGACTATTGCACAGCTATGACTGGCCAGAAGGTGACATTAGGAACCCCAAGGGTACAACTTCAGAATCCTAGACCCAGCACATCCCTTTAGCTTCCCATTGCTTTGCTTTGAGCTTCATAGCCAAGTGGAAACACAGATAACAATTCAGGATAAGTGTAATGACAAATTTTAAGGTATAGTTTGGTTCTACAGACAACCAGACTTATTCAGAGAGAGCTTTTTTTTTTGGAGGTAGGCACTTTCTAGTTATATGGCCACGGTAATGCAGGAACCAGTGACAGCTGGGAAGGAGTCAGATGTTTCTTATAATAGGTTATTGAGTACAGCTAGAGGTAAAATCTTCAAGAGAGAGCCTGCACAAGAAGAAAGATGTTTTATAGCCTGCTCTGGGTAAGGGGAAAAAATGATAGGATTTATATCTGGAAGTTTTATTCCGTTTATTTTGTTTAAAGGGTAAAGCTATAATTAAGTAGGCCTTAAATAAGGTGCAAATCTCTTTTGGACTGACAAACTTGTCTATGGCAGGTCTGATCTTTTTAGTTGTATGCTTAATGCACCATAGCAGTGCAAAGCTGATGTAAACTGCAGCCTCTGGGCGTTACTTGCTGTTTTCAGGGTAATTATAACCAGGGAAGGTCTATCAGATGCAAGAATAAGGGAAATAAGAGATCCAATGTAAAAGACTATGCCGGCATCAACTCATTATCACCCAGCGCTCAGCTCTAATATCTGTGAGGTACAGAAGCGCTGTTGTTTTCAGCGTGCTGATGATTAATACGTTAAAGTCTAGAGATATTAAGCTCTTTATGATAAATCTCACAGTGAATCTGCAGAAAAGCATTAAGAGAATTTGTGAGGTCAACTCTAAGCCTTCAATCTAAGATGCTGCACCTCTTAACTCCCTAACAGTGAATTCTTCCCAACCTAATGCAGGCTGTGTTTTCTCTAGTTTGATTCCATTGCTTTTTTCTGTTCACCCCTCCTAGTGCCTGGATCAGCTGACCTTCCAAAATCAAAGAGAAACTGCTGAAATTTCAAAAAAGCAAGAGCATGTTGTATGCTATATACAATATACTTCTGTGGAACTGTTATACCAGTTGCAGAAAACAGGCTTGTTTATCCTCTTGCTGATTTAAGTTGAAGCTATAATGTAAATTGTAATATTTATGTATAGTGCAACTTTTGTTGCCACATAAGACAAATTACCCCTGTCTTTTCAGTACAGTACAGGATCTGGCAATGCCCTATGCTTTGGTAGAACACAAGTGAATCCAACATCATATGTGCTACTTCCCTATTTGCTACTGCACATCTGTGAATTACTTGGACAAAAGAAAAAGAAAAAAAAAAAAACATTGAGTCCCTGCAGAATCCCATAGTCTTCATTGCATAACCCCCAGGAATTATCAGAATTTACAAGAGTGCAAGCATACTTGATGACTAGCCCTTTCAGCAGTAATATCTTCTTAACAGAATTTTTGTGTTATCCCCTACTGGAAAAACACAAGAGATGCTTCAAACAGCTGTCCCCTAGTGCACAGAGGATAGTCATTCACAAAAATATTTGCAGTTGTAACATAGTAGTAGTTACCACTGTGCATTATTAGTCCTTTATATCTGAATCCAAAAATAAACCTGAAAAAACTAAATTTTAACAAATTCTGTGGCACTACTTGAAAGCATAATATTTCTCATAAAGTACACCAGTGGTCTCAGGCTGCATACACACAACATGATAAAGAAAGGCTCTTGGTTTTAAATGAACCAGTTCAGCTTATCTTTAGTTCTGGTAATTTTTTCACTCAGTTAATCATCCTTCCTGTGGGCTAATTTTCTAATGTTGCTCTTTATTTGCTCTCTACAGCTGTACTTAGGAAAGGAAGAGACTCTAACACAGTCGTATTTTTCTCATTTATTCCTTTAAATGAAGTTAAGAGACTCTCAATGTTAAGAAGAAAAATCTCAGGAAGTGTTTTCATTAAAACTCTGCTGGCAGCAACAACTGTGCCTCTGGCATTGAAGGCTGCCCATGTGTTGCTTGGTTCTCAGTTGCTCTAATAGACTGTATAATTTCTTTCTGTTGAAGTGATTCAATGCAAGGAAGCAACTTTCTTTTGTTATTTTCTGACATTTTATAAATTATTACTCTTAAATGTAATACTTCTAAGGTCTTATCATAAAAGTGTCAGTGTATTTAAAAGATGTGAAAATACTAAGGCAAGGAAAGAGATGCTATGGAGATAAGGTTTTACTTGTAAGATCATTCTACGCTTGCTTTCTATGCCTTGGTAGTAACAGAAGAATGACTACTCCTTTGCTACCTCTGACATGGAGCGATGCACCTACTAATGGAAATAGCCAATTCCTTTCTGCCTAAGCACCTGGTTCTGAACACGCCATCATGGAAAAGAGGAGAAGGAACCATTCTGAAAATCCAGTGACATCAGGTTGGGCCACAAAGTTGTAAGGCAGAATATAGATGAATATCTTATTTCTCCTGTTAGCTGTTCTGACAAATGCATAAGCTGGTAAAACTTCAGCTAGATTTCTTATCAGGTTAGGTGTTTTCATATGTTCTTGAGGAACCTTATAGATACCAAAAGGAGGTGACCTCTTTATTTTAGTGTAACGGCAACTCCTCCAAATAATGAGCACCTTCGATTTAAGCCCTTTCCTTAGTACATTTGTGTATTGCATACAATCATATTCTTCAACTGGCAAGTTTTACTGCATTAGTTTTCTGGCAAGCTCTATGAATAATTCATAGGTATTGAGACATTTTCCTCTCCAGATTTTCTGTCTGTCATTGTAAAATACCTTACTTAAGGTGATTAATAATTGGATTTAGTAGCTTTAAATCTTTGTATATGCAAGAACCATTGGAAAATAATTCTGGGTATTTAAGAATACTTTATGGAAATTTTGGCATGTTCAGATTACTGTGATTAACAATAATTGCCTGTTTTTAATCAGATCTGTAAAGTACCATTGTTTTGATTCACAGTGTCCCAAGAGAAACTGCCACTGTAACTGCAGCTTTTCTGTATGCATTTGGGTGCTTGCTATTCCTTATATTTATGATTTTTTTTAGTCAGCAATGGAACAGAAATTCAGTAATGTGTGCTGGCTTTCTATGGGTTTTTCATCTTGAAAGTGTATTTTGTACTGAAACATCAGTATTGGGCAGAAGGGGAAGTGGAAAGCTTTCATCTTGTACGCAGCGACAAACAATGTATTGTCTTGTCTTGCTTGCCAAAAAAACTGAGAAGTGAAGACTCAGGAAGACAGAACTGATAGAAGGGAGGAGGAGACCCAAGAAAAGCTTGTGAATGCACAGCAGTTCAGTACCCAAGGCAGCACTTCTTGAGTGATTTGTGTTGATATCTTTCATTTGGGAAATCTTAAAGCAAAATAAAGACAGAATACAAAGTGTTTTAAGGAATCTAAAAAAAGGGAACGTCTGATAATGTCATTGCTCTTTGCTGCTCGCTCCTGATGCGTTTCATGAGCTGGGTAGGCTACCACTCCTCTCTTTCTTTTGGTGGAACCCTCATCGTGGTGTATGGGGATCTTAGTGAGAGCAGTGCTGTAGGCTGAGGTGTTTTCTCTGTGGAAGTGAGAAAGTTTGTATATGGATATTATACAATGTTTTAGATACATATACTCTTACATATTATATATATAATGAGAAAGAGAGAAGATATAATATACAAAAATATATAGAGAGATATGTATACGTTCTTACCTTCTGTATTGCGGTGGGATTTACTAAAATATGTCCTCAACTATTTAAATTCAAAAGGGTGAGAAATACAGCATAGCCTATGTCCATCTAATTGTAGCAGCATCAAAAATGTTTCTTAATAATAACAAATAACAAACCTAAGATTTATTTCAAATACACGTCTGTTGAGTTTTTCAGTTAGACCAGAAAACAACTTGTGAAACTATCCCCACATCTGTGCCCCAGACATGTATGCATGCATGCCACTAGAACTCCTCAGTATTTCAGTGATCCCTGGAAATGTCTGGCAAAATATGATGATAGCAAAAAAATTTCTTGTTTGTCAGATATGCATAACTGTATAAATACTTTGCTGGTATGTCTGAAGAATATTTGACATGCTGACTGTGTGAAATAAAGCTAAGATCAAAGAGGAACCGACTAGGTCCCCAGGGGAGCAAAGTACTCTTAATATTTTAACTTTTTATACTCCTTTCAAAACAAATCTTCACAAGGAGCTTTGTTTGTGTACACACAGTTATGTCTAGTTGTAGATACAGGTGGCAATGCTTTATTCTTGCAAATGCAGTTATGAGCACTTCAAGAATGCTAACAGTTGTGCCTGGAATTATTTATTTTTCCTGTTATTGAAATTCACATGCTCTCATGTTCCTTGAGTAAAATAGTTCATACTGTTCACATTTTTTTAAACTCAGACTGAGATCCAAAAAATCTGCACAGTAATTTGCTGGTAAAAATTGTTTGGCAATGTAGAACTTTCTCTAGTTGCGAAGTGGGTCATATTACTGTCTACAGTTGTTCTTAAGTGAATATTCCTATTATTGAATAAACAACAACAGCAACAAAGTCCTTGGCTCATAAAGTTTCAGTGTGTCCTGTGAAATTGCAGTAGTACAGTTGTGTCAGGGTTCAAAAAGGACAGATAAGCTAGGGGTTATGGTAACCAGCTGAAGAAAAGTCTGAAGAGATTTGCCTGAGTATATATTTTAAGTGGTCCCATGAAGAAAAGTATGTTTTTCTGGTTTTCAGTCCTAAAGTTTCCTGAAGTTTTAGTCTGTACCCTGGGTTATTTCATGTGACAGAGGTTCAAATAATGTTGATGCATCTGTCCCTGCTCCTACAGCATTTTCTCAATGAGGTCTATTAGTTTATTTTTTCAAATAATAAAGGCCTTTCTATATATTCTCTTTTTTTAGCTAAATTCACAGAGTCCCCTAATCTTTCTGCCTGCCATCTGCTCTAGTTTTTCCTTTGATTGTAAATTTTATTGACAAAACATAGCATAAATTAATGAAGTCTTATTGACTTAAATGGAATAATGATAGTTTATAGCAGCTGAGGATTTTGCGTTATGTATTACATAAATACATAAATGAGAATCGGGATGCTTCTGTTGGATATGCCATATCCCAAGAATGCTCTTAAAGTTATGTATTTTTCCTACGTGTCTTGTTGCAGGGTTTTTTGTTGTTGTCTTTTCAGCCAGTATAATCTATAGATCTCTCTCCCTTATTTGCCTGATTTTCAGAACATGCAAATTAGGAGCAACATTCTTTTTGTCATGCAATTTTTCTCTGTAGTAAATTGTCTCCTAGACGCTTGCTTTCTATCATAAAACAGGTGGGATTAATCATCTTTTGGGACAGTGTAGAACATCTCCATCACCTCTAAAGGAAGCATAAATGATTAATTTAGACTGCATAGGGAAAGTTAAGTTAAATTCTGCCTGTAGTCACTATCAACCTTTACTGACTTTGTCAATGGCTCTTTTTTGAGCATGATATTTCTGAACTCAGAGGAAGGAACTCAGAAGTTTTATATTTCAATGATACACAGAAAAAGAAGGTATGCATTCTGAAAATGTATCTACCATTGGTTTATGAAAAGTATGACTCAACATGCACCACTAGTTCCTTTTTCTTTGGCTAATCTCTGTTTATAGATGCTTCAAAACATTTTGCACTATCAGAGGTGTACCTGAACAACACAGCTAAGGCTTGTATTTTGCCCATAGTATTCCTTCTGGTTAAACTATAGTGTCCTCCTTTCTTTTTTGAGACAGGATATTAAGGAGAATTATTTCAGCTGTGGCTTGATATCTAAATCTTCAGACTTGGCAGTTATAAATTTTCCTTTACTGTTTGGTAGTCGAACAGGGCTGTCTCATTCTGGGTTCGCCATTAGTCACTAACTTAAACAGCATGATTATTTGTAATAACATGTTGGGAAGCCTCACAATGATGGAATCTGGAAAGGTCAGTAGCAGAGAGAAGCTTCCATATATGAGGCTTTTTCAAACATGAAGAGAAAGGCAACAAGTGGCAGCACTGTAAATAGGAACATAATTAAAAGTGCAGATGGAAAAAAAAAAAAAAGGGAAAGTAGGTCACGGATGATTCTACTGATGCAGCCAGAGCAAAACTGATGCATGTACTAGCAGTTCTGTCATTTCCATGAAGAGCTTTATCCTACAAAGCCAGCAAAAAGTAGAGTTGAAAGTGCAAGTAGCATTGAGTGGTTTGGAGCATGTTTACATTTCAGACAGATAAACAAGGGCAATTTGTGTCTGAAGTCAAGAGTTTAAAACTGCAACAAGAAGAAACCTGGAGAGTTTAACTTGGACCCTCTTTGTTCCCCTCTTTTTAATCAGTCACTTTCCAATATATATGATGCCCAAAGTGTAGTTGAATTGGCATTTGTTCCCAAATAGCTGACATGCTGCTGTGTATAATGAGTCTTTTTAGGATGGTGTCATTAGTCTGGTGTGATAATGCTGCTGAAGATTTTGAAAATCTTTTCCTCAAAGCTGTTGTTAGCTTCTGTTTTTAGCTAGGACAGACAGGGATGACTCATGGGTGTTAATTTGGGTTTAAGGCTGCATTTTTAAACCTCATTCTCCAGTTTGTAAGTGCTCAGAGTCTGTGCAGAAATTCATACCTGCTGCTCTTTAGGGGTCATTTGTATGTACAGCGTATTCTTGTTTCAAAGGACAACATCAGTCAGGGCATTGTATTAAGTGGACATACGTCAGTTTGACTGAAAGTGTCCTAATCTGCACACTCACCACAGGAACTGTTTCAGTGGTTCTAATTTAAGTTTCTCTCCATGCTCATTCAGATGCTGTTACTGGTGCTGTCTTGTCTCTGATAGACATCTGCTTAACTTACATATGCTTTTTCTTTGGGTAGTGAATACTAAGAGCTCCCTCTCTTTATGCTTGTGGTTGCTTTGAGCTACTTCAATGATGCAAAATGGTGATAGAATTTTCTGGGACAGATCTTGGGTCCCCAGAGTTCCCTTTGCATGGAGAATATGTTGGAAGTGTAGTGTTTGTCCTATAGAAGCAATGAATTAGAGGTGGTCAATTGCATCAGAAAACTCATAGAAAATAGCACTGCAGTGCTCCAAAGGCTAATGTGCTTCTAAAAATTTCTGGATAATATCTGTCAATATGTGTGCTGTTTGGATAATTTATGTTCAGCCAGAAATATTTATTAATTCTGAATACATTATTCACTATGAATAATTCCCATCACCACTATTCTGTTGCAGCAATCAACTAAACTTAATAGTGGTTTTTTTTCTAAGTAAGCTTTTATTTTCTGCTTTTAGGCAGTGATGAACTTGTGTTTCCATCACCTGAGAATTATTTTTCATTCTGAAATTCAGGTGTACTCTCTTTTCTTCTCTGGTCCCCCTCCCCATTTCTGATCAATACCCTTTGTTTCTTCCTGAACTCATTATTTTAATGCTTTACTAATTGTCAGTCCAGATCATTTGATAAGTAGGCTTAAAATTGTTCAAGATCGATCAACACTACAGCTCTGACTGGCACTTTAAAGTTCAGTCATTGATTCTAACCTAAGTCTCTTCAATTACAGTGCCTGTCACTTCTGGTTGACAGTGAAGTTTGTATCTATTATAAAGAGGTTATGTTAACTTTGAAAGTCCTTTATATAGGGAATTTTTCTGTCCAATCTAATTATTTTGTCTGTTTGTCATGAAATTGAATTATTATAGGAATCCTCCCTGTGTATTCACAGACAAAATATGAAGTCTGTCTTCTCAGTAAGCATAGAGTTCTTGGACCTAGCACATTTGGGGTGAAGAAAGTATGCTTCTTATTAAATAATTGTAATTATCAGAGCTTTTGAAAGCTAATTGAGACCCTGCTTGTGCCTTCTTCATTTCTGCTCACTGTAATCTTTCTTGTTTTGTCATAAGATAATTCTGTGTTTTCTACAAAGGATTTCTCCTGAATGCCCAGTGAAGAACAGGATTTTTCTGACTGTTATGAACATTATTTTTCAATTAATAGCAACAACTGCTGAGAGAATCTGTCTGTTTAAAGTTAAGTTTGAAAATGGTCTTTAAAGTCTTTTCTTCTCCCTCCATCTTCCAGGCAGTAATAGTGCTTACAGTGGATGTATGCATATATGTGCATGTTTGTATACATAAATTAAAACTGTTCCATATATTGTTAGACAGAACAGACAGCTTTAATGTTTTTGACTCAGTATGACAATGCTGAAATGTAACTTACAGTTAATAATCAGACTTATTTTTAGGACAAGATTGGTCATTTCTGACCAATTCACATATTTCCATTATAGGCAGTAACATGAAAGGTAGAAAATATTCACTGGATTTTTCTTCTAATCATTCTTTACATGTCAAGTCCTGAAATTTGGATTTAATAATCATAGGTGTCTGAGTTCAAATTGCAGTACACATAATTGTTAGAATAAAGTATAGAAACAATTATAATCATCAACAAAAAGCAATTAATTGATTAACTATTTTTGTTTACATTTATTCCTTAAGGCAAGGAAGTAGCACTGTTTTCATCAAGTCTTGATTATGTGTAAAATTAAAATATATAAAAAAGACAAACATAATGAAGCACTGGTAAAAATAAGTAAGAAAAAAGAAAGATCATTTGTGTGGTTTTCAAAAAATTACTGGTGTACAGGATATGAAAACTAGATAGGCCTAAGTTCTCATTAGTGTTTTTCTTCTGTAACTAACGGCACTCCTGTGAAAATTATTGTCACGAGATTGGTCTGAGAATAGTAAAACTGGGCATTTCTCTTTCCCTCCCATAATATTTGAATTTGAAGTACTAAAGAAGTACTTTACAAAAAAACAGTTACATGGTGCAAAATTGACCTGCTCCCCATTTCTTCCCCTTCCCTCCACACCAATTTTGAGAGAAGCAGCATCACATTTCACTGATAAATACAGAAGGGAGGTGAGAAGTGTCAGGGAGGCAATGAAGATATATTATTAACAGTAGAAAACTTACAAAAGCAAATAGCTCCTAAACTTATGGAGTAAGATATACATCTAACCTATCTTTATATCTCAGTCACACCTTCCCAGACTTGTTACCTTCTCCCTATTTTCAAATGTAGATAAGTTAAGGAAACTGAATTGATTTGTTCACACACTATATATTCATCTCCATGGTGCTTCTGGTTGAAAAAATATTAATAACAAAACAAAGAGAAATCATAGCACAAAAGGGAAGTTGGTGTTACAACTGTTCTTCGTGTCCTTTCTGTGTCTTGACATGCTCTGAGCTTCATCTTGCTCCCTGCAAGCTCATCTAATCTTAAGGAAGGCATTTGGAGTCCAACGCAAAGTGTCTAGCTTTGCCTATGAGAGCAGAGATGTTTATCAACAGAGAGTGCAGCATAGTGCAAATTCTGAGCTTCAAGCAGGGATCAAACAATAATCCTCTACGCAGTCCTTTCAAATATTCTGCTGGTCTTGGTGCCTGAGGGCAACTTGAAAATTAGATTTGCTGCCAATACAACCGCATAGCCCCATCTCTTTGGTTTTAAAATTCAGTTTGTGCTCTGTTCAACACAAGATGAAGATAGCTTTTAAGCCCAAAGGCTTTGTTTATATTTGCATCATCAAGGCGGATTTCCTAAACCACCGGTTCAAAGCAATGATATAAAAGAAGGGTATTTTTTGTCATTTTTTAAAATAGAAATTGTGTCCCTGTTGTGCATCATCCTGAAAATGACAGCTCTTACTCTTTGAATACAAAAGGTGCAAAACCAAAACAAAATCAAACATTTACTACCTGTCTCAAATTCAAAAACAGTGAAATAGCAAAAATGCACTATGTTAATCAGAGTGTGATCAGTGTTATCTTTTGAAACACAGGGGAGACAACTGAGGAAATAGCAGTATGAATGCTGGTGAAGTTCTTCTGAGGTGTT
>JAVJGI010000040.1:80294336-80367926 GCA_035590275.1 Ibycter americanus | reverse complement strand
CCCCCCCCGGGGGGAGGATGTTCGTTTTTTTGTTTGTTTTGGCAGATTTTGTATGCTTTTTGGTTAAAGCTCTGAAGTGAGGTTCAGCAGGTTAGAATAGGTTCCTTAATTAACTGCATACTAGCACAAATAATTTCAGTCTGCGGTTTTAAAGTTCATATGTAAGTTCATCTGACATTAATCAGTGGACATGGCAATTCATTAAGTTTTTGTGTGCCACGTTATTCATTCAGAAAATGGAGGCATTAATGTTTGCTTCTTCCCAGCTTTTCTCTCCCCTGTATACAGCTGAGCTCCTTAGGCAGAAATCTCTTACAGTGTGTTTGTGCAATATCCAAGTATAATCATGCCTCCCTCTTAGTTGGACTCTAGATACTACTATCATATTCAGAATTATACCAGTAGGTATGACACCAACCTTATATTTGCAGTCATTTTACTCTATCTGTAGAAGCAGAATAAGTAAGTGATTTAGCAAAAATGCATGGTGGTTTGCTTTTGCTCCTGACTGAAAGGATATTTCAATGTTATGTGTTACCGCTATAGATAGCTGATTAGTCCCAGAATGGCTGCTTTCCATCCATCCTTGATCTGAATCCTTATGCAAATACCCTAGTTTTGTGGATCCAAATACGCAATCATCGTCATCTCTCATTTTTCAGTTATGAACTATGTCCACTAGAGTTACTCTTTGTCTGCAAGCATTTTCATAATGCTTGAAAACAAAGTACCTTTTGACTTGTGTCCTACAATTATTCACGTCACAGTATAAATCCAAGTATCCCTCCTGCCTGATAGTTAAAATATGAGACCTTTTTATATAGTTCAGGAAATAAAACTTGAAGCGGTTTGGATTTGGGCTTTTTTTTTTTCTTCACAGTGTGTGGATCTAAATTGGATGTTTCAGAACTTGATGTCTTGCTCAGAATTAATTCTTGTGCCCTTCCCTCCAAGTAAAAACTTCCTCCAAAGGTTTATGTTCTAGGAGACACCTAAATCACAGAAGCAGAAATTATCATTAAGTAATAGATTGCTACACTTGCATAAAATGAATTTTTTTTATTTTCTACAACAAAAATATGCAGGTAATAAATTACTTGTGCATTGGGACTATCCGTAAGTTATTCATCATACATATTGAGGAAGGATATCTTAAATGTTACGTTTCACACAACTACCCATAATTAAGGTTATTCTTTTTACACTTCAGTATTTTCAGAGTTTGTCTTGAGCCTTGTTATGTATCTAAGAAGAATCACAAGCAAACAATTCACACTGAAAGCAGCAGTCAGAATTAGGGAATTCAACATCTGTCATGTAGACTACAGCTGAAATAAAAATATTACAGAAAGTGGATGGCTAAAATTAAGTATTTAATTCCTTATTTATTTATTTAAATGTGTGAGTTTATTTTTTAAAAAAAGCAGCAGTCTCAGATACCTGCATTTAACTGCATTTGAAGCATAATACTCCTTACGTACCATGCTACATATACACAGACTGTATTGTGTGCTGAGTAATATACCCTGCCCTCTTTTTGCTGCACGGAGACTTCTCTTTTCGAGAGAGCTAAATCCGTGTAGAATCTACTTGACAAATAAAAGCCTCCTATTTTCCAGCTGCATGTTACAGAACAGATACCAAAGGACAGAGCTGAGGTTGCTCCTGTCCTTTCTCTCTACCCCCGGTTTGAACTGAGGGTTAGGACTACCCGGCGGGGCTGCAGTGACTCCAGCTCGCGTACATTGCCCAAGCTCCTTTTAAAAGAGCTGGTTCAGGTACCCCTGGCAGTGTAGTCACGGCAACACAGAGCTTAGCCTAGCCTAATTGCCCGAATATTTACACGGCTTCTCAGGAGGGCTTTATAGCCTGTGCTGAACCACTCTACCTTCCTCACCCAAACTAGCGCATTTAAAGGTAGTTCAGACATGTATACACAAGCTGCAGTGCCACCTTTGACAGCTGAGTGGATATATACTCTGTTTGAGACAGGGCAATTGGACTCAACTGTAAGACTCTGGTAGCCTGTTATATAAAGCAATAGGTCAAACTCAAACTGATTGACTGTCATTATATAAATCAATAGCATGCCCTCCTGTGGCTACCGCCTTCTCTAACAGTCCTTCTTAAAAGGAAAGGAAAGCAAACCAAACAAAAACATTAGGAATTCAGGGGATGGAGAAATAGACGTAAAAAACATGAAAAAATGCTCTCTGTGAAGGGAGCTTGAAAATCCCAGAACCATGTAGTCAGAGAGAAGACAGACTGTCTCCAAGGGTGATAGAATCAGGAGTAATGAGTGATATCATAAATCAGGTGTTCTTATTTATTGTCTCTCAGGGTGATGGTTTATGCTGTTCCCATCTTTGAAATAGTTTCGGTCCTGCATGTCTCCTGAGGTCATATAACAAGGATGTTATATGAGCATAGTTACAAATACTTTTTCCAATGTGTAGATTTCAACACTTCTTGTTTATTTTTATCCACATCTGAAGATACCACCTGCTTCAATTTCACAGCAATATACAGTGCAGCTGAACAGCTATGAACTCAGACATAGCACAGGTCTGTGTTCAAAACAACCTTCTTAATAATCTCAGGTTTATGTTCCTGAACGTTGCTTTAGATGAACTGATATTTTTTGTTGAATGAGTCTCTGATAATCCAGTTTCTAAACTGATGCCTTAGATACATATGTGCACCAGTGCATTCAGAAACTACAAGAAAGGGGCAATTTGCATTTTCATGCAATTTTTCATTCTTGCAATGAAATCCTGAAGTAATTAAAGGACATCAGAAAACTGCAACCATTATACATATATCACCTTACTGCAGGTTTCTATAGTTTTTATTTCTCTTGGGAAATGTCTGCTGTGGAGCTGATGGCCTTGAAGATTCACACCTTTGGTTTCTTGAGTTTCTCTACACTTGGTTTTGAGTTTTGAAATTGTGAAGACAAAGGAGAATCAAACTCTTAAATTAAGAGGGAGAGGGGAATCATTTACACGCAGAGGAAAAGTCTGAACAGCACCTTAAGCTTCCATAAAATAGGAGTTGCAAGTCTGAAAGTCAGTAGTGCATAGTCCCTGTGTTTTCTTGTTGGCAATTATGATCATTATTAACAACACAGACTTTATGGGGAATGGGACAGATTGTTGCTTCAGAGACCTTGTCCTGAGCAGGGGCAAATATTGCAGTTGGTTTTTCAGAATTTTGAAGAGCAGTTTGGATTTTGGAGGTCCTCAGTTTAAATTTGATGAATAAACAAGATCAATTTGTAAATCAAAAAAAAATCATGGTGAAGCAGTAGGAATTTTTCAGATGGATTTCATATACTGTTTTTCTGTGTGACTCGTATAGGAAAGAACATGAACTTCAGCAACTATCAGCAAGTTTATTAGTAAGTTCCTGAAGGCACATAAAGAAAATTCCACTGTTTTCACAGGGAACTTGAAAACTGACAGCTGAATATGGCTCCTGTATTTGACCTGCCCCTTTCTTTTTCAGCTGAAAGGTTTGACATCCCCATCAAGCTAGGTCTGACTTCAGTGCTTTGAAAAATTTCAGTAACTATTAATCTTTTTTCGCCACCACTATTTTGTCTTCAGTGACAGCATACCACTCCATGTATAACTGAACAGATCCATATCTCTAGGACTCTCTTTTGTATCCTCTAGTAGAATTGTGGTTTATACTTCTGCAGTTTTCTAAATTTAGATGGAGTTTGTTGGGATTTGGATTATATCCTCTGTCCTCTACATACAAGTCTGACTGTAGCTGGGTACAACTTGCAAAGGGAATTGAGAAGCTTCTTTGATGCTTATTTGGTTCCTCATGTTGTGATGTCCTCATGTAATGAGTGAGCATGTTGTAATGGTTGCATAATTGTTCTTTTTGGACAATTTTATGGGTTGGTGATTGATTTATGTAAGACAGTTTCTGAGAGCTGTCGTATCGCACACAGATGTTATGGGGAGGTACTGGATTTCCAATGCCCTCTGCAATGGAAGGCAGCACAGTTTCATCTCAAGCTACCTTCCTGCTGCGCAGGACTTGGTTCATATCCCCTTGAGTGGCCATGCTGTCTTGCAGTACCTCATGGCAGGTATAATGTCAGGTACCAGTGGCCTAGAAAAAAATACTGAACACTGAATTTTTAGCAGCAACTATGGCTGAATGGTTCTTCAATATATGACTAGGAATAAGGTAGAAATCTTTAAATGGTCACTGTGCCTTGTGTTTTGTGTAATACAGGTTTCAAAAAGTGTTGTATAGAAAGGTATGTAATGTCATGCAGGGTTTTCTATGCAAAGCAGAGAAAGTAGAAAAAAAATTATTCAGGCCATGGCTTTCATTGTTATCTTCAAGAAACCATTCAGCTAATAGTTGAAAAATGTTCTTCTAGATCATTTAAGTGCTTTTTATCCACACAAGATAATTAATTGTTGTAGTGAGTTGTCTTTTATAAGGTTTTCATAGGAGGCAATTCAATCAAGAGAATATTCTTTTCCACATGAGACAATGTTAACTGAAAGCTGTATACCCCCATAGTAGGTGACATCTGTGAGTACTCGGACTACCTCTACAGTGCCGAGTTAGGTTTCCGGTAGTTGTTGGTTTGAAAATTTGTCATAAAGTGAACTGGAAAGCTCAAATAAAAATTGAATTCATTCTAGATTTTTATGTTCTTGGAGACACCTATTGATCAGGCTTTCAGGGTATGTGTTACAGAATTTTTAAAAAAACTTTTACAAGTTATTTGCCTTCCCACATCTATAAAAAATTATACAGCGTGTTTATCTCACTAAAAATGTATTAGAATATACTGTTTTGTTGTATCTCTAGTACCACAAATTGCACAGATTTTTTTTGCCTGAGATCTGACAATGATGTTTGACAAGAAATCTGAACTGAATGAGAAAGTGCCAGTAGTATTATTCTGTAAAGAAAAAGGATTGCAGAGGGATGAGTGGGTGTAAAAGGTGAGATATATTTGTGTACTAATCCTGCTGTAAGTGGTAGGGGTCAACACACAGCTCTGCAATTAACCACTTTGAAATCAGATTACTGAATAAAAGAACTCTGGACAACTACATAATTGAACATAGGAAATATATATACATGTATTTGTTGTGAGAAATAGAAATCATCAGGACCGTTGCTTTCTCGCATTATTCTGGCTTAACATGAGAAACAAAATGAGAAGAGATGGAGATGGTGACTGCAACTGCGCTTTCAATATCCAGCCGCAGGTACAAAAATTACTCTGTGCTTTAGACAGGGCTAGGAATGCAAGTTCATTTTGTTATGTTAGATCTTAAGTGTGATCAAAGGGTAATTTTGTGAAGGTGGTTTCCCCCCCCCCTACAGCTGTAAAGAAAGTCTCTGTGTGCTGTCACAGAAGATGCTGAAAGGGCTCACGTTTGTGACTTTGGGCAGATGACACCTATGGACGAACATGGGCGACAGCTGCTAAGGATAACACAGGCCAAACCGGGTGCCTTCTGATTAGACTACCCTAAATTCAGATTTAGCATTTTGGAAAATCACTTTTCCTTCAACAGTTTTCTGTGGTTTGATGGGAGACTTTCACCTTTTGCAGTCAGTTTTGGGGGGCGGGGAAGCCAAGGGCCATGACAGGGCAGGCACTCACACCCTGTCCCCAGCCCCTGCCAGGGGACTGACATGAGGCCCAGTGGCCGCAGGGCTGAGGCCAGGGTGATGCCTGGCTGGGAAACTACATTGATGGTTTGGGGCCGGGGAGGGAGGTGGCCATCTCATGGCACAGGCTGGGAGCGACGGCTGAGCTCAAAGCAGCTTTGAGGGGCTGGAGGCCCTGTAGGGGCTCCGCATGGGAACTCCCCCCAGCTCCCTGGCAGGCGCCAGGCCTGAGCCCCGCAGCAGCCACCGGGCAGGGCTTCTCAGAAACCCACCGCCAGACACCCCAGCTGGGGGGACGTGAGGCTGCAGAGGTCCAAGTCCAACAGAGCAGGTGCTTGATAGGACACAGGTCAGCTTTTCTCCTGATTGCGTTACTCGCCGAACTGGGGTGCTGCTGGGGAGCCTCTGTGTCAAATCCTTGGTTTGACTGAGAAGGGCCTCTGCAGCGCAGCCGCTGAAGCTAAAGCCTTGGCACCTGCATTTCCTGAGGAAGGTATTTCTGAAACCAGTACTTCATTGCAGACTTTCTCTTTATCAGCCCACACCCAGTCTGCCGTATAGGGAGGACCCCCACACAGAACAATCTGGGTAAATTCCCAAAGCCTCTTAACTCCTTGGTGCCCTGGATGTCAGTGAACTGAGTTTTAATCTGAGTTTGGAGTCATATCTGCTTTGGGATAGAAGCTGATCGAAGCCATCAGTACCGGCATATGTTTTAATCATATTGTATGGGCAGCGTTTGTGGCTATTGACCGTGTGGAACCATTTGCATTGTTAACTAATGCAGGGATATTTGTGGTGACTTGCTGATGGCATAGTGCTACTCTTGAATATTTCTAACTGCTTTTAATAGGCAAGCTTTGAGTAACTGGCCATTTTTTTAAAATCTTGAGCTCTCTTAGGTCTTTGTCTATAAGTATCTGATTATATTTGATATGATATATTAAAATCCACAGGAATTCTATAAGAAAAATACAACTGCGGGGTTTCCAGTGTATCTTCTTCCCCCACAGGTAAAGAACCTTTCATCTATATACCTGTAGACTTCCATCTTGATATACAAGTTTTTTATTTATATTAAAAAGAGTATTTTAATTAAAGGTCTTGCATGCATATACATGATTTATTACTAGCTGATATAAATATGTAAAACTGGACAGATTCATCTATGATGACGGTAAGAAAAGTCCCGGTTTTATTTATGATCAATATTTCTGACTGATTTTGCTGCTAGGTAAATTACTGTGTCTCAAAGCCACAAGTGGTTGTCTTGTCTTCTCTTTGATGTTACTTTGTCATGATTTGTTACAATTTTCAGTCAGTGTTGTCTTTTGTAAAAAATTCCCATGTGGCATACGTGAATCCAGGTACAGCTTTAACCTAATAGATATTCATTGTCCGAAAGAAGGTAGCAGTTCTATTCATGGGTGTTTGTATCAGGATGAATAGTGCTTTTCACTGTAAATTTTTGCCGCACTACTATGCCTTCCTACAGCAGCACAGATCAAAGAAGGCTCTGTTGGCAAGACTGCAGTGTGTTCTGGGTTCAGGGCTGCAGATGGGATCAGAGCAAAGAGTAGTGTGTTGTAGTCCCGCAGTTCCTCTGCTGGATGACAGCACCTACCTACAGCACCAAAATCTTTGTGGTTCCCAACCAAATAAACATCTCAACAACTGTCTCTGGGGACAGCATCTTCACAGCAATGAAGTCTCTGAAAGGTTGCTGACAGGAACAGACTGTTAGACTATCAAGACATATCAAAGACATTTTCCTGCCTGTTTTCTTTGTTCCTGATCCAGCAGAACATATCTGACATCTGGCAGTATCAAGTCAGCAATATTTCCACGTTTGTTGCTCCCTTTTTTCCTGTTTATGCAAGTATTGATGCTGAGGAAAGTCAATACTGCAATTTTCCATTGAAAAGACAGGGGGGTTTTTTGCAAATATTCCTATGTCTTTCCTTAGGGTTCTGTGGGCTGATATATTCAGTGGACTCTGTTTCTCTAATTGAACTGTGGCAGACTTTTATTGCTTTCAAAGATCTGTTTATAGAACTTAGAGGAGTATGTGGTTATTAACCTCTCTGTCCTTTTGATGGTGTCTGGTAAACCATAAGTACACCATGCAATCCTTCTGTGTGATAACATAGGAGCATACTGAGTATTTGCCAGGAAAACTTCTAAGGTAAGTTCTGTTAGCATTGATATTATATTTTGTCAGTAGTACAGCTGACTATGGGAGAAGTTAATAGCGCAGGTCAGCACCCTGTAGCAGAGGAGATGGAACATTGCAGATTAGACCAGACTATGCACGTCATTAGTCTGTGTGGAAATGACAAAGAAAATCCTTCACTCTAGAAGGCAAAATCCATCCTGAAAAGTCACACAATGCATTGTTTCCTGTATCTTTGTGTTCCCCTCTCACTGCCCTACTGGTTTGACTAGTCAGTGGCATTTCCTCACTTCCCACCCAGCCTTGAAGTATACTAGTAAATGTGAGGAAGGTTCCCAGTTAAGAGCACTCAGGAGCACAGATGTTCTGCCCTGGTGCCTGGATCCAATATTTGGCATCATTAACAACCTAAGTGAGTCTCATTGCAAGTATAATAGGATTATATCCAGCCCTATAACTCACAATGGGCCAGGACATTGATTTTCTACTGAATATTCAACATAGCTATCAGCTATGACAGAAATTGTCTATCAGCTCAAAACAGAAATGCTTAATAATGTTCCATCCTCTCTACCTAGTTTGGCCCTGGGGTCAGCAGGAGACTTCTGATTGTAACTCTGCCTGTCATAATCACAAATTATTTTTCCCAAATAATGGAAGGTGATATGGTAAAGCAAACACCCAAGACCTGTGGTCCCAGTGTATGCCATGGATGGGAAAGGAAAGAAAGTAACTGTAAGGAGGAGACCTTTGTAGGGGACTAGCTTTTCCCGGTCTGAGACGTGCAAAGGAAAGTCCTGTAGAAGCCCTCAATGTACAGAGGTAAATGAAGGTCCTTATGCTGCTTTTAGAGCAGACAGATCCTTATGCTAGCTAAGAACATACTGATATTCTCATTTCAATGCAAGATATCTTTAAGCATTGTAAAACATCATCCATGTACCATGTGATTTTAAATACGTTGCGTGAGTCAGCATGCTGGCCTGTTTGTCTGTTCTTTAGAGTATTCTAAAAGGTATTCTAGTTCAATATTCTTTAGAGTGAAAAAGCTATTATAACTGCAGAAATGCAATGGACGAGGGATAGATAAAGCACCAAGAATGGAGACTCATCTAAACAAAAGAGACATGCTTGTGTTTATAAGGCTAAGGAGTAATAAAACTGTCTGAAATTAAAGCTTATTTGGCAAGAGGAAGTTATGAGGCTCATTGCCTACAGATCATTAAAGATCTATCATTGAGGTTGTAAGCTCAGGTCATGCAATACTTCAGAAAGACAGAATACAAGAAGGAAACAAAGCCTAGTAATATTCATTAGATGTTTATAATTAAAAGAGTAAAGTGAATGAATCTATTATGGCTTGCATTACAGCAGAGAAGGACTAATGGCCAAAATCAGAGATTAGCCTGAAGGAGTCTACACTGTTATAATTTACAGTTTACATAAAATCTTCCCTGAAGGACTGATCCATCGTTCATTTAGAAACCTTTTATGATAGCTGTTCAGAGGAGACCTTAATTCTGGACATGGAGCATCTTTGTTGGCTCTGAGTTCCCCATAATGACGCCTGTGGCACAGAAGTCAGAATAGAAATTTCTGGATTGTTGCTGTATGTCACAAATCTCCTGTTTCCTGCATCCTAGGCTAGGAAGTTGTGCTTGTGTCAGAGACAGTCCCAAAGGCTATTTGTGCTGCCTGGTTTATCCAAAGGGCACAATATTGCTGTTTGTCACTCTTGGAGATGATGAAACAATGAATGTTGAATTAAAGTTTAAATTAGTTTTTAGTAGCAAGTGGAATGATTAATATCTACCAAGAAAACAGAATTGGGGTGGGGGAGAAGGGACCTGTAGTTCATGTCCTGATTTCAAGGCATTACTAGTATTGCTTTCTTTAGACTTAAAATTTTATACAATAATTATTTGTAACAGTAAACAAAAAAAGCATCTGAAAGTTCCCAGTAGACTGAAATGAACTTGAGTGAAATATGGAGGACTCAACAATAAATATCCTAGTTTATATAATATCTATTCAGCATAAGAAATGATCCTGACTAAATGCAGTGTAAAATCACTAGACCAACCTAGACAAGAATAAAAGTCAACAACTATGTGAAAAGTGTAAACAACAACAGAAGAAGACATAAATAATGAAAAAAATTTAAACAAGATACTGAATGTTATAAAAAGAATGCATTAGCAATTCCAGGAGAACTAAAATTAGACCTATAGAAACACATACAGGACTTTTTTTAGGTAACAAACCCAAATTCACTGAAGAAAGAAATTAAAACATCAGATGAGAAGATTAGAAAATAAGATGGGGGGAATGATAAAGCAAATTACATGGATGCTTCTCCAGTGTATTTACTTGAGAGATCAGGAAAAATATGCCATCTGACACTATTTGGGTATGCAGTATTCTGAATGATTTTGTGACCAGTGAGGCAGAAGCATTTAGTAATTCAGCACAAATTAAAGCTATCAAGTCTCCAGAACTACATGGAATTTCTTGTAAGGTTTTATTAAGGAGGCTACGGAAGAACTATGCAGGGCAGTGAAAAACAGCATAGAAGAATTGTCAGGCTACAGTGGGTTAAGAGAACAAGATTACCGTAAAACCAGGCCAAATATTATGAAGTTCTTTTGTTGTCCTTATGCAGGTCTTAGTAAGGTAGATCTCTAATCAAACATCATAGTGGAGTTTTGTTTGAGTTACGGTGTCTAGTGGGCTTGATCATGGTCTGAACCCATCATTTGCATGCCAGAGGAGGACTCTAGTCTGGTGGATATAGTGAAGCCTGAAGGTGGCTTCTCTGAGGTTCTTTTACTGAGATTACTCAATTGATAAAAATAAATACTTTTTCAGAGGACAAGAAAGGAGGAGAAATTGATTTAGTCAGTGCCTTGGCTTCATGCTGGCACAAATAAAAAATCCATTTTCCATATAGCTTGGTAAGTTTAAAAGATTGATCAAAGAAAGAGTGAGTAGGACAAGAAACGCTTGTTCTTCCAGTGAAAAACATAGAGAAAGTAAGTAAAAGGAAAAAAGCTGCATCAATTCACTTGAGTGAGTTGAGCTGACTGACCCAAGCTGTCATGCACTGATCTTAGAAAATGATTTCTCTTGCACTCTAGGTACAAAACACCTCATGAGGGAAGGTTTGCTTGTGCCCTAGGCTGTTCCTTTGCCCTTCACCACATTAGGTTTTAATCCTGAATATGCAAAGCACTACCTTTGCTTTACATCAGCTATGCATTTGTCTCCTCTGACGAATGATGCAAAAGGATAACATGAGCTGGTTTTCTTTTTGTTTTTTTTTTTTTTATTATTATTTGAATGTTAGGGGTTTTTTTCTTTTCCTTCCAGTAGCTTGTTTCTATTAACTAACAAACAAGTACACGTGTTGCTCAGGTTACTTGATGTCTCCAGCTGGCCCTTTCAAAACTCTATAGTCTTCCTACAGCTTTCATGATTGTGGCACATGTGTACTTTCTAATTGGTGTTTCAGGACCAAAAAGTTCAGATATATCACTTTCTCTCACCCTTGTGACCACTTAATGTTTTTATTTTCACGTACATATTTTCTTGCCAGTTTGAAGCTGACACCTTGTGGTTTGTTCCTACACACCCTCACTGGTAAAACAGAAAGAGCTGTTTTACAGAGGAGTTTGTTCAGCAGTGTCCAAAGTAAATGTTTCTGCGTTTACTTCTGTTAATTCATTTTAATTTTCACACATGAAGAGTGTAATTAATATGACACTATCTTATGCAGATAATTGAGACTAGACAGGCATACATTCATTTTCCTCTCTTACTTCCATATGTTTTCTTGTTAATTCTGCTGAATAAATGTGTCATTGAGACAATGTGTTGAAAACTTTCATGCATCACCCATCCAATTTTTAACAGAAAATATTAGTCTGGGAGTGATACTGGAGCAAGAAATAATGTAGTTTAAATATCAGATCCCAGGCTGAATTTGCAGGTCAAACAGCTCCATGGAATCATATTTTTAATTCTAAATGCAGCAATTTTTTCAAGACTTAAGAGATAATGCCCAATTATGCTTTTTATGTGGGCATTTTTCACAGGAAAGGTAGACTTTATCATCTACCTTAATAAAACTGAGAAGAAATAAATGTTAAAGGGGACCTAAGCCTCTAAATTGCTTAAGTTTATATGTGAGTTCTTTTTTTATATAATAAGACCTGATCTCCTGCCTGTTTTTTATCTTGTATCCTGGGAATAAAAGAAAATTATGAAGAAGTGGAGTATTGCATTCATTCATGCAGTATCTTTTGTTTGGGGACTGTGACATTTCAGTATGGGCTGGCAAGAACTGTAGTAATACATAATGCAGCTCAGATGGGGTCTCCTTAAGTTCATATAGAAGTAGTAAATATTTTCCAGGCACAATGTCTGAGATTGTTAGAACTTAACAAATGTTTCCTTGAGCAAGAGGCCAAGTGGGATGTTGAACTGTGCCAAGAACCTAACATTATGTACAACTCTAAACCTCCAGACACAATGGTCATGTATTTTCTCCTGAGGCAAAGCAGCATTATTTTATAGATGGATGTCTTTTATTATTATAAAACTCTGATTTATTACTTTCAATACTAAACAAAACAGTGCTTTCAATTGAATTGATCTTGAAATAAGCAAATATGTTGTCATTTAACCATATGCTTAATGGTATGCTACTTATAATTGTAATGATTGTTTGCCAAGCATTGTTTCAAATAAAGAAGGAAATGTACAGATGGTTTTCTTATTTAAGTGCATTAAAATGCATACAGAATGTTTAGAAATGCAAATCCTTTAAATCAACTACTTGACAAAATCAGGCTTTGTTCCAAGTTGTTGTAATAGAGGCTTTTGCATATAAATAAAAGATTGTGTTACAGAAAGAGAGGGAGAATAAGTCATCTGTAGAACAGCAGTCAAGAACTGGAGTCTGAAAAGGGTGAAAACACAGGGCTTGTATAGCACTGAGGAGTTAGAAGGGTTGGAGAAGTAAATTGTCTGCAGTTATTTCTGTGGCTGATTGTACAGTAGCAGCAAGATTATGTTGATGCATATGTCCCATTATAGTGACTTAGAGGGAATTTACTCCTTTTAATACCTCAGCTCCAGAAGTCAGCATTGCATTATTTTGATTTATAGCATTATTAGCACAGTTTATATTTCAGTGCCCTCTCTTAATCCTCCTATTTATAATGCTATACCAGTTTCTCTTGGATTTCAGCAGTGTCTTCAAAAAGACAGAGGTTTTCCAAGGGAACAGATGTTAAACCAATGCTAACTGTGGTTTATGAGGATCAAAACATACAAATGAGAGGGTATACGGATAGGTGGCCCCGTGATGGAAAGATTGGTACTTATTGTGCTGGAAATACTGTTTTTTCTGGGAAATTCAAAAGTCTCTGCAATTGGATCAAAGTCTCAGTAAAGATAAATCTGAGGTGACTGTTTCCCATGATGAAAGGAAGATCTGAGGAAACCTGTGACAAAGACTCAGGAAGTGGGATTTTTAAGAAGTGGGAGAGTTGTTCTTGGCAGAAGGAGCAAAAGAGAGCCAGAAGAAAATGAGTATGAAATGGAGAATTTGATGAAGCTGGAGATAGGTTTGTGATCACCAGATTGATTTGTTTTTTACTGGCAAAACTCCAGTTTTGTTGTATGGCATCTCTTCTTTCCTATGGTTATGTAAGTCTAGGTCCATCTAGGAAAACTAATGAACAAGTAAGGAAATATTGGTGGAGTCAAACTAAAGGGAGATTGGCCCAAACATGATGTGAGAAACTGCAGTGGCTCTTGGGCCAGAGGGGTGTTTGGTATTTCAGGTAGATGAGACACTTGACATGAAACATCTGTAGTCATGATGTGGAACAATGGATTATTTTCTAGGTCAGTGGCCTAGCTGTGAGATTGGATTTGAGAAGGTTTTATGTGATTTTCCCTATTTTTTCTTTATGGTTGAGTAACCGGAATACTGAAGACAGCTATTCAGGAGATACTAGTACACCTCTCAGGTGTCTCAGGTAGAGTAATGAATAGTCTTTGCTTGTAGTGCAAATGCAAAAAGTAGAACAGTATCAGAAATACAGGCAGTGAGGAAAGGCTTACATCAAAGACCATTTTGTAACACAAAACAGATGAAATAGACAAGAAGTCTATCTAGCCACAGCTACCAGTCTTCTAGTTGGATCATTTTGATCCTCCTGTTCTAGCTGGTGACCATAATAATATTGGGTGTCACCATGTAGTGCTTTTGCAAGCAGTATAGCTCGTACTGTTTGCCTGAATATCTGGGATCTAAAGACTAAACAGCATGCTTGCCATCTCTTTTGGTGACGCTTTAATAAACATTGCTTATGTAGCCAGTAAAATTAAAAATTTACTCTCTGACAGGATAATAATTGTATTGCTGCTGTCTGTATTTAATGCTAATGTAAGAGACAAATGATGCAGCATAAAGCTAATATATTACAATGGTGTTTAACAAATATGTGTAAATTGTAGCAATTTTCTTGTGATTCATACAGTCTTCAGAGGACAGAATTTGCTTTACGTCCTCCAGAGATCTGAGTTATTGTATGAAATCACCAATAATGTAATGAACTACTGATTTTGCTAAACCAGATGGAGGTTAGATAAGTTCAGGAAGAATAAAGACAAGAACAGTCATTTTTTTTCTATATTCTAGGTTTTTTTGTATCCAGCTATAAAAATTGAATCTTAGTACAAATGAAAGTGACATTTATTTCTGACTGCTTCTATTTTATGTCCTCTTTGCTCTCATGGAGTAAGGTTCAGAGGAATAGAAACAGATGAAAATCTTGACAGAATAAGCCTTTCTTGAAAAAAATTGTACATGCCAACGATGCATGAGCTTCTTTCCTTCTCACTGTGGGCACATGTGTTTTGCTGGAAGAAAATTTTTGTTCACAATAATGTATGGATGTGTATTTGCATGCACGCCTGAACTGGAGCTTGGAAGCAGACTTCATAGAAATTACTTTTTTTATTTTTTCAGGTTTGGGGTTCATCAGAGAAGCAGAGGTAATACCCTGTGAGGCCAGTGATCAAGGACAGATAACAAGTATATAATTGTGATTAGAACACTCCTCAAATTGCAATTGGAAAAACAGCTCTACTAAGTTGGACCAAAAGATTGTTCCCCTCAGTACCCTGTTTCTAACAGTGGCTATAAGCATCTTGTAGAGGTAAAGCGAGATTAGACAGGCATACCTCATTTAATACTCCTCTAGACTGCAGACCTAGTTGTTGTCCATATCTATTTGGTAGCTATCTGTAATTTTCTTCTTTGAACTTGAGCTTGTGTATTCACTCTCTAACAGCCTGTTCCATGAAGAATTTCCTCTTTCTGTTGGATTTGAGCCTTGCTACTGGCTTCCTCTCACTTCTTGTTCTCAGAGTGGATGTGAGCAGCTGGCCCATCCTAGCACCATGGTTCCTGCCACTTCTGATTGTACAGAACTCCATTGTCTCTTGTCCAGTCTAAAAAGTCTGATTTTATTTTTTCCTCATCCAGAAGCTGTTCTCTACCTTGTAGTGCTTCTCTGAACCTTTCCATTTTAACCTCAAATGTGAATAGATGTATAGAGTAGCATACAGATACTCTTTCTGCTCCTGTCATAATAGGACCAGCCTTTTAAAGATAGAGTGCTTCATCACTAGCACAGTGTACTCCCTCTTTCTTGTATTTCTCGTACCTTGATATTTCTCTACGACAGTGTTTTTCTTCCACTAAGTTTCCAGCATGCTTATTCATTTTCAGCTAGATATTCCTTTTTTACTCTCCTATTTCTTAGATTTTTATCACTGGTGTTAAAGCATGTGTTTTGGTCCTCTTGGCATCCCATTTAAATTGCACTTTGCCATTTCTTGCACGACTATTTCTTACTCTTCATGAGTTAGTGAATATGACTTTAAAAATGTTATTAGTTTGTAGGTATTTTGTGTAATGTTTAAAATTAATGAAGAATATTAAGCTATCCTTTATCTAACCAGTTCACAAAAGAGTTGTGACAAACTTTCAATGAGATCAAGACTGACTGTAATTGCAACTTCAGTTCTTTCAGAAATTATTTAGGAATACGTAGGTGGAAAAGATTCAGTGTGGTCTTTGTTCCATTTTCATTATACAGGGGATAGTCTTGTTCTAGTGAAATGTCCAAATAATATATTAGATAAAAATGCTACATTTTGAAGACATACAGATTCGGACAGAAGAAATATTTTAATTGCATTCAGTCCTGGCAATATCAAAATACAATTTCAATAGACTGTTTCTGAAAAGCTGTCTTCTAATGGGAGAAGCCAATCTTGCATCAAAGCTAGTGGAAGGTCACCTTAGAGACCACTCACCCAGTCTGATAGTGAGCCAGAGTGTAGAGAAAGTGTCATCTAAATGTTGTGCTCATCTTTTTTATGGTAAATTTTTTTGCTCAATTAATTTACAAAACTCTGTTGAGTCTTCATCTATCAGAAATTAATAGTTAGTCTCTTGACTTAAAAAAACCCAAAACAACAAAGCTGAAACCTAACCAAGTTTCAACATTTTTTTCACATCAATAAGATTGTTTACCTGGATTATTTTCAGGTTATGATTCAGATTAGGAATTTAACCCACTGAAGGCTACTTCCCTTGTCTACAGAGGGAATGAAATGACTGCTGATGTTAGAAGTATAAAGCCAATAACTGTACATTCACTGTAGTTTTTGTTACTGAGTTTTATGAGATTTTCTCAAGTGTTGGTTTTTGTCCTTTGATCTGTATCTGAACTAAAAATGACAGTATTTGGAAAAGAGAAAATGATTGGATGTAGGAAGTGTTCAAAGTTAGGAAATATGCTTTTGTATGTGAAATGAGCTCTTCTCAGTATGGAAATCAATTGCTGAGAGGTAATAAAGAAGGAAACCAATAACAAGGCTTTCTGTTTGCTCTTCAAAGGAGGGTTGCAATTAAAAATAAATAATCTTTAATTTTATTATAGAATTACAATTAAAACAAATAATCCTTGCTTCTATTAAACTGAATTTATTAATATCTTGTTATCTGAATACATTCTAATTTCTCTCTAACAATTTTCTGCCTTTATATGAAAAATCTTTCCCTCAGTATGCTTTAGTGCATTTGGTTATTCACGCATCTATAGGCTTGTTGCTAAGTAAACAATACATGATCTCTGCTTGTTTTTTTGAAAGAATTAATATAAAATTATGGAGTGCATAAATGAAAATTAACACAATGTATAAGCATTCTTTATGTCGCATGGTGATACTCTTAGGAGAAACTAAATATAACACAACAAATGTAAGGTGCAATTTATGCTACATGTAAATTCTGAACAAAAAATAGGATCTAAACTGATGATGTATGAGAAAATGTATAGAATATCTATCCTGTTTGAGTAGTTTTGGTGACTGTAACTTCTTATCCTGCTCTTGCCATGTCTTGCAAGGAACTTGTTGGTTTGGTTTTGATTTGTGGGTTTTTTTTCCCAGAACTGTGAAATCTGAGATTTGGAAAACGTGCAGCACAACCTTACTCTTCAGTACTGCAAAACAAAGTAAATAATTTATTTCAGAATCCAATATGTTGCCATATGTGACATTATTTTGTTTCTTTCTAATTCTAATCTAGTATACTTTGCTATCATATTCCTTGACAGAATCAAGCTGCATTTCACATTGTGTTGTAGAGGCAGACAACTTATAGCAAGAATCCTCAAAAATCTGTGCAGTTTGCATATATTATATTGCTTGTTATATAAATAGTCATAAGGGCATAACTTGCAATGCTCCTTTCAATGAGTGTTGGGAGTCACAATTGAAAAGTATTATAATTTTGATTGGCTATATTCTCTCTCTCTCTCTCTCCCCTTAAGAGACAGATTTCCACCTCCCCTGACCTTATCAATCATTTTCCTTCTGATTTTCTCTTGGCTTTGGTATATAGTAAGTATATCCCAGAAGATGAGATAGTTCAGCTACAGTAGTGGTTTTATTGTCAAATCCACTTGCCATTATTTCTCTGCAGTAATATTTGAAAAGGGATGTAATTTTCCAAAGTAAATTAAGAGGTTATTAAAAGTAGATAACACCGCTTTTACAGAGCTCCACTCCTTGCTCAAACCATAAAAATAACCGTATACTTTCTGTTAAGATATTCTGTTCTATGAACTGCATACGAAATTGTTTCGTTACTTCAGGCCCGTGAGATCTAAAATCCTTATAACATAACCCATATAACATATGCATAATAAATATAACATGATCCATATAACATATGCATAAATGATGACATTACAAGAATCATAAGAGATTGCTTTTTTAAACAGGAACAATATAGATGGAGTTGCTATTACTTGTCTTGCAGTTTTGGTGTGAAAACATACTTTTTGATGAAAGAAATCTTGATTATTGATTATAGTAATTTTACAATGGGAGCTGGGCTTTAATAAAAGTAATCAGATGCTATGAGTTCATGGGAAATTACCTAATTTAAAACATATCTTTTGAGTTAGACTCACCCAGTGATGAAGAGAATATTTTCTGAGTGAGAATTAGTGACTTGTTAGTTTCCAACAAGATATCATCTGTTACCTGAGTGCTGGAAGTAGAGTCAATAACCAAGGTCCTGTTGTATTTACAACTGCTGAATATTTTTCTCTTATATAACACAAACAGATGTTTCTCTTTTTCCAGCTGAAAGATCAAAACAAGTAATCTTGCTTCTTCTGAAGAGACTTGGAGAGGCTGGGAGGCAAAGGAGGAAAATATGTAGACTTGGAAATTGTGATGCACAATCCTTTTAATCCATTAAGAGAGCTGTTAAACAGGTTGTTGTCATCTTTGTTTCTGCCCCTGGCAAAAAGATTACCCACAATTTCCATCAATGGAAAACTGGTAAAAGACCTTGCCTAAGGTGGCTTGGAGGTGCTTGAGGTACTACACAGTAGGCCTGTGAAATCCACACAATGCAAAGCAGCTCAGGTCCCATGAACAGGAAACCCCCATTAATATACACTCACTCAAATAATTAATAGGTTAATAGATTTACCAGATCATAGATCTAGTAACAGTTAAAGTATATTGTTGTGGGTGGAGTGTTGTAGTGGCACTGATCACCGCTTCGTGCCTCTGTGTCCTGCTCCCTTGTGCTATACAGGTGTGTCCAAAGGACAGACCCTCATAGGAACCTAATAAACATGCATCTCAGATGCTTCATGGGCTCACTATTTGTTCTTATAGAACAGTTTTAAAATTAAAAGGTCTTAAAATGTTTTTTAAAAAGCCACTCTTACTCATACAGGCATGCCTCCCTTATACTTCTTCAACGGAGTTTATATCACACCTAATATCCACACAACCTTCTTCTGTAATAACGGACAGTCTTTCTATTGACATAAGTTAGTTTTCACTGGGATGTATTTCTATAGAATGTATATCTTACATATGAAGAAAAACAGACATCCTTCAGGTTTTGTTCTCATTTCTGACCAAACTGGATGTCAGCTGCCCCTGGTTGGTAGACAACTGTGTAGATAAGGAATTGGGAAAACTCTTGTCAAAGAAAATATTGCTAGTAACTGAGATTTAAAATAATTTGTTTTGGCATTTACACTGCATTGCTCATCTGTAGTTTTCAAAGGCAGATGAGCCATACCTGTTTTACAGTATAGAGAAACAGAGTCAGCACAAAGAAATCCCTCACAAAAATCACAGAAGGATGATACGGACTGCATTAGCAACAGGATCTCTAACAATTGTAGGTGATTTCCCCATAGTCACTTGAGAAGTCTGGTGTGGAACCAGAGAGAACCCATTGGTTCCCCACCTGATAACCTATTTTTGATCCTGCTGAAGAAGGTTATTGCCTATGGTTCTTCATTTCAAAGTCATGTGGATATATGATATGGATATGTTTCTTTAGTAGCGAGATGTGAAGAGATTATTAGAATGTGTGGGTACATGTGAGAAAGGTTCTTAAAAAAGACCAGTAAGTATCGGTAATAGGTATAATGAAGATGATACTGAATGACAAAAATATTCCATCTGCTCTCTGACACTTGTCACAGATATATCCCCAGAGAAACTACTTTCACTGTTCCTTACAAATGAAGTGACAGTGCCACACAACTGAAACTTCAGTTTTGGTCCGATACAAAATTAAAGTGGAGAAGTAAAAGAAGCCCTGTCTACTGGGAAATGAAGCAAAATGTTTAGGTAATTGAAAATTATTTACAAAATAAAAAATTACTTATTTTGTTCTGCTAAGCTGAGGATCCTCATACCCTAGTGATACAATGTTTTCTAAAGGGCAAATGACAGAGGGAAGCTAAAGCTGAAGTAGTTTTATACATAAAATATTTCTTCTTGGAATAATAACCAAGCCTATTAGGCAGCAAACTTAGGGGGGAAAATGTATGTGGAAAGAAAGAGATGATTCCATTGGGCCTCATGTTTTACCTTATTACTTCTTCTAAGTCACCAAGGTGTCTGTCATTATTATCACTGATGGTGACTTGAAATGCAAATGGATTGAAGGGATAAACATTGTCAGCTTTCCTGAGTAATATACAGGTGTGCTCTCCCCAAATTTTCTTCCATTGTAATTATTTTCTGTCCGTGGTAATCATGTCTTTCAGACTAACAATTGATTTACAAGCCTACCTTTAAGCATTTGTCTTTAACCTGATAGCAGTAACTAATAATAATGGGTAAGAGATCCTAGATAAAGGATGCTATTTTGCACACCTGAAAAGTATTTCTTTTTTCTGCATCTGTGTGATGGCATGGGGAGAAAAAGCACTCCCTTATGACTGGGTCACAATATTTTTGACGTTAAACCTTTGGCATTTTGTTGTTCTAGCAACGCCATCTGTTCTCAAACGCCTAATGAATGTTCATTAAAGGTATATTTCAGTGTAATTCTATTTTCCAGCACACTCTTTATCTCATTAAACAATTCATCTTGTCTCTGGGCATTGGAGGTCCTGTCACATTGATGAAAGAAGCACCAGTGATAGATGATGGAAGTGCCACTCAGCAATTATTTGCATCTTTCATCTCTCATTAAATAAAAAGTCTCATAGAAAGATTTGAGTGTAGCTGCAACTGCAACTGCCACAAGTGATATCTGTCAAAATATGATAAATTTACAGTTTTACCCTAACCTCCTAGCTGATTGGACTGAACAACTAGAGGAAGGCCTTATTTTCTTACGAATTACCATTGCATTTACGAGGTAAAATGTGTTAACTGTAATCTCTTTCATTGACATTTAAGCTAAGGGCAGTGCCAGAAGCTACTCCTTAGCTTTTTAGCTTAAGGAGTTACTGCTTTTATGACTGATCTACTTGACTTCATATTGCAGTGTACTAGGTAGGAGAGTGTACGTGGTCACTTACTGCGTCTGGGTGCCTGTGGGGTGCAGGCTCAATGTTAGCTCACTTCCCTTTCCCCTAAATAATCTAACTTGTGACTGAGATGAGTTTCCACTCTACAATAACCAGTTGTGGCCATTCAGTGGATAGTGGGAAATTTTTAGGCATTTGTGGCTCTGCTGTGCTCTGCCACGTGCGCTGTCCTGCAAAGCTTTGCTGACTCTGAAATCTACTGATTTCTGAGGTCTTGCACAGAATACATTTATAAGTGATATGTATCCCTTGTGGCTTGTAATTTCTCCCAATAGTGCTAACATTCTGAATTGTTTTCTAAATTGCAGAAAACTCTGTAGTTGATTAATAATTAAATATTTTCAGGTGGAATTTATTTTCACCTATGAGGTGTTCAGTCCTTAGAAAATGTATGAATTACCTATTTCTCGAATATGTGTTGGAAGTATTTAGGAGAAGAAGTGAAGAAAAATATCACAGATATTTGAAACTGCACAGGGAATTGCAAGCAGGAAAAATGAAACTTACAGATTACATACCTGATTGAGACGCTGGAGGCCCTTTTCGAGTCATTATACCATATCATTCTTCCATTTAGTGTAATTTATATTCTAGCTTTTGAATCTGTGCAGATAGATTTATTAAGACACTGTCTCTATTCTGAAATAAGCACACATTTATCTGCAGTGAAATTGCATTTGCCATATACTAGCCCAGGTACTTAATATAAATGACATAGTCCTTCTGGTTTTGATTGCACACAACCCAAGTAATTCACAGTGTTGCTGTGGTAATTACAAACTTGGAGTTGGTTTGTTTTTTTAAAAAAATTCATTTTTTTAATGATCTAAAAGAAGCTTGTTCTTTAAAATTACTCCATATAGGGCTTTCTGCAAACAGAAGTGGAGAGGAGCCAGTTATTTCAGATATGACTGTAATTGTGGTTAGTAACATAAATTTTAGGACATATTAATCACTAATAAACATACAGCCTCATGTTAATTGTTTGAACATCCTGTGCTGAACTCGTAATCTATACCCTGTTTCAGTCTTAAGATATCTCAAAATGCAAACAGTAAGTCATCTCTGACTAGTCTTGGCTTCAAAGGGACAGAGAGCTCATCCAAACATGTACAGGATTCAGAATAATTCCTTAAAAAGTAATACTCTGACCTAACTCAGTCTATGGTGAAAATATCTTCTAGGGAGTCAGTGGAGAGTCGTGATCAATAGTAGAGTAGCTAATGATGTTGACATCTTACTTTGTCTTAAAGGGGCATTTAATAAAATATATGGAAAATACTTTAGGAAACTTGATACATCAGTGAGTTACATATTCATTGCTAGCTAAAGTAGGAAATGTGCTGTTCATTGAGTCATTGGCCGATTTCTCTAAACACATTGGAATTTCCAGACTGAAAAAGAAAGGCATACATTCAGCAGTTGCCTCTTCCCTTTATTTGCAAGACCAGTCAAGAATCATACTACTTGAGATACTCCTTGCTAAACTTTTGGATTTTCATTAGTGTTCTTGTATATACGCATCAAGAAGAGAAAGATCCGTCCTTTAATTTCACCACTGTTAGCCTTGCAATG
Organism: Ibycter americanus; assembly: GCA_035590275.1. NCBI lineage: Eukaryota > Metazoa > Chordata > Aves > Falconiformes > Falconidae > Ibycter > Ibycter americanus. The sequence continues at coordinate 80,345,063 of JAVJGI010000040.1, read as the reverse complement.
TATAAAATAGTTTTACACATTTTCTTATAAATAAGAGTCCTGAACATATCAACTCTGCCAATTCTCCCTCATTTTACTATATGCGAGTAGGTTATAGCACTAACATGTTCTGCCTTTTTGATGTTTATAGCTGCCAGTAAGTTATGGTTTGGCTGGAAATACACCAGAGTCTCTTGACTATGGTCATGTTCCTCTAGTGTCCCTAGTGTTCTTCAAGATATCAAGGTAATCTGCATCATAAATGTTTTTTACTATCCTGATATAATTTCTTCTTTAACAAGTCTATTTCATCTTATCTCATAAATGTACAGACTGTAACAATAAACTTCAGACAGAAACTCTGTGAAAAGCTTCTAAAAATATATCACCCTCCTATTAACTTTCTCAGCACTCATTTACTATTTCAGTAATGTCCTTTTACCATGCCAGTAGGGAACATAGTCCCTTCTGGAAAACAGTTATCTGTTTACTAGCAACTTGTTACCTTTATTTTCTATTAATCCCTTTGTGTTTGTTAAAGTATCTCAGAGACAGAAAATAAAAGGCTATATCCAATTTCTGAAATATCTTTGCCCACCTTTTCCTAGTCTTGTGTGAACTCTTGACAGCGAACTGAAAATAGTGTTCAAATTCAAGATATATATCTCTGGGTTCCTCTGTGATTATCTTGTACCTTCAATTTCTTCTCAAATGTAGTTTAGAATGCAGTTATACTCTTACTTATGGTGCCTACAAAGTTGTGATATAAGCCAATCTAACTTTACAACAGCAGAAATCTGAAGAGCAAGATAATGGCACATCAAAGGGTCCTAGCTTTATAAAGTAAACCCAGATCCTGATCTGGTAACATGATTGCAAAATTGATGAGTAAAGAGTATAACAACACTTTGTAGATCTGTTGGGTCCAATATAATCTAAGATATTGATGGTCCTGTACCACAGGTTTGAAACGCACCTTAAGAGGTCGTGCAGGTTCTAGAGCAGAATCAACTATATCTCTGTTATTTTATGAATGTAATTTGCTTAACTAACTCTCAAAAGGGTGTGTTCTAATGCTTTACTATATTTATTGTAACAGTATGTAATTGGAAGCACAGGATGCTTCAGAGTAAGTTTGTCTTGTTCCACATTCCCTGAGAACATAAGAATTGCCTCCCTGCATCAGAGAAATGCTGCTTTCTGGCCCTTGTACTTCACTAGCACCCAGACCTGTTAGAGTTTACATGCCTAACTCTGCAGTCCCTGAAAGGCTTCAGTCCTTTTGTTATCTGCTTACGGATCCATATATTTCTCTCATCCTCTTTTCCAAAGTGCAGCTAACATCTGCTGCCTCAGTCTCCTGCTGCAGCAAGTTTCAGAAGGTCACTGCCTGTTGTGTAAAGTACTTGGTTTTATTTTTTTAAAATGTCTTCTACTGGTTTAATCATATTTCCCCTGTTTCTGTAGACTCTTATGAAGAAGTGTTGTGTGTTTGCCTTATGATATGGATTTTGACCTTTATGATATGGATGGTAATTTTCAGGTGCCTGCTCCCTTTTTTCTATAGTTGTTTGAATACTTCAGGAATGTAGTGACTTGTATATAATATTGCATTGGTATTGTTGAAAGACAAAACTTTCCTTTTTTCTGATTACTTTTTTAGTTCTGTTTTGGTTATGCAAAATAGCATTTCACACCTGGCCTGAAACAAAGCCTACTTGCTTGAAGCCATGCCAGCGCTAACTCAAGCAGAATGTCCGTCCACGCCTCTTGCTCTGTACTTTGCCTCATCCAGTTTGCCTGACTTGCCTTACACTGTTGATGTGTGTTCAGCTTGCAGTTTCCAAATCATTCTCTAAAGACCTCCTGTCTTGCCCACTTACTGCTCATTCTATATGTGTAGGTAGTTATCCATACCTAGTACCCCAAGTTACCTACAATTATTTGGGGTCTATAAATTCTGGTATACTTGTGATGCCTCTCAGTTTCCTGCCGTGTGCAAACTTCATGTACATAAACTTTATGTAGCACACATTCCAGCATCCAGATTGCTGGTGAAGTGCAGACCCTCACAGAGTCCCACTTAGTACAGCTGTCTACTTTGACAGTAAACCATTTGTAACTAGTCTTCAACTCCTTTGTGAAGTTTTATTCCCACATTCTAGAAGTTTCAGCAACCAACTGATGTTTCAGAAAGCCACTTGGAGGCAGTTTCAAAAACTTTAGTTAAAATTTATTGTTTCTCCCCTGGCTGAAATGCCTGTTACTCTGCAATAAAGAGTTTGGCTTGACAAGAATTTTTGTGTTAGTTATCACACATTGCTTTCTGTTTTCCAAATAATCACAAATTGCTTCAGAATTTTCTCAGATTAATCAAATTGGATAAATTTTACTCAAATAATTACATATTTATGTTTTTAGTTAAGTGCCCCAGAATCACAAATGATAACAAGTGTATATTTCTCATCATTGCTAGGAAATTAGTATGGTTTTATTTTATTTGCCTAGTGGTCTCAGTATGCCCACATAAAGGGAAGTTTAGGCACATGTAAGAGTGTAGGTTTGGTATTGTCTTCTTGGCAGAAATAGAGCATCATTCTTCAGCAGAACTTGTTCTAAGTATACTGCAGTGTCAGCAGATCTGGGTAGCTCAAACTGTAGTTAACTGTTGTCACAGAGACAAGGGCAGAAAGCAGACCTCAAATTCGCTGGAGGTGGACAGCAAATTCCCACTTTTTTCCTCTCCTCAGGAGCAGAGTGGTGTGTATTCAGGACCATCCCTATACTGCTGTTAGCTGTTACATCATTACACAACTGCTGGTTTAGCAATAATTTTCCCATAACAGATGTAAGACTGGAATGAAGCAATGCTGGAGATGATCGTCCTGTGTTTTAAACAGAATAGCAAAATCATGGTCTGAATACCAAACTGGCACCACTCTATTAAACAGTTTGTTTTGCATATTAAGTGGGATGGATCCAAATAAACAACTGGATAAAAAAGGGAATGACAATGATATCACAAATGCTAAACAGATAAACCTTAAGATGGAAAGTTTCATCCTATGAAGTGGAAATACATGCATGAATTTTTTTATAGTTATATCACTTTTGTTCCAGTTCTCAAAATAAAGTAATTCAGTGCATTTGATGAGACTCTTGAAGCAAAAAGAAACACAAGGGAAAAGTGGAAGAATTCATGCTGAGCATGAATTTTTAAGTGTTATATAAAAGAATATATTGGTACTCAGATTTTTCTTTTAGTCTGGAGTCTGATGAGAGCAAGCCCATCTCAGATGCCATGATGTTCCTCAACATTTTATCTTTTTTCAATTACATGTAATTTTTAGAAAGTGCTTTCAAAACACCAGTGGCCATGTTTCAAGTAATAAAATCCTGGGGTTTCTTTTTTAATGCTGAAATAGCATTTTCTATGTCATAATTTACAAAAGTTGTACAAAAATTCAGTGTGAGACCTAACTGTAACTTGATGTGATAAAGATTTGCTGAAGACAAATCAGCAGATCAGCATAAGAAACTGGAAACATCCCAGAACTTCAGGAAGAAAATGGAAATCTGTTGTAATAGAAATCCACTGAAATCAAGCTGTGAATGCTTAAATCTGCAGCAGTTTAATGAACTTGTCCTCTGAAAAGTCCTGTCTGGAGTTGAATGTAGGAAAGTGAACAGAAGTGCTTCCTTCTCAGAAATTTTATCTTTTTTTAAGTGTATGTCTGGGAGGAGGGACACATCCTTTCTGGTTAAGCCAAAAGAGATTGTTCTAAAAGTATATGCTTGCACAGTGGTTAGTCATGCTTCTTATACAAAGATCCATTATTTTTGCCAGCTTATGTGAATACTGTCGTATCAGGATTCTCATCCGAGGCGGCGGGGGAAGAAAAGAAAAGAAAAGTGAACATTTCTTGAAAGTTTACAGAAACAGAATAGAAAGAAAAGGAATAGAAAATATTTTTAAAATCCCAATGAAAATACCTTCTCATTACTGTAAAAAAGTCTTCTGTTTGCTTTTAAATAAGAAATTGGCTGAACTATCTGAAAATGAACATCATTGCCAAAAACATTTCTACAAAACAGAACATTAGTTTGCAAATATCTCTCCCTTCCTCTGACATTTCTCCTTTCCTCTTGCTAAAGGCCATAATACATTGGATTTTTTTCCAGTGTACTCTGTCGTCTTAGATTTGCCCATCAGCTTCACTATTAGTATTCCTGCAACTCTTTCAGATATCAGTTGTGCCAAGATTTCTGTGCAGATCAACTGTGTGGCCATGGAGGTTTCTCCCCTGGTGATTTTTAACTGGTATAAGTTTTATTATGGTGTGATTTTTAATTCTCTGAAGCCCAAATGTGATTCTGCTGGAATAACTTGTTCTCTCTCTTGGATATTCAGTTTCTATTTTTGATGTCATTCTTCTGGGCTGTCTAAGTGAAAATCTGGCTGACATTTTAGGTGTTGGCACCTTTCTCCATAGAACCATAGAATAACTCAGGTTGGAAGGGACTTCAAAGGGTTTCTAGTCCAACTTGTTCAAAGCAGAGTCAGCTCTGACATCAGACCAAGTTGCTCAGGATTTTGCTCTCCCTTCCCTAATTGACATCATTGTTTTAACAGATTTCAGTGCTATAATTTTTGGCTTCCAAATTAGAATATGCAGTATAATCATCCATAATGCTCTTATTGTTCAAAAAGGTTTTAGCTAGAAGATTAATTATTGATACAGTGGTAGCTTACTTTGCACTGTTCACTAGTTGTTTGATCATGTAAGGTACTTTTAAGTATGAGTAATCCCATCACTTGGATCACTTTGCCTGTGCATAACAGGGAAATTGCAAGACACCATAGTAAAGTGGCTGATATTTGAAATGCATGTGACTGTTCAAAAGCACAAAATGAGATATATGAATCAAAATTAGACACATGAATGAGCACAAAAATCTTCTGGAGTATCCTATCCTATAATACTACACTGAAGAAATTAAGACATTTTCAGCTGGTTTTAACTAAAAAAGTTGTGTGTATTTAATAAATGATAAGTCCAACCATGAGTTAAATTAGTCATTGTACTCTCCCATAAATTATAGCTCAAAAATGTACTGTTCTCAGGAGAAAGGAGAAAGGGGCAAGAAACCTGATAAAGCTAGTTGGGTTACTTGCTAGTGACAAGGGTCACATTTTATACAAGTGAATGTTTAGCCTATAACAAGTACAGGAGTCCAGTGCATGAGTTCAAGAGAAAATCAATGGTGAGGTTTTTCTCTCCTGTTCAGAACACTTTGATTTCATGATGTTAGGGGAAACAAAGAAACTTTCTGAATTTTTTCAGAGAAAATTACCATCCACTGAATTCCATACCATGTAGCTCTAACAGCTTGAAGAAAATTTGTATTTTTTCTTTAGCCAATGCGTTTGTTAGGTTTTGTTTCCTTTTCCTTCCAGGTTTCAGACTGACTCCTTTATACAGCAAAGTCTTTAATTCCAAGCTATGTTTCAAACCCCTTGAAATGGGTCTTCGTAATGAAAGTGCTGAGCAATGTTTGCAGCTTGCCAAAGTGGCACATCTGTCAGTATAAAAGCTGTACTGTGAAGTGGCAAAAGAAAGCCAATACATAATATGTTTTATTAATGATAAAACTAAGGCAAAGAAAGGGAGGGGAATTTATAAAATAAACCTGACGTGATCTAATCCTGTTTGCGCAGTGTTTAATTTTCAGGTGGATGATCTACGTAACAAAGCAGTTAGGAAGGTAATGAGAAAATAATATATTTCCTTATAGCCCTCTACACAATTATAGTCACTGAAGGAACATTAGCTCCTGTCCCTTTCAGAATGTGTTTTTTTCTACTTATACAGGCCCTCCCTGGATCACTCACCATATGTTATAATTACTGTTTAGTGGCATCACAGGGAGTAAACCTGTTAGAACTGAAATATATTCATTCAATATCTCTCCTCAAGTGGTGTCTCTTGATATCTCATTTCAAAATGGGAACTGACACCTCATCTCTTTGTCTCCCCTAATGAAATCCTTTTCTTCTTTCATAGGCTACTGTTCAGAGGAAATTGAATTTTGCTGTAGTTTTGATGTCTTATGAAGCTGTGTTACAGGTAAAGGGGCAGTTGAAGGTACAGAGGTTCAGTTTGCCCTCATAAAAAGACAAAGTCAATTTTGTTTTTATCAAATTGAGCTCAGGAGCTGTTGCATGAGGGCAAATAAAACTGAACTGAAGTTTAGCTGCTTTCAGTTTTGGTTGCTTAAATGCTGAGGTGTTGATAAGAATAGTGATATCTTGTAGGAGAGGTGAAACTTTTCACTGCAGATGCACAAAAGAAGCTAATGAGGCTTCTTCCTCTGGTGGTGTTTTCTCTTTTACAGCCTGATTTTCCATAACCCAGTTTCTTTTCTTACCCAAATTTAGCACTCCAAGATATGTATCCCAAGTTATCATTTCAACTTGACAAATATTCACTAAAAAACATTTTAAGTCTAGTATAATTTTTTCATGCAGGGAAATGGGCTTTTTATTTTAAGTATGTAAATAGGCAGTCTGCATCAACTCCCCACAGCTGAAGTGCCTGTTAGGTGTGTAGTCACTGTAGGTTCTCTCTCTATTCAATGGGGAGAGAGTGGCTCCTCATGAAGACCATTTAGTCCTCTTCATATCTGAATTACCTCTGTGGACCTTTTTCTATCTACAGATGAGAGATAAGAGTCTAGGTTCAGTAAACCCCCGAAGAAGGTGCATACCATATGATGAATCTGCATCATGTTGCAGAACTGAGTGCAGAACTGTAAGTACAGAGCAGAGGAAAGGGAGAAACTGTGTTTTGCAGAACCAAATGTTGACCTGGAAAAAGAAAAACCTAAACTGGGCTAAAATAATTTCAGTATTTTCACAAGTGTTGTTTTCATCTCTTGTGTGTCAGTTTGATTCTGACTGTTTCAAAGATCTTAATGAGGATCAGTGTAGATATTAGATTGTTTCTTTCTTGGTCATGTTTATAAATTTCTGTGAAAAACAGAATGAGGAGCTGCTGATGTTGAAATAGTTATAACCCCCTCTGTGAGGACCTATTCAATGCAGTAGTGAAAATTGGGTTTAGATTCTGCGCTGCTTGAACAAGTTTGTTTCTTTACCTTTTCTTATTTCAGGGGGAAAAAATCAGGTCCTAAAGCAGATGCAGGTGTCTTTTTTTAAAAAAAAAAAAAAAAAAAAAGGCAAAAAACTTCCTCAGTGGCTGGGTAACCACAAAGCCCAGTGGGCTTTCAGTGTAAGCTGATGCTGATTATATATGTGACTCAAATATTTGGGTTCTCAAATCAGATATCTGCCTGATTTAGCAACCTTGGAAAAGGGCCTTCGGTAGGAAGTACTGTAGAATAAGGCTGTGGAGACTGTGCTAATTTGAGTGTATTCCCTGATTCTTCCCCACTGGCAATGAACCTTTCATTCAGCTGAACTGGAGACTGGGCAGTGAAGTACAGATTACACCTCTCTGTGCTACTAAGAAAAAAATAATTCTGTTCTCTTTAAACTGACTGAATGAAAAGAGTGAGTTCTACACAGTGCAAAACCAAGCTCCACAAATCGGTAGGCTCTTTTACTTATAGTTGGGCAAGACAAATTGATAGATTCCACTGAGATTGCAAAAGCCTCCCTCAAACTTGAAAGACAGATGCCAGTTACAGCAGTATAATTAATATGCATAATTATTTTTAATAAAATACTTCTGTTTCCTTTCAAGGCTGGATGCTTTTAATCTTCAGCATGGCCTTGCGTGTTTGTGTGGGTTTTGATCTGCAATATGGAGCAAGACTGATTCTCACTGCCAACAGAGGAATAGGCTAGCTCATCTGTTCTCCCGTGTACACAAAGAGACAGAGTGCTACAGACTCTGTGAATGCTGGAACCTACCTGAAGGAAAAGGCTCTCTTTTTGTTGCCTTTTTTCTTATTTTATAGCCAGTTTCCCTGACCAATTCCCACAGTGGTTTCTTTTAAGGAAATTGATTCCAAATATGCATAAAGTGTCCTATGTCTCCACATTCCCTCCAGCTGACTAAAAGAAGCTCATAATTCATTTTGGGCAATTCGTATGGAGCATGGTGGGATGTGAACAGCATGTTATGCTGCTTTTTTATACAGTTGAACCACTATTAAGGGATATTCATTTTTCCCAATTATAACTTGCTGCACTCTTTTGTAGTGAAATGTGAGAATTTTTTCCCAGAGAGAACTGTATGACTGATGTGAAAAGTAGGTGGAGCTCATGCTGCCAATGGCATCACATTAATATCTGCAGCATTATAGTGCTGTCCTTTCATTTTCCTTAAAGTTGTTTTTGTTGCTGCTGTTGTTAAATTTTTACAGTAAAACATAGAGAATTTGGGTTTGATTATTCATTCTACACTTAACAAGAAAATGAAATCCATTTCATTTGCACAAATATAAATTACAATTCTTCACAAAATCCTGTCCCCTTCAAAGAGAGACTATGTTCATGACAATGATTTGTGGAATTGGAGGAAAGTGTAAATATCACTGGTGAAACAGTGTGGGGAGAAAGCCAGCAAACCAATGGTGAGATTTCTCATTTGACGCAGTGATGATACATATGCAGGCTATAGTTTCCTTGAAGGACAATAGTTCTGTATTTTTTCTACACCTATTTCTGTAAAATGGATCAGTTGGATTCAGAGTAGAGCTGTTGGGATTGCATTTGATCTAGGTGTTCAATGATTAGTCATTAACTTAGTGTTACTTTTTTGATTTATCTGTAAGACTTTGCTGACTTTTTCTTATATTGTACTGAAAGGTGTCTCCTTTCTGTAGTTCATGCCTGCAGTGTTTTACTGCTGCAGCTTACACAATTGAAGTTTATCTTCCTTCTTGATTTTCTTCATTCACTTTCTTGCTGTCTTGTTTTCTGTTTTGCAACATAGTGTGTTTGCATCTGATTTCCTTCAAACCTTTTCTTACTGTTTTGTGTAAACACAAAAACAATCTTTATATTCAACATGTGGCTCACCCAGATAGTATAAGGAATATCAATAAGGATAAAGTATGGTTTGCTTATACTTTCTCTTAGCACTTGTCAATATTTTTTCTGATGTTCTGATGCCAGGATTATTTATACTAAATCTGTGCTAAACCATGCAGCAGTACTAGTTTGGTCCAGATAGATATGGTACATATTTATTTTTACTTTAATCTTTGGTTAAATGTAGTACACTGCCTGTATTTTATTTTTGTTTCAAATCGTTGCAAGAAAATGGGAAATACCTGATATGGTGTGAAATCACTTGGTGTCAAGAGGTGATACCAATTTTGTGTAAAAACAGCTTATATGGTGTTTAACCATCAAAATTTTTTTAGCTAATGACAAGAGTTTATAATCCACTGATGTCATATACCCAAAGACTGCAATAACACCTAACCTTTTGGTGTGCTTTCTGGGGTCATAAAGGCATTTGATTCATAAAGGTAACTGACTAGGTTAGGCTGAGGTAGTTTTTCAATAACTTATTATTAAAATATTCATTGGTATCTCTGTATCTAGTTTATGTAATTCCATCTAAATGAAGTAAAATTCATTCTAGCTAATTTTTCTTTTCACCTCTCAGAAGACAATGACTGAGCCACAACAATGCAGGTCACAATACTTTGTTTTATACACCGCATTTATTAGTCATCTTAGAGGACAGGGCAGGAATGAAAGGGACTTTCCCAGCTGAAATGCACAGACCACTGAAATTGTGCCTCTTCCTCTTCCCTTGCTAGTCATAGTGTCCCTGTGGAATGGAGAACAAAAGTGAGAATGGAGTACTTCCTTATCTGTTCACAGCTTTTCTGCTGTGCATAGGAAATTCAAACATAAAATCACTGTTGAGAAACTAACTGACTTAGCAGAGCAGCAAGATGAGTAAATGAATCTGAGCACTCTCACTTGCATTTAATAAAGTTTATGCCCCAGAATATGCCTGCAGTTCAACATTAAAGAAGGAAATCCACAATTAATAGATCAATAATTCATAACAAGCAATATTATCTTTTAAAATAAGAAATTCTGGTAAAGATAATTTCAAGTCATCTAAGATAACATATTATTTATTTTTGTAATGAAGTGGAAAACAAAGGCTGATGGAAGACTATTGTATGTACTCTAGCTTTAATTTTTTCACTAAAGTAACATTCAAAATATGTTTGAAGCTGCTTAGGCTCAGTGTTTTAATTTGGCTTTTGATTAGAATGACCTAATTGAAAGTGAAAGTAAAGCTAGTAAAAATTTTAGAGGAAATTGCTGGAGGAATTGTGAAACATTTAAGAAGGTCAAAAAGGCTCAGACAATATCCTACTGGCTCAGCATGACATTGAAATGATCATTGTGTGCATTCTGTTCTAACCAAATGTAACACCATTATTTATTTTGAGACTTCTCACAATCAGAATTGTTGGTTTATTGTGTTATTCACACATGCAGATAAGGATGAGATCTACCAAAACTGCCTCAATTTATTAATTTTTAATACCTGTTATGTTTCTTTAAAATCCTATTCAATGTGCAATGAGTATTTTTTCTTAGTTTTAATTCTAAAATTTCAGCTCAAAAACTTTCCTAGCTTTAGAACATCTCAGTATGGAAACACTATAATAGCTACATATATGCCTTCAGGTTTTCAGCTGTAACTGCAGCAAAGCTTTCTGGTTTCTAGAAATTGCCAGAAGCAGAAGGAATAAAGGTCATATCGAGTTTTGATAACCATCATCATCATTCTTCTATTGCTACAAGGATGTATTTATTTATATGTGTTCAACTTTTTTCTCTGCTCTATGCCAATTTTTACTTCTCAAAACAGCCATTTCATTTTCAAAGAGAGATCTCAGAAAATCAAAACTTTTTTTATAGTTGACCTACAGTGCTTATAAATCAGGATCACCCAGGCAATGAAGAAGAGAGAGAAATGTATACATTAAAAATGGAACTCCATAAAAATAGAGTTAAGAACATCCACCAGTAAAAGAAGTCCCTCAAATACTAGAAACATGAATAATGTAGTTCTCTATTGGAGTCAATATGCTCAAAACAGAGGGCAGGCATCATTTTGCCAATACTGCAGCTGTGAAGCTAAGGAAGAGCATAAAAGAAATTACTTGTTCATTTTCATCTAGCAGGCCAGTGACAGAACTTGCCCAATTTTGAGTTTTTCAGACATTTCTTGTTAGAGATAGAGTTGATTGTAAGGCAATAAAGATCACTAGAGAAATTGGTTTCCTGGGAAGTATTCAAGTCCAGGGAGTCCTGTTTTCTTTCCTGATTTTGCTGCACAGCATCCCCTGTGCTTGGAACATTAGGCCCCATTGCTTGTGCAGGTGCTTATTCACCCTATGGCTATGTTTTTATCCTTAGTAGGTGATAGCACCCACCTTTACAGAAGTGGCACAGAAGTGTTCTTCAGTTCTTGAAATCTGTCAATAAACATGCTAGATCAAAGGAATTCATTCTATTCCTGTAAGCCTATCACCCTCCAAGACTCCTTTTTCCCTTTTCTCATACCCTGGATAACTGCAGTAGGTGGCTATGGCACCGAGCAATTGTCCTTATGGGAGCATAGCTGTGCCATTAAGGGGATCACGCTCTTCTCTGCTGAGGTTAAGTATGCCTTCCTTCTAAATGATGTACTTTTTCGGTTAGGCCAGACTAGTCTGTCCAGCTTGCAGATTAGGCTTTAATTGGCCCCTGCTGGGGTCACTGGTGCTACCACCATAGCAAAGGGTTCAGTGCTGGAGGACTAGCTGTCTAGTCCCTGCTTAGGGTCTAGCACCCTTTTTCTGACACTTGCTGCACAGAAGCTGTGCTGTGGTTGTCAGTACTATGGAATAAAAGTGAGAGTTGCTAATTGTCTTTCTGCAGCTGCCTGAAAGTAAGAGCTTTTTTTTTTTTATTGACCTGTCTGTGTCTAACTGGAGAGGAGTGCCAGGGTTGTTCCCAGCCACTCAGTGCTCAGGTGCTGCTTCTGAACACAGAAACACGTCTTTAGTCTCCATCCCCATTTAGCCTTCCCCCACTAAAGGAATAGCGGCAGGAGCAAGCTCAAAGTGCTTTGCATGGATTTGGGAAGACATTTTGTGGAGCGGGCTGACTCTGGCTGCAGGCAGTCTGCCCTTTCTTCAGCATCCATTTACGCTTTAATGCCCTTTGTATCACTCACTGACCCCAGAGCTAGTACTATGCTTAGCAGATAATCTAGTTTTGAGAGTGCGTTATGTCTGTAATAGGTATGTGATGCGAGGGCAAAAGGTCAAATATTTAAGTTTTGTGTAGTTGGCAAGACAAAATGAGCCAAATTTCAAGACTCTCAGTTAGCAGAGCCTCTAGACATTAACTTTGGCAGTCAGTCATTCTATTAGAGTAATCAGTGTAAGACTGGATGCCAGTAATAATAATGTTAGCTGTATGAATTTAAAATGAAGTAGTCACGACTTTTTTCAGGAAGACTTAATGCCTAATAATTCAATTCACTCTCATAAAAAAATGAGATAATTATCTCTAATTCTCTCCTCTGGGGCTATGATTTTGTTATCGTATAAAGACTATATATTCTTAAAGCAAGTCATTGTTAAATACTAATCAGATCACATATGACAGTTTCCATGACAGTCTAATCAAACACTAGCTCTTAAGTCAGAAATATGAAATAATTTAGACTATTTAATTGCTTGTATGTTAATTAATCAAATGCCTTTCCCAAGGTAGTGATTATTCTAGTCAATATTCCTCTCTCATGTACATATACACACATCCACGCAGATTCACTCTTTACTAAAGTTAAATTTTTCCTGTGAATATCATCAGATTAAAAGACCAACTTTGTTAAGCAGTTTTCTTTTAACCATGCTGTACAATCATATTATTTTTGCTGAATGTTGAGTTTCCTGTTTCCACAAAATAGGAATTGTTGCTATGACTCAAAGTTACTTTCTAAGTCATTATATTTTATAATATGCTATATGTCCTGTGACATTTAAATAATTAAAAATATATGGATTCATTAAATATAAAACAACTTTTGAGTTCTTAATAATCTTGGTATCTACTAATCAATTTATACTCGTTCTTTTTGGCTCTCAAGTTCACTACCATAATGATGTTGCATACTGCAATGACAAGCATGTAGCACAAAATTGGGAAAAAAGCCCTGGGTTAAAGAACGCATATTCTACTGTTAAGTCACTACTGCTTAGTTACATTCTGGATTTACTGTTGGAGTACACAGCTTCTAAGAAGTGATCAGTTTTTATCACTGTTATCATGTGATGCAGATTAAAAAAAATCAAAGTATTTAAAGTCCCTTATTTCTTATAAAGGTGGGGAAAAGGGTTTGTGAGAAAATTTTGAAGTTCTATTGACAGCCTGACTAAGGCAAAGTTTTTCAAATAGATTCCTGATCTTACATCATATCTTTCATAACTAGTTCACCTGGTACTGCTGAACTTGCATGATCATGGGGTCTTGCTTCACACTGGATGGGTTGAAATGATACAGGAATGTCCAGTCCTCTTCTTTTGATAACAACCACCATTGCAAGAATGTCTTTCCTAAGTGAGAGAGCATTTAGAGACAACATAACCCTCTTTGAAAGAAAATTGTGTATGATTTGGGAATTTCTTCTTGATATTTTCCCAGCCAATTTATGAGAAAAATCCCTTCAAATATATCACAGCACTTTGGGAGGTAGTCTGACGTTGTCAACTAGATCTTGAACTTTACATATACACACATCAGGGCTCCAGGGCCTCTGATATGTACACTGTTTTTTGTCTTGCTGTCATAGTTTTGTGTTTAAGCATCATTGCTGTTACAGGGTGCAGCCAAAATGGAGTCTAGATGCCTGAAACAAGATCTAATGACATACTTCTTTGGCTAACGGTGATAGACTGATGCAAGTAGAGATTGTTAGATTGCTTCTGCAGAAGTTGTTTCAAAGTAGAAATTAGATTCATAGACTCACACAATCACTGAGGTTGAAAAAGACCCATGGAGATCAGCTAGTCTAGCTCCCCTTCTCTGGTCAGGCAGGGTCAGCTACAGCAGATTGCTCAAGACTGTATCCACTCAGTTTTTTACTTGTAAATTGAAAAGTTATCTTTTTGGAAGTACTGGATTGTCACAGAAAATTGCACTATTTCTTGAAAAAAAAACCCAACATGCAGAAAGATTTTGAAGTCTTTGTTGATTTTACTTTTCATGTTTGACTAAATTCTGAGTAATGTCTTTCATTTCCTGCTGCAGAGGTCTTATTTTTTGACCTATAAATCCAAATTTAGTAGCTTAAAAAAAACCACTGTAGCAGTTTTTGAACTTCAATTTGATGTCCTTGTGGTGGGTTGACCTTGGCTGGATGCCAGGTCTATCACTCCCCCTCCTCAGCTGCACAAGAAAAGAAAAATATGATTAAAAGCTGGTGTGTTAAGGACAGGGAGAGATCGCTCAACAATTACCATCACGGACAAAACAGACTCGACTTAGGAAAATTAATTAAATTTATTACCAATCCAAACAGAGTAGGATAATGAGAAATAAAACCAAATCTTATGACACCTTTCCCCCACCCCTCCCTTCTTCCCAAACTCAACTTCACTCCCAATTTCTCCACCTCCTCACCCCAAGCAGCGCAGGGGGACAGGGAATGGGGGTTGCTGTCAGTTCATCACACTGTCTCTGCTGCTCCTTGGCTCTCAGGGGGAGGCTCCTTACACTCTTCCCCTGCTCCAGCATGGGGTCCCTCCCATGGGAGACACTCTTCCATGTAGTTTGCTAATGTTTGCCATACTTCACACACTGCTCCAGTGTGGGTCCCTTCCACAGGGTGCAGTCCTTCAGGAACAGCCTGCTCCAGCATGGGTCCCCTGCAGGGTCACAAGTCCTGCCAGAAAACTTGCTCCAGCATGGGGTCTTCTCTTTCCACGGAGCCATAGATCCTGCCAGGAGCCTGCTCTAGTGCTGGTTTCCCATGGGGTCACAGCATCCTTTAGGTGCACCCACCTGCTCCAGCATGGGGTCCTCCATGGGCTGCAGGGGGACAGCCTGCCTCACCATGATCTTCACCATGGGCTGCAGGGGAATCTCTGCTCCAGTGGCTAGAGCCCCTCCTGCCCTCCTTCTGCACTGACCTTGGTGTATGCAGGGTTGTAGCTCTCACATACTCTCACTCTTGTCTTCCAGCTGCTGATGCAGAACAACTTTTTTTCCTCATTCTTAAATACATTATCCCAGAGGTGCTACCATCATTGCTGATGGGCTTGGCCTTGGCCAGTGGTGGGTCCATCTTGGAGCGGGCTGTCGTTGGCTCTGTCAGACATGGGAAAAGCTTCTGGCATCTTGTCACAGAAGCCACCCCTGTAGTCCCCCTGTTACCAAAACCTTGCCAAACAAACCCAATACAACCTTATATCTTTCAGCCAGTCTACAAATTCCATGGTGCACTCTGGCACTAAAATTGCAATGATAAACCACAGTATGTCTGTAATAAAAGCTAGAAAGAGTACCCACAGACGATCCACAGGACTGCACTATAAATTGCTTGAAACTTTATGAGATCAACTATCAGCTGAACAGGGACTGAGAAAGGGATTACCTGAGAGAGCTATACTCACACAAATTTGTAAAACCAACCGGGTTGTATGCAAGAGTGCCAAGAGACCTGTCTGATGCCATTGTAAGGCTATTGTCTATCATTTCTGAAAGGTCAGGGAGATTGCAGAAGGTCAACAACAATTAGAGAAAAGCAAATGTCCCACTCATCTTCACAAAGAGCCAAAATAATGATCTGGGGAGCTACAGAGTAGACAAGCTCATCTCAACCACTGGGAAAACCGTGCAGCAAGTCCTGTTAAAGCACCATTCTGGGAACATTACAGAGAAGGTGACTGGCTGTAATCAACATGGATCTACCAAGGGTAAATCATGCTTGACCAGCCTGGCTGACTTCCATGACAAAGTGGCTAGATTTGTTGACAAGCAGAGAGAATGTAATGTACCTCAAATTAAGCAAAGCTTTAGACTCTGTCTCACCCAATATTTTTTATCTAAGGTAGGATATTATTATCTGAATGGGTGAACAAGTAGATAGGTAAAATAAATGGTTGGATGTTTGGTCTTAGAGGGCCATGGTTAATGGATCATACACTGCCTGGAGAATGGTAACATGTAGACTGTCACAAGGATCTCTAAGACTTATCCTGGGACCTGTCCTGTTTCACATCTTTCTTAATAACCTAGAGGAAGCAGCAGAGTGCACTCTTGTGAGGTTCCCAGATGACACCAAACTGGATGGGCTAGCTAAAATGTTTGAGGACAGAGCTGCCATAAAGAGAGAACCAGAGAGGCTGGAGGAATGGGACAACGGGAACACCATGCAATTCAACATAATAGAACAGATAGCCAGCTCCACACCAGGGAAAGAAGAGTCCCTGCAATGGCACAGCCCAGTGATGAGCTTACTGGGGAGCAGCTCTGCAGAAAAAAATATGGGTATCATGGCAAATAGCAAGCTGCAAGAGAGCCAGCAGTGTACCCTGGTAGTAAAGATGGCCAACAGCATCCTGGTCTGTATGAACGGCAGCATAGCCAGAAGATCACAGAAAGGGATCCTACCCTTCTACTCAGCACTTTTTAGACCACAATCTTCATCCAGTTTTCATGCCCTCATTCAGTACAAGAAAGGCATTGGTAAGCTGGGGTAAGTTCAAGGAAGAGCCCCCAGGATGATTGGGAGCAGGAACACATTGTCTGTAAGGAGAAGCCAAATTGTTGTCTAAACTCCTGAATTAATTGTATGTTAAACAAGTATGTTCACAAAGTTTAGGTCAAGCTGACCCACCCTCTCAAGTCAACAGAACTGCTGAATGAATGGACTTCTAGTCATGGGAGTCAACCTTGGGAAACAAAGAACAGATAATAAGAACACTGTTATCTAAATTACGCAGAAAGAATCCTCCAAGTGAGAAAGTTCTGGCAAAAGGAGACAAGCTGATAAGGTGTTGTAACCCACAGAAAATTAGTTGGAAGTAGGACAGAAGTAGTTGTGGTAATGGGAGATTGTGTGTGCAAAAACATCCCCCCCCAACACACACCCCCAAAGAGGGCAAACCCCCACTTCGGGGGTAGGCACAGTTGGTAAAAAAATTCAGCAGTGCTACCAGAGGATGCACACTAATTTGCATTAGAAGCAAGAAACTTGTAACCAATCCTGTGTGTGAATGACAATGAATATGTAATATACTGTGAATATGCAAGTACTCTACTGCATATAATGTGTACCTATTGCAACACTACAAAACTATCATGCTGTAACGAGGCTTTTACCATCCCACTCCAGCCCCCTCATGCCTCAGCACCACCATCAGTGTCACACAAGGTTTCAACAGTTCACCTACTATCCGTACTGTTTCTTCATCCTCTTCAGGCCAGTCCATACTGCTTCTTGCCTCTCTGCTGCATCCAGGTTCTTCCTTCTCCTGGCTCCTCTTCCAGCCAACCTCTCCTCATCCAGGCCCCCTTCTTCTCTCTCCTACCTCCAGGGCTCCTCTTCATTCACTGTCTCTCTCTGTTCACCCAATGCTGCTCCTCTTCTGGGCTCCTCAGTGCTATTTAACTACTTAGCAGGAACAAGCCACAGCTGTACATTATCCACATCAGCCAACCCACGGCCCCAGAAGAAAGCCCACAACTGTATATTATCAATGTTAATTAACCCTCTACAGTTCCTCTATATGTACCCTCGAGTAACTTGGTGGGCATGTTAGGAGGAAGGATCCCCCAGCACTGCAATAGACCAATGTCAGCTTTCTAAACTATCATTTGGTTTTGACAATCCTCCTGCTTATGATTTTTGGTAACAAAATGATTGGGACCTGTTAAGCCTGGGAAAGAGATGGCTTTGGTGGGGTTTAACCTGTTAGCAACTTTCCAGTACCCATGAGGTGATTATCAAGAGGATGAAGCCAAGTTCTTCACAGAGGTGTACAGCGTAAGGATAAGAGACAGTGGGCATAAATTGAAAAAGAGAGGATGTGAGCAATCTGATCTGATCTCATAGCTGACTTTGAGCAGAGGTTAGACTAATGATCTCCTAAAGTCCCTTCCAACCTGAATTTATCTATGACTCTTAAGAAAAATCTTGCATAAACTGGGGGAATGACTGCTGGGGAAAATGGTATTCTTAAAATTTCTGTTTAGTTAATATATTGCAAATAAATTTTTTTCAACATTGTCCGTTAAATGTAGTTTCAATAGTGTATGGTACCGTTCATCATTGAATATACATTTTTTTGCTTTTCTATAGTGGTACTAGTAGTTTAAAAAAAAAAAGACTGTCCATGTTTCTTAGCATGCAAATTTTTCACGTATCTCATAAGGGTTCAATGAAACTTAACAACTAGTGCTCCTTTGACAAAACACCATGGAAATATTCACTGACTTGGTTACAATAGCACACTTTTTCATTAAAGTCTTTTTCTGCTCTGAGCACCACAAAAATTGCTGGTCGCTCTCCTGCTGCATGGAGTTGAAGACATGCAAAGAAACCACACAATTTGTGGTGTAATTTCTGAGAGGTAGTTAGCATAGGATGAAGCATTACAGGGAATTATCTTAGCAAAGCACTGAATCCCATATTCAGCTCTGTTGTGGATAATGCATTGCCTCTGGCAGCAGTTAGGCTTTTTCTTAGTAGCTCAATAAGTAACATCTTCAGAGCAGATCGTTCCTGATTTATACACGCATGCATAACAACAGGTATTCTGTTTCTGTTTCAAGCATCTCTGCATCCCTAGGCAATGAAATTCCTTTTTTTTTCCACAATTCTTTTAAAAACAAGACAAATGAATGACCCAATTCAGAACTAAGAGCCCTCTCTGTACTTGTGTAAGTGGCTTTATATGTATTCAAGCATGCTTCAGAAACCATTGATGGTTAGCTCATTCATTATATTGATTGACAGTAAAACATCAAGAAAAGCATCTATCTGTGACCGTTTTGTCAAGAAAGGTACCATCTGTATGCTGCTGTCTGCGTATCTTGGCATTTTGGCACAATATCTAAATCACTAATGAATTAAATGCAATTCTAATGAGCACAGTAGTATTAGTTCTGACAAAGCATTTAAAAACAAAAGATCACAGAACCCTCAGCTCAAGGAGGAGAGCATTGCCCCAAGTCTTATCTGCAGAAGTTTTCTTTTTCTTTTTGCCTTTCTCAACTCTGCCCCCCTGCCCACTACCACTTCTCTGTGGTAGTTCTTTTAATTTCAAAACCTCTTGAGAAACAATACTAACATTTGCTTTTTTCTTTCTTTCTTTTTAAGTTTGATAAATACTTATGAATCTAGAAGTCTTTCAGTTCTTCTATTTTGTTAAGATTTTTTTATGTGTGTGTACTTTATTTTTCCAGCAGAAACTAAAAATCAGCCAGGGGTTGTTTTCAGAATCATAGGATTTCAGGTAGGGGTTAAGCAGATGATGTTTAGAATGGTTAGTACTGTAGAGAAACCAGTTTGACAAGCAAGCATGTCAACATGAAGGCTTGCAAAATCATTCTTGGAGGTATACAATTAATAAGATAGAATGATTACGCCCTTCACAAGCTTGAGAAAATAAGGCAAAGCAGCTTCCAGAAGATAATTCCAATTTCGCTGAAATCTAGAATTGCACAGCTTCACCACTCATTAGCAAAAAACGTCATGGCATTATTTGTGAAAGCTCCAGTAGCAAAATGGAGAGAGTCCTTTACATTGGGCAATTGAGCAAAACAGTAATTGACAATGTAAGTCAAGGCCAAGTAAAACTGCAAGCAATGAGTGAATTGCATGGAACTGTAGATTCACAGAAATTAACTCCATTTATTCTGAGATATTAACTATGGTGATCTCTTTATTAAATCTGCAGGACATCTTGTTGCACAGTCAACTGAAATCATGAGTTGCATACTTAAATTTCCATTCATGTTAAGAACGATACTTGCCACAAACATCACAGATCTCACAGGACTACGTCAGCTGGTTTTGAAACATCATTCAATATGAGTAAGTCTCTTTCTCCTACAGTGCAATGTAATAAATCTGTGGCAGTTCCAGAAAGCAATAGTAGCTAACATCCCAGAGAAATACGGTATTGGTGTAGATCAGTTTATGTTACTTGCCTGTACTTGTGAGCCAAATTTTAGAAGGCTAAGCGTGCAGTTTCTGGATTTTTCTGCATACACTGTTGTTGTTTATTCATAAAAAAGATTGCAGAATGTGCGTGGAAAATGCGTTTGATTTGCACTTAGCTTTGGGGAAGGAAGTATTCAAAAATAAAAGAGCAAGTCCTCTGCAAATGCAACTTTGTACACAGGATTGTAATTCTAGAAGTTGCCAATGAGAGTAATCAAACTCTTCAGATGAAAGTTGAATTTAATAATAGGCCATAGTTTAAATGATTCTTAATGTATTCATTTCCTAAATGGGAAGATGATCTTTTTTTGGAGCAGCTTGTGGATTATTTTTGGAACCACTTTTTCTGATTTCATAATTTTTTTTGCAACAGCTATGTAAAATTCTGCAATACACATATGTGGAGAGAGAGAACAGTTTGAAAAGGGCTTCCCAGATGAGGAAAAACAGGAGGTAAAAAGCAAGGCTCTGAGGTAGAGGTCTAATTCCTTGTTAGCTTCCTTGTTTTCTATCTTCCAAAGCATTGCTTATCAGTGATTAATTGTTTTTACATATGTATGTAGGCATGTCTTTCAAAACAGTACTACAATGATTCTGTCTCTCTGCATTCTTCGTGAGCAGTTTATGACCCAAATCCAAATTAATGTTAAATAGAAGTTTTGGGTACTTTAAGCCTCTTGTACTTATCTCCAGATCATTCTCGTCCAGCTCAGCTAGACTTTCAAAGTGCCCAGTGGAGATATTCTATATTTTATTTTCAGTTTCTACTATGTAGTGTTGTGGCAGAGACAGAAAAAGTTGTGTTGGCTTGGCATCATGCAGTACTGGACTAGCTCAGGCTGGGCATGAGTTAGGCTTGGTGTGATGTATTCAAACTGCAGGCTAAGGAGAGTATAAAAAGCAAGTGTCCACCCCAGAAAATAGTGCAAAGTAGACTAGATGGCATCTACTGGTGTCCTCCACTACCAACGAACAGGGTTGGAGGGTGAACATATAACCTCAAATTGTCAGCTAATATGGTATACTACTGTTTGGTAGGTTTTATCAGCGAGGAAACACATGTGATATGTAACCCTTTTAGTCTGCTGCTTTGCTCCTGAGATCAGCTGGGGGAAAAAAAAAAAAAGGTTTAATTTTTCTTGTGTTATTTCATTCAAAGAAACCAGAAGTATCCAGTAGGCAGTTATGAGGGGAAAACAAAATAAAAAACTATTCAATACACATTATTTTAGAAGCCTCTGTTGACAGTTGAAGTTGTGAGTATGCTGTTTGTTTATTGTAACATTATTACCTCATTGCAGTTGCAACAAAAGGTTTGAATGAGAAAAAAAATCATAGATAAAGCTCTTTACATGGAATAAATGGACATAGGTACACTGAGCAACACCCCCTGAAATATCCATGAGTAGCCATAACTGTCCATATAAACTGAAAAATTACCTGGACTTGCTTTGCAGAGAAGCATGTACAATTAAACATTTTATGGACTAGATGCTCAACAGCACCCTATTCATCTGTATTCATGCCTCTAGTATTAAGGACAACACAATTAAGACAGGGGAGAGAGTTAAACCATTTAACATCCACCATGTATTTCTTCTGTTCACTAAGGTGTGTTCTAACAGCTCAATTGCTTCTCCAGACAGTAGTTAGCTGCAAAGCAAAGGTCAAAAGACACAATTAGAACTGACAAGTTTCGGCCTGGTAGTGAAACACCAGCAGCCCTGATTCCTTGCCTCCAGTGACGAATTCAGGCTATACCCTTGGCTGGAGTAATTTGACATAGCTCTACTGCATAAATCTCCTTAAACTTTATGATGCATTATTTGCAACTAACATTTTCCATAGGTTTAAGCCTTGCCTGTAAACAGTATGAGGTTTCCATAGCACCTGATGGGCCCGTTGGAAAGGATTAATTCAAGTGAAGTCGAAGCCCTATGATACGTTTTATAGCCTGGGGAAATACTGTTGTGCTGCAAACTCTGGGAAAACAAGTCTTCTACTTCCTGATTATGGGCAAGGCACAAGCTTAAAGCCACAAGCTTATTATTCTAAGCTTGCGATTTGGAGTCTGAATCCAAAGGAGAATTTACTGAAGTTACCGAATGTAATTCAGAAAAAGACCTTTGAAATATCTGAGCCAGGGACCCAAACACGATTTTAGATACAGACCACGTAATAAACACACAGCTAAAGTGAACATGTATTAGATACATGTCAACTTATCTGCTTTTAACTAAAACTGAAGCCACAATATTTTCAGGACATTCAGGAGAATTTCACTGTAAGATATTAAAGTTTTATAAGTTCCATCACTACAACAACTACTTTGGAGTAACATGCAAAGTTATCACAGAATTGTTTCATAAATAATTGCTTTCATTTTGGTAACTTCTTAATAGCATTTCAGCAGCAGGAAAATAAGAAAGATAGCTTGTATCAATTAATCATACACCAGTCAACTATCACATGAATCAAATATCAAATGCAAACCTCCAACTTCACAGTCCTCTTTAAGAATCAAATACAATTGACATTGACATCTGTTCCTCTGTGTATTCTTTAAGTTTCATTAATTTTAATTATGTTTATCAGGCTTTATGAGCAGTTTAAATAAATGCTGAGTGGTGAATATAACAAATAATGTCACTGTCATAATTCAAAGACAGCTGGAAATGCGCATACATTTGTTCTTTTACTTTTCATGCTCTATTGTCAAAATGTAGATTATGCTAAGTGTTCTTTTGGGAATTATTAATTAGTCCAAATTCCATCAGTAATAACGAAGTTAGAAGTTTCAAATTGTATGAGTACTTTGGGATGATTACATTTTACAAAAAATGCAGTGGATCACAGAGAGGGAAAGGAGGAACTCTGACTGTTGGCTTAGAGCAAAATACTGGGCAACAGAATACCTGATTTCTAATCATGGCTCTTGACATGTAATCACTGTAGCCTCTTTTATGAAGGCAATATTTGTGTTTCTACTTTTGCATCTGTCAAATGAGTAAATATATAGCTTAGAAGGGTATCAAGATGCTTTAATAGTTGTTATTTTACTAGGTATTGACAGCGCTCTTATGCATGTAGAAGACAAAATTGACAAAATATGCAAGAAAACATGAAAAATAGTATGCAATGGAAAGGTAGATCTCGGGCATTAACAATGTCTTAACACATGAAAATGTAAGATAGCAAAAGAAGTGTTGTCATCATCTCCATTTTGGGAAAAAACTTAGTTAAAATTTGTAAGCATAGTCTTCACAATGCAAATATATGAATTTAAGCAGCATAATCTGTTGTTAACTAGAAATCCTTGACTGAGTTGCAATTTGTGAGTGTCT
Source organism: Ibycter americanus (assembly GCA_035590275.1). Lineage (NCBI taxonomy): Eukaryota > Metazoa > Chordata > Aves > Falconiformes > Falconidae > Ibycter > Ibycter americanus. Next base: position 80,321,509 of record JAVJGI010000040.1, on the reverse strand, counting down.
GAACACCTGTAACATCTTTCCTGTTTAGATGCTTAAACACAGATTTATTAGGTTTGATTCTTGCATTTTAAAAATTAGGCTTTTGTGGGTGACACTAAATAAAATTTCAGTAGTTTTATTGACTCAAAGTATTTATGGGTATTATCTGGTGGTGCCTACACTATTGTATGTTTAAGATTTAATTTATTAGTTTTTATTGTATTAGTTATTGAATATGCTGTTTGTTGCTTTAAATGAAAAATCATATCACATGTAAATATAACATAAGAAGGGGTATTTTTGCCCATTCAAATTTTTTCATCCCGTCACCTGAATCACTAGACTGTTTTTAATTTAAATATATCAGCACTCTGAACCATCTACCTCTAGAAAAAAAATTAGCCATAATCAATGCATAGGTGACATATAAGATATATAATAGTACAAAAAAGAATTTAAGGAGAAAGGAAATAAAACAATAGGGAAGTAAATGTCTTTGTAGCTAACTCAGAAATTTTTTTGTACCAATAAATTTTTGTTTGGTTTTTAAGAAAGATTGACTCTGCATGCACAATTTTAAATGGTGAACTAAAGAAAAATGCAGGGAATGAAGCACTTGCATGATTATCAAAGTCTTTTTTACAAAATCAGGGTGTTTCTCTCATTTGGATTGAAACAAAAAAATAGTTTTGAATTGATTTTCTGGAAAACCTGGAGAAATGTTACGGACAGAAATTCTTATCTAGTTTTGGAGGGACTTATTTTTAAGTTTTCTTGGTTACTCAAAGAAATTGCTGCGGTGAGTACTAGATTCCGTGCTTATATTTTGGAGAATTGGAGGTGTATTGATAAAATACTATTTCACTACTAAATTAGTGTTGATTTATTATGTGAAATACCATCTTTCTTATGTATTAATATGCTAAGGAGTTGACCTCATATAGCTTTCACGGAATACAAGTCCTATTCAGATCATTAAGAAATATGCAAATGTTCAAAAAACAATGGTGAAATTTTTTATTTGATGCAAGTTATTTCTAACAAAACTAAAATTTACTATAAATAATCTGACTTCTAATTAAATATGAACTACATTCAGCCGAGATATATGACTAGACATCTGCATTTTAGTGACAGATGGCATTTCTGAAGGATTTTGGGAACATACAAGATGTCGGTTACCATGATATATCTGGGACCATTATTAAAATATTATTTGAAGCATGGCTTAAAAAAAAGGTAATATTCTAGTATATTTGTGTTAGATAGAAGAATGACAAGTAAAAGGTATTTTTTCTGAACTTTATAGTGTCATTTGTGTACATTGGTTTATTCAGTAGCTGTATAAAGTCATGTCTATGTGTTCTCCCACAGAGAACTGATTTCCAAGGCAAACTTGTACTCTGAGCAATTTTCTCACCTTTCTGTACGGCTGAAGAAGGCTTTTACCTCCCAAGTTTACATCTGTAAATGCCTTTACAAGTCTGAGAAAGAGTGTGAGTACCCCAGGTTAGTTGTTACTGTACTTTATACTACTGCTGCGTAAGATTTCTACTACAGAAGATGAAAGAACTCAAGTTCACAAGCCATTTGCATCAAAAGGAGATGGTGCGACATCTAACTCAAATAAGGATACCAGACAATGGTTTTATAGAGAGAAGGACCGTAGTAATTCATGAAGCATCAGGTGCTTCTATATTAGTTTGGACTGAAAAACATGTTCCTGTTTTTGTTGTTGTTTGGGGGTGGGGTGATTTGGTTTGGTTTTGGGTTTTGAGTTTTGGTGGGGTTTTTTATCAAGGGAAAATATTAAGAGCTATGTAATATTGTGCACAATATCCATAATCAAAAGTAGTTATAGTAACGGCTGTAGTGACTCCCCTCACCATTCCCAGCTCCTGTTCCTATTGAACTCCCTCAGCAGACCAGTTCCCCAGCTTGTCTCACATTGGCTTTGGTGCAGGTATATTTGTTACACGATTTGAGTATCTGGCCATATATATTTTGTTCTTAGCCTGTACTTATATTTTGCTGAGACTACAAGAAAACTGTATATGTGTATTTTGAACACACATGCATTATATATTGAGGCATAGTTTGCTGTGTATAGGCATGGCCTACTTTTGATCTAAATACTACTTAGACAACATAGAGTTCTTCAGTGCAGCTAAAGACTAGTAAGATGTTTTCTCCCAGGAAGCATATTCAACATGAAAAAGAGAGGAAGTAGCTAAAAGAAGTAATCTTTGTTTCAGTATGTACATCTGTTCCATGTTGAAACTCTGTTATGCACCTCCTTCTGTGTAATGCCACATTTACCTCCAGAAGTTTATCTCTTTTCCTCTCTTTATTCTGTTTTCAATTTGTTTGTTTGTTTACCCTTTGTTGTTGTGGTACCCACTGGATTTCAAGATGAGATTGCTTTTTATCCACAGAGATGGTCTCCACTGACTAATCCAAACACAAGAACATTTTGTGAAGCTTTGGAACAATTGAAATCTCAGAGTTTCGGAGGTGGAATTTGGATGAATGCACATCTTCACTACTCTTGCTGCAACTGTCACAGTTGCACACAAAGGAAAGATTTTTTCCCATTAGGGTTTCAGTAAGGAAAAGGCACAAGCTTCACTTTGAATTGACACTGAAAAGTCTGTCTACTGAGAGATGTAGTACAATATGCACTTGCTAGATGTTAAGAAGTTGTGCCAAGCTTGGAAATTGGAAATTGAATGGAGGCTCTGCTTTCTGTAAACAAAAAGAAACAAACCCATTTTTCGAAATTAACTGCAAGTGGTATAGAAATCACTAGTATGTGTTGTTCTTAAAAAATGAAACCAAAGCAAGCATGGAAGAGAAGGAGATAAAATGAGACCTACCAATGAGAGGGGTGTTTCAGTAAACATTCTTGCTTGCTGTTACAGTTCTGCTTTTTGTTTTATGGGGAATATTGCTATTTCAGGGGTTTTTTCCCCACTTTGAAATATGACTTTAGATAATGCCGATTTTGTTTTTTCCTGGATAAATATATATAGGAAATTAAGCATGCACTAATAAAAAATTTCCATACAGCTCTGGTCACTATAGGCCTAATCACAATTCTAATTGGCAAGCTGCGTTATCTAAATCATTCTAGTTAATTGCACCAGGGCAGAGGAGGGTGAGCCCACTAATATTAGAGGGGAATTGTGCAGGAATCAGGTTAAAAATGTTCAAATTAACTTTAAAAAAACCTGATTTTTAAAATTTAAAGCTAATCATAGCTAGAATGTTGCAAAACCTTCTGTGGCAAGAGAATCAGTTTTAAATGCTATCTTAATTATGTCACCCCTTCTGCATAGTCCAATCCAAGCATTTTTCCACTCTTTGCTATGCGGTTTAATTTCCTTTAGCATATTCTTTGGAAAAGAGTGGGCTTTGAAATGAATACCTGTTCTGCCTAAGTAAGCCTCCCATGAGATCTCAATATCTGTTGTTGAATTTCTTATGTTTTTTAAAATTTATTTATAGAAGCCTTATTTGACTTTTTTTTACCATCACAGTAAATGAATATAAAGATGAAATGTATTAAAAGTTCAAAGTCCAGTGAAGAGGTATTTAAATCAGGGCCAGTGTATAACCTGTCTGTAAAGCTGTAACAACTAGTTATAGATCTATTCTCTCATTAATTACCTATGCTTCAGGTCCCACAAGTTAAGCAACTTGCTTAAGGTCACATCCAAACTCTTTGATGGAATCAGAAATTAAAAGCTTGTATTTAAACTAATGTTGATTTTTCAGAAATAAATTCAATTTGTTTCAAAGACTTTAGAGCTTTGATGCATATAAAAATTATTGTGGGTTTGTAAATTATGTGGTATCACATGCTCTACAAAACCTACTTAAGTGCACATTCTTGCCCAGCAGCATCCTGCAAATCACCAGAGGAAATGTATAAATCTTTCACTAAAAGGTAAAATTACTTCAATACAACTTGTATTGTCTGTGGAAGCCACAGACCAAGCCTGTGTCCAAAGGACAGACCTTGTGTGTTACTGCTATGGGGTAACTCGCTACTCTGTAGGACTTCGGATGTTCACACATTTAGTGATACGATATGTGCCTGGGTTAGTATGGAAAGAGAGAACTTGTACTTGCTTGTTTGGTCTCTGTGTGTCTTTTCAAACTGCAGAACAAAGGATGGAGCAACTTCTGTCTTTGAGACCTTGTTATTGGCAGTCTCCTATTCATGGAAGTTTCTCAAAAAGCAAATGTTTTGAAAATAGTGTGTTAAGGACTAATGAAAACAAAATGAGATGCCTCTGGTCACTCATGTTAGGTTTGATCAGAGATATAAATAAATGTAAAGAGGACTGGGCAAAAAAAAAAAAGGCAAAACTAAAAACCAAACTCAAACCACTTGAAGAGAAATGGTGAAATAGTTCAGCAGCTTTATTCAATAAATATTTTGTGGGGAATACTAGTTTCAACTTTATTTTCCTTAAACACCAAATATTACAACAGACAAAACCAATTCCAGTTAGAATTCACTAACTATTTATTAGATAGTTTCCTGAAAAGTTGAAGAAATTAGGGAATTACAGTGGGGTTTTAAATGTTACTGAAAATTGGTTAAAAAAGTTCTGTCTGATGTGCTGGGATAGTGATAGAATAATAAAATGGTAGAATGGCCCAGGTTGGAAGGGACCTCAAAAGATCATCTGATTCAACCTTCCATGGGAAAGGAAGCCTAGATGAGACTATCCAGCACCCTTTCCAATTGCATCTTGAAAACCTCTAGTAACAGAGACTCCACCACATCACCGGGGACGTTTTTTCAGTGTATGATTGCTTTCACTGCAAACAATTTCTTTCTTATTTCAAGATGGAGCCTCTCCCAAGTGCAACTTGTACCCATTGCCCCTTGTTTGCTCCCTGTGGCTCCTTGTGAAGGAAAAGACAGCTTCCTCTAAGAATTGGAATACTGTGATGAGTTTTCTGAGGTTTTGTTTGCCTGTATATCTCTTGTGTTTTTATTTTGCAATAAAAATTCCTAGATATAAAGCCAAACTTTTATGTGTTGTTAATAATCCCAGTTAGTAGTCATTATGGGTCTAACCTTGCTCCTGTAGAAACAAAGGGACAGTTCACTATTGGCACTGGAAGTACAGCAGGCTGGGCCAACAGCTGCTAAGTCAAGGTGCTTAGTGTGTAGTAAATAGCTTCTTTCCACTGCTGCTTGCGTGAGTATTGTCTCTAATTATGATTTTTGGAATGTTTTTATCCAAACAAGCTCTCATTTCAGATAAGTCCTTCTTTGCACAACTATCAGTATGAAACTCAAATGTTTTCATTTCTCTTTGTTACTGGTCTTAAGGTCATCTGAAAGGTCTTTTAGTAAGCTGTTCTCAGATACAAGTTTCCTAATAAAGCCTCAAAGGATCTGAGTTTTGCCTGGTACAAGATTTTGTAACCTGAAGGTCTTGCGGCATGTTTTGAGCCACTTAAATTTGTGGCTTCAGTTGAACTGTTTCTTGATATGTGTATGAGTTCCATTAGAGCATTAAAGGAAGAGCTTGAGGAGAGAGATCTGCACAGTACCTCAGTCTGGAAACCAGACTTTCAACAGGCTGAACATTAAAGCCTTCTTCCATACTATCTAAATAAGTCTAGATTGTAGAGGACACCAACTGCATTTTAAGGAAAACTGGACCACAGTGCAGTTTAGCTGGAGACTTGTCTTTATGAGGAGTCTTCGTAAAATATATTGAATAGATTTTTTACTTCATTAGTTAATTTGTATTAAATTCCTTTATAAACATCTTCAGTCAGAACTAGAGTTCAATATATTGCCATTGGCTACATTAATACTTACAGTATTCATATCTGTGTAACTTGACTGAAATAATCTACTTCTACGTGCTTAGCAGTATGTCTTATTTTAGATAACATAAATTATGTTTTTGAAGTGTTTCTATATGCAGGGGCTTCAACTTACTTACATAGTGATAACTTATTACATTAATTTTTAATGTTTCTTTCTAGCTATCTGTCTATTTATCTACCTATCTAATCAATTGAGCTTTCTTAAATTTGAATAACTTCTCTGAATATTTAGTACAGACAAATCCTTGTCTGTGGCTGAGGCAGTTTTCAAGGACAAAAATGTTTCCTCTCTCAGGACTTCACCATTAACGTTACAGCAGCTCTTTCTTAATACAGAAAAGATTACTTCTTAATATGGAATTAATTTACCGCTGTGGTACACTAAGAAAGTATTTAGATTAGTATAGTAAACATGATCAAATGCTATAATAATTTTTAATTCTTTAATAATTGTTCCTATGGAAATTAAAAACGAGGTCTTTCCATAAACTTCTTTTTAAGTGCTACTTCCAAATATATGGATTACTCTTAAATTCAGAGCTACTGTCCTTACTAAAAATTCAATGACACAGTTCCTATTAACATAAATATAGCTTCCTATAGGAATAATCTATGCCTTCCCAGAATATGAAGACCAGCAATACTCTGATGTCTCAGGGTTCTGAGAAAAAGCATATGTCTAGATGAAAACCTGTTGGATATATTTTCCATCCAACATTGCCCAAGGCAGTATACTTAAATTTAGAAAAATATTGAAATACAAAAATCATAAATATTGAAACAGCATAGTTATACTAAACAAAATTTGCCATGAGGCACATGTAGATGCAGAATTGATTTCTGCCCATGATTGATGACCTCACAACAATCATTCATAGCTGTGCTATGCTCTGTCACTCACAAGTTATACATAAGGTCATCAGTAATGACTAGAAATGAATAATGTATTTAAAATCACTTCATTCAATATCCTTTGTCCTGTATACACATCTCCTTGAAAACAGGTTTCCTAATAAGGTCAGGACCTTATGAAAGACATACAGCATTCATAAAAAATTAAGTAGGAATTTAGACAACTGCATTTTTAGGAATAATTCTTGCATATAGTTGTCAGTATTTGTTTAGTTATGTTCGTGTTAGGGCAGATACAGAGAGCACTGATTCAGTAGAAAGTCCTACACTGAATTCAACAAGCTTTGAGCTGAGTTTAATATCCATGTATTGGCACTTGGTTACTTAGCTGATTAGGGCAGCTGTCGGACTGGAGATGCCTAAGGAATCCCTTTAGTCTTCTGCCAATGGGTTGAAAAGTAACAGGTAAATTCTTTCACAGAGACACCATCTGCCCAACTAAAAATGTAATGAAGAAAGGCGGACCTTCATGATTTTGCTCTCATCAATCAACCCCTTCCTCCTCACCTCTCCCAACACCAAGCCCTCTCTCAGAAAAACAAGACACAGCATAGAAGAGGTTCCTCAGGAGCTAAATGTACTTGCTGACTGCAGTCAGGTCAGGTGGATTTCTCCAAGGATGACACAGTACAGGAGTTACTTATTAAGGAGGTTAGATTTAGATTGTGCAAGGTTTGAAAGTTTGCTCATCAAATACTTGTTAGAATTTTTTCTTGCCTCATCTCTGACCTTATCTTCTCTATTCCCAAGGGTTGCATTATAACAACATTTTCCTTCTTTCAGTATGATTTACATTCAGTGAGCTGACACAGCCCCAATTTTGCTCCCATACTGCTATAGCAAAAAATTCAACTGAAGAGCTCAGTGTGACTAACAGCCTCTCAGTTGCCTCATTGTACAGCACCTCAAAACGGTCTCTCTAGTCTAACAAGTACAATAAGTGGACATTAAGGACAAAAGAGTCATCTGTAATCTCCACCTACCTGCTAATAATGAGTATTCTTTATATGCAGGATAATGCCAATTTTCAGTTTGTTTTGAGTGGAGTTCTGTGGGTGAGAAGAGGAGGGTTGGCATATACCTAATTCTAAGCAATATAATCAGTATGAAAAATGTCGTATTTCCTTTCAGAAGGTTTGTCACTATCTTAAAAAGAATTTGTACAGACCCAACACACTTATTAAAATTCATAAGGTCTTAACTTACCTGGCTATGTCACCAACTGACAGGCTGTTTTTTTATCTGTCTCCATTTCTATAATCTCATTCTCACATGAAAATGCGTTATTTTTGAATGTGGTAAATAGAAAAAATGATGTCAATTTGATTTCTCTGTCCTTTGTTTATCTCTTATTCTTTGTCAATCACATTATCCATGTTATGCATCTGAATCCCTTCGATTCTCTTCTTTTGTTCCACTTATCATGTTTATTGTATATATACACACATCTCCCACACACACCCATGAACACACACACAAAAATAGTCTTGACACATAGCGCTGACAAGTCCCTTAGATTATGACATACAGATAAGCAGATGTGACACTGAATAAGGTATAGCTCCTCTATTCAAATAGTTCTTTAGCTTCAATGCCAAGATAAAATAAATTTTGCCTTTTCATTTTCCCCAGTCTCATTAGATGTGCAAGTGACTCAAAGTATGAAATCTTTTCATTTCTTAGTCATAGAAAATCCTTTTTTCCCCCATAATGATATGTTTTGTTGTTGTTGTTTTAAAACTGGTCTTTTTCTGAACTAATTTGAAAAGTATGAAGCTAGAAAATATTCAGAAGTTGAAAGTAGTGTTAACCCATTCTGATATTATAAAAGGGTATTACAGAAAGGAAACTATTCTCAGCCATGGCCTAAGTCAGTGTTGTTAAAGCCAGCATTCCTAAATGTAAGCCTTCCCCAGAGCTTAGTGACTTTGAATTTGGTCTTAAAATACTGGTATCTTCACCTTACTAATGTCAATAGGAACTTTGGCATTGACTTTAATGGGAACACAGCTTAAAAATAATTGTTTAGGCTATAGTATTTCTGCACACCCCTCCCTCAGTATTAGAAGCTGTGCCTAACACTGAAGGGCATCCTGAAAGCACTGTCAAACAATTAAAACTAATACAGGGAAGGATGTCCTTTGAAAGTACCCTCACATTACTACAGATAAAGCTGTACAACAATACAGTGAAGTAAGTTTTATACCTTTTTACCTCTACATAAAATTAGCTGGGGTTTGTTTCCAAAATTTTTGCTTTATTCTGGAATATTCTGTTTTCTTTCTACTACATGGAAAGTCTTGCTTCCTTCTCTGACATTGTCACCAGACTCATTCCCTGCTGGCCAGCTTTCTCTATCGTTTACTACTGCTGAAGATGTTTTGTTGCCTAGGTAACATATTTCATTCATTTCTACTTTTGTTCTAAAAAACCCATGAGTGTTTCTTTAGTATATACCTGTGTCTCTGGAGGTGTACTGAGCTTGCTGTCTGTCTGATTAAAGGGACCAGGAGTCAGCTCTCATCCTGAGGTGAAACTAAAGCTTTTCTTTTTCTGTAAAGTGAGCCAACCAATACCACCAAAATGCTGCTAGTTGTTAAAGGTTGGTTTATTAGGATGTAAACATATTACTGAAACAAAATCTTTCTTGAAATAGAAGAGCTAAATGAAGCTGTGAAAATAAATCTTCCCCAGGTCCACATTGTCTGGGCAGGACAACTTCATTCTCCAGCCTCGCTTTGTAGCTTTCCTGTTTTTCCTGAGTTGAAACAGCCCTTGCTGTCCTGATCAGGGTCCATGTGGTGGGTTGACCGTGGATGGACACCAGGTGCCCACCAAAGCCACTTTGTCACTCCCCTCAGCTGAACAGGGGAGAGAAAATATAAGGAGAGGCTTGTGAGTTAAGAACAGGGAGAGATCACTCACCAATTGCCATCATGAGCAATACAGACTCGACCTTGGGAAATTAGTTCAATTTATTACCAATTAAAACAGAATAGGATAATGAGAAATAAAAAAAATCTTAAAAACACTTTCCGCCCACCCCTCCCTTCATCACACGCTGGCTGTCTCTGCTGCTCCTTGGCCCTCAGGGGGAGGCTCCTCACACTCTTTCCCTGCTCCAGCGTGGGGTCCCTCCCATGGGAGACATTCTTCCATGTACTTTGCCAATGGGAGTCCTTCCCATAGGCTACCATTCTTCACACAGTGCTCCAGTGTGGGTCCCTTCCACAGGGTGCAGTCCTTCACAAACAGCTTGCTCTAGTGTGGGCTCCTCTCTGCACAGGACCACAGGTCCTGCCATGAGCCTGCTCCAGCGTGGGCTTCCCAGTGGATCACAGCCTCCTTCACAGGCATCCACCTTCTCTGGCGTGGTGTCCTCCGTGGGTTGCAGGTGGATATCTGCTCCACCATGGACCTCCATGGGCCGAGGGGCACAGCCTGCCTCACCATGGTTTTCACCACGGGCTGCAGGAGAATCTGCTCTGGTGCCTGGAGCACCTCCTGCCCTCCTTCTGCACTGACCTCGGTGTCTGCAGGGTTGTTGCTCTCACATAGTCTCACTCCTTTCTTCCGGCTTTCCCCCTTCTTAAATATATTATCCCAGAGGTACTACCACTGTTGTTGATGGGTTTGGCCTTGGCCAGTGGTGGGTCTGCCTTGGAGCCGGCTGGCACTGGCTTTGTCAGACGTAGGGGAAGCTTCTAGCAGCTTCTCACAGAAGCCACCCCTGTAGCCCCTCCACTACCAAAAGCTTGCCACACAAACCCAATAAAGTCCATTACAGAAAATCCCCTTTCTATACCTACTTCAGAAAGTGTACACAGGTAAACATCATGTATGTTTATGGTGAAGATCTGTTTTTGTTGACCCTGTGCTGCAAAACCTGTGCAGTGGACTCTTGCCTGCAGCTTGCGGTTCCATTGTTGTACTCTGAGTTCTGAGGGCTTCAAAATTTTATGTGCATTCTTGATAGTAGAAATAGATATCCTTGAATTGCTAGATGGAAATTGCAACTCGTCTGCTCTGCCATGTATGCAGTAGCATTTTGCTCAGGCCTGTTGGCAATAAGTTATGAAATGGTGAGAAAATGACTTAAGAAATTCTCGTCAAAGCACAGATACTCTTCTTACACTACACTGTTTTAGGATTTAGTAAGAAAATAATGGGGAGAAATCTCTCTTTTATACAGATTTATTTCCCACTTTTTGTGTGGGAAAATAAAAGGTGGGACAAATATTTTTAATAACAAATAGAATGAACTTGAGAAGATGTTTTCCTATCCTGGATGAATGTTTGAGATATAAAAGTAAAGTCTTATTCAGAGGAGAGGGAAATAGAAGCAAAGGAAACTAAGAAACAGAATTCAAATCAAAGCTGAAAGAAAAATAAATAATGACATGAATGTACAATTACGTTTAAAAATTATTCAGGACATTTTGTGAAGATTTAATTTCCTTATAGGTCTCTAACAAAGTAAAAGAACAAAAAACACTGAATGAAAGATCTTTTTGACCCTTCATTTTATTAATATTCAAAACAGGCAATTTGACAATCACAGGAACTTGTTTTCTGAAAAAAAAAAATCAAAATGAGAAATGTAATGGAACCTAGGTTTTTCTTTTAATATAGCCCTTTTTCTATTTGTGGTGTTAGAAACATTTGCTTCCAAATCCTATGCTGCCTGTGACAGAAGGAATGTCTTATGTATCTGCTCCCAGACTCTATCTTCTGTTCCTGTTTTGGACCCAGCGGCACAAAACAGCTATTTTCGAGATTTTGGGGAGAAAATCAAAGATGTGATAGAAATACTATTAAAGACTTGGAGATGCTTTTGTAATGCAGGTGGGCACTCTTTTTCTTTTTCCTTTTTATTTTTTCTGTTATGCATTCGAAGATGAGATCTTTATTCTACTATTTGTCTTACACTGTAGCTGTATCTTACTTTGGAGCTTTTCGTACAAAGATATGAAGGTTGCAGAAAAGTTTAGAAACTTTTTACCTTTAAAACTTTCCTTTCCTTTCTTAGACTGTATATCCAGGACTTACATCTTGTCATAAGATTTGAATAATTATTTGTGTATACAGGATGCTTAAACAAAATATTCCAATACTCCTTTACCGAAAGCAAATAGGTATTGGCACAAACTCATCAGTGACCAACTCTGCAATAATGAATTAATGTGCCTGCACAAATTAGCACAGTGTAACTGCAGTCGCATTCTAGTTGCCTGTCTCTGAAGATTTACTGTAACCATTGGAAAATAGCTAAAACAACAGTTTTAGAATAATGAAAAATACTATGACATATTGTCTGGGTTACTGTTATTATCCTTTAAATAATCCTGTTTATATCACATATTTTATCACAACATAATAATTTCATATTAATTGGAGTATAATCTGTAATTTGAAAAGCCAGTTCTCTTTGTAACAGAAAGCCTTTGGAATTTTATATGAGTACAGTAAAAAATTAGTATTACTTTATGAGGTTAATAAAGTGAAGCAGGAAGGTTATATTGTTCTACTTTACATTCTTTTTTCTTGCCTCTCAGTGCATGCACTACCGATGGTAGTTGTATAAATTAGTGAAGAGCTAGGTTAAAGAGAAATTTTGACATGAGTTCTTGTTAGGTTAACTTTAGGGTGCTCTGGTTCTTACCACCCATCTTGAAGTACCATGAAGGAGCTTGATTTTCAGACATGCTCAGCGCATCGTGAAATCAAAATCTCTTATCAGAGCATGACTGCCCCATAGCAAGGCACACAAAGTCCTTAATTTTGTAACTGTTGACCACTGTGTCAGAATTTCCCTCGTGTTTGAGATCTGAGGATCTTCATTCAGACTCGTTTCAGACTCGTTACCAGAAATTGGTACAGTTCAGTTAAACTGCTTGTCAGGTGCCTACCGGAAATTTATCCTATTTCTGTAATGTGTACCTACAGAGATATTACCAGTATATTTCATCTGGCTAGAGCACATGTTATTTTTCTACAGAAAATCATGTTGAGTTTCTGTCAAAAGCATGAAAATTATTAGTTTTTTGACCACATAGCCTAGCTTTTGTCTCCTGCTCCAGCAGGCTGTGGAGCAGGGAGGGCAGCACTGCTGGCCAAGCTATGGGATGAGGAGGACACCTCCAGCTTTATTTCTTCCCTGCAGTGCCATAGAGCCACCAGGTAGATAGTGTTATTCCCTCCAGAGAGTAGCAAAGAGAGAGGTAGTGACTGGGTGCTTATAGACAGGCATTAGTCATCACCTTCCCCACCCTCTGGTATGTTAAAAGGTATGTCTTCTTAAAGTCAATATATGCCTATCTAGTACATGTAGGACCTATTCCCACCTGAGCTCTTTAGGCACTTCTGCCATCAGCAGTAGAGAAAAAGGGTGCTATTTACTCATTTCTGGAGATGCTTGTTGCAGGTTGTGCCAAGCATGCCAGCACGGTTGGGTGAAATGCTGTGGTGAATGCTGTACACTTCAGACCAGAACTGTGGATGAGAGGCATTAGTCTGTCAGAATGGTTCAGCTCTTAGACACTGCTAATGGGTTTTGCATATGTGCTATCTCAAGCTCCAGTACTGCTGTTTTTGAGTGAATGTGCCTCTGGAAAACTATGTTATAACTCTATGTCGTGTGTACAATTGGGAAGAAAATTCCTTTCTGATTTCCTTCTTCTTGGTTTTCCCTTTATTCCAGGTGGCACAAGGTCCCAAATCCTCATTTTCCAAATCGTTTCGGTTCTTCAGTTCTTTCTTTGCATGTAAGGGCAATATTTATTTTATGTTTTTCAGCCATGCAGCTCTGACTAGGTAGTTCAAAGGTACACCAAACCCTGTACCCTATGGTAGCAGACAGTAGATGGTGCTTAGGGAAGAGTATGAGAACAGGGCATGCCTAGATCCTTCCTCATTACCTTCTCAGCTTTGATTTTATGTTCTAAATAGAGAACACAAATGATGACTAGAAGAAGGATTCACCACCATTAGTTTTTCCAGGCAATGACAAAATGCGGAATAAGTGGATGGACAACTTCACCCAGGCATCCAAATCAAGTAAAACCATCTCTTACGCCTTGCCCAAGAAGCAGTAAAATATAACTGTCAGAGAATATCTGACATGTGTGTAAAAAAGTCTTTTCTTGTGCCTCATACAGTCACTCGTACAGTTAGACTTGGACTAGATTCAGAACTGAACCAAGTATTCTAACTTGGAGCCATAGCATTTACTTAAAGACAAGGAAACTATAGAGCCATTTCCTAAACTGAGAACTACCCAATGCTTGTTAATCACCAGGTGCAGGGCTGTGCCAAACAGATCCGGTCACCTTCATAGGGCCTAAATTAGCATAACAGGAGCTTCAAAGGTGCAAAACAAGAGCAGCGCAAATTCTGGGCTACTGTGCATGGAGTTTGCTGGCAATCCAAATGGTGATTAGGTGAGCTTTATATGTGAGATTTTATGAAAAATGGCAACACTTTTATAGGCATTAAATTATTAATCCCTATACTATTTATGGTAATATTTTTATCGTAATTAACCTATTTAGTATTAATGAGAATGTACTATGTGAGATGAAAGTCCTATTAATTTTGTAGTTAGAAAGCTATTCATTTTTTATGCTGCAGCATCAGGACATGGACATTATAGTGTCACAAGAACGATAGACGCAGTGGGAATACCATTTCAGCTGGCCACAATAAGGAAGAAATCTCTCCCTTTCAAAACTTCGAGCCTTGGTTTCTGTCAGGCCCAGCTTCACCAGTGGAGTTTTATAAATTCATACCAGTCAGATGCCTGCCATTCACATTAGTGACATTCTAAAAACATGATGTTTCTTTTTTTCATGTTTCTACCTCTCTGCCCTTTTTTGGCCTCTATCTTACTTCCACTCTCAGGGGATCTTCAACCTGTGAAAACAATAGCCAGATTTTCTTAATAATATCTCATGTTACAATACCGAGCACATGTTACCCAGTAGAACCTGGGGCTATAGTCAAGCACTGATTTTTTTCCCCCTTTTTTTTTTTTATAGTAGAAATCCCTAGTGCTGTAGATGGGGATTTTTGCTGAAAAATTGATTGCTTGACCTGCACCTTGATTTGACTCAGAGCTGCACACCTCACAGTTATTGCATTCCAATGCAAAGGAGCATTGATTTTTTATTTTTGCCTTTTTTTTAGCAAGTAACGTCTGCCTTCATAGACATGTAAAAATGAAGAATACATTCATTGTAATTCATTTCCAAAAATAATTTATAGGCCTGCCTGGCTACATAATAAGTCCAGTGTTAGAGAGGCATATATTATGCATTTCTAACAGCACGATGGGGAAGCATTGGCAATGCTGTGCTAGAGGAGCAAGGCCCGAGGTCCTTTCACTTCAATGCCCATTCTTCAGGATCTTGAAACTCCTAAGCTGTCTGCATAACAGGTGTCCTCTTTGTTCTCGTTCTGTTGGGAAGTTTTCAATCACCATCAGTTTACTTTCCCATTTACAACTTAAACCACCAACAATATCCAGTGACATGAAACTTTCCTGAATTGCTTCAGAAAACCTAAAACATGTGTGTTCTACCTCTCACCTCTGTTGTTTCCTAAGACCAGCCATTTCTCCAAATGCCAGACTTACTCATCAAGCTTCTGGTAAGTGATGCCCATTTCAGCTGTTTTTCGCTTGTTTTTATCAGAAGTTAGCCATTGTGTTTTGGAATTTAAATTTATTAAAGCCCCAGCTCAGGCAAACTCTGTTCAAGATCAGTGCAGCTACATAAATGCTTTTCTTGTTACTTAGGTTAATCAAGATGAAAGGGAAGATTTTGTTTTGCTTTTGTATAAAACTAGTCATTCTTGGTAGGCAATGCTACAGAGTTAATTTATTCATATCTGTTATAAAATATGCCTGTAATAACTTCTAGAATATTAATTTTTCCATCTCTAAGGCTAAATCAAAAACACATTTAAGACTCTCAATTTAGTGTCTCATCAGTCTAATACAGTTTTTCTATGTCTATTTTAGTACCAACATTATAAATAATCTTTTTTTAAAGTAGATACACAATCTCATATACACTTACATTACGTATGAGTTGTCTGGTGAATGCTAAAGCAGTTTGCGGATTTTTTTTAAGCAAGCATAGGCATACAGCTGCAACAATACTGTGTTATTTATCTGCATTTTATACAAAGAGCTTGTATACACACAGAAATTTATGTTCCAAGTCTATGACTAGCTTTACATACTGAGAGCTGAAAGAGTTTAAGATAAAAGGGTGACAGGAATTACTGCTTTATTTTCAGAACAAGTGAATATCTATTAAAAACACTAAAATGTTGTGGGGTTTGGTTTGGTTTTTTTTTTTACATAAATATTTTGACAGTTTCTTTTGCTTCTAAAGAAAACCTAGGCAGAAACATGGGGGCTTAGCTGGAATTCTGTCATTGTGAAAAATATTTTCTGTCTTATGCTGAAGGTTGAACACACTGATTTCCTGTTTATGTCCTAGGAGCTTATCTTTGCTAATTTAGAAAAAAGATCAAGCGGACTTACCTGAAAGCAGTACACATTAGCTGTGTTAAATCAAACCAAACCACAGTGCTTGCATAGGAATATTGCAGTAGTACAGCAGGGAAGATGTGGTCTCAGATATGACTGCATGCTAAATGTAAGTACCTTTTTATCCATTTTTTTTTCCTTTTTAAAATTTTTTATTGCAATGATGCTTAAAAAAGACTTGGAGAAACTTACACTATTCCAGCCCCTTTCTATCCCATGCAATCATTTCAGAGATCACCAGGCTCTGTGTAAGCACTGGCTAGTCTTCTTGCTTGTGTTGCTCCTGCTGGAAGGGGTTCAGCAGTGTCACCAGCAAATGGCCAGGTCCTCAGCCAGCCCTGAACTGCCCAAAGCAATGTGTTGAGAGGAGATTCAGCGAGCCGCAAAAGGTCACAGGATTTTCTTATGTGATATTCTTATCCTAGTGGAACTTCTGTGAAGCACCTACTCTGTTCTCCATACTCTAAGTGCTGTGTTTCTAAACCATAATCACCTTCCTTGGCTCTGAAAGTCTACATCCTAGTTTTACAGAGCGTGGGCAGCCAGTACATTTATAGCTATTTGTTGGTGTATGTAACCTGCCCCGAGCTACTCAGCTGGCAAAATGACACAGCAATTTTTGCCTCTGAAGCTATGACTCTTACATGTAACAATTGCCTTCTTATGTTTGCAAGGCATGGGGAATTAATTGAACGAAAATGTTGATCAAAATAATTTAATGAATGAACCATTGATTTTCTATTTATCCATGAAAGAATTCACATTATTTCAACAGCATCAGGAATTATCTTTAGTAAAGCTTGACCATCAAGATCGTGTATCTTCACAAAGTAATTCAGGGCAAGTTATCTCCTCTTTTGAGAGATAAATGCTGAAGAAAAATGTGATTTCTTTCCTTATTTCATTTTGCTGGTTTTGGTCATATAGCAGTTATGGTTACAGATCATAACTTTATAGCTGGCATGTGTTAGGAGGAAAAAAGTTACAAAGTGCATCCACTCAGTACATTTCTATAGCTAAAATATTTTATATGAGGCACATTTCTGAGGTCGCAAGCTTAAAAATCAGCACAGATGGGATGCGATGGCTAAATAAATCCTTTGATGTACTTTTCTGTGGATGAGGTTATTTCTTGAACTGGCATTTGTGTATGGGAGTCAGACTGGAAAAGAGAGGTTCCTTTCCCTGTTCTGCTGCACTGCCCGAGGCTGGGAGTTTGGTCACAGTCTACAGGAGTAAGTATAGGTCTGTGAGGAAAAGTGAGTTGTGTCTCACTGTTTATAAGAGGCAAAAAGGAAGCACAGACATTTCCAAGCTATCCATGTCAGGTTGTATTAGGTGTAATTAATTATCTATATAGTAAATGGAGAGAACAGGTGTCTCTTGGACATGCCTCAGAGCCATAAGTTAAATGACTACATGGAGGCACTATGTACCCTGCTCAGAGACCTGCTCTGGGTCGTGGGAGCTCCTGGGGTTGCTCCAAAGACAATGCAAATTTTGGTTGCTACCGACCAAATGGCTCTGTGGTGCAATAGTTGATTATTTTTCTGCGGAGCAATCAGTCTTATTCCCCAAAGCAATTGAGGCACAGCCAGCCAAACCAATTTCCCATTAAGTAAAAGGATGTGTAACAACAATTAAAAAAAAGTAGCTCACTGCAAGTTTGCTTTTAGACCTCCTGCACTTCTATTCCAAGATATTCTCCTATTAATTTAACTAATTTGTCATTTAGGAGAGAGGAAGCAGAGGGTCATTCTTAAAACATCACATTTTCTAATACGGTATGTCTGCAGTTGATTCCCCCCCCTTACACAAAAACAAAACAAACCAAGTTGTCATCTTGGGATAATAAAAAGCCATTTCTGGAAATATATTCTAGCAATTATTTTTCTTCTGTTGCAGATGAAACAGAGTAAATTACAACCCATAGTGGATCTGGATGCTGGTGTTTATTTAAGAACCAGTGGGATTAGATCTTTTTCTCTGCTTGATTATCCCACGTTCTTATTCCCTCCCTCCCCACTGGGCTATATTCCCAGGTCATGAGTTTCTTTCCCCTCAGGGAGGCCACTCCAGGAAGGTCAGGCAGAAAATCATGCCAGATTGTGCTGTGCAGCTGCTCGCAGTCACCAGTCCTGGGTGTTAGGGGCCAAGGTCCCTTGGGTGCTCATTGGCATCTATTTCCACCCAATAGCCTGGTGTCCAGGATCTTTCTCCTCTTCAGGGGTCTTTCCTGAAGGCAAGGTCTGCACCTTCATCCTTCAAAGACTGATTCCTTTTTTTGGGAACACTACTTTTTCATGCCTGCTTTTCCTTCTACCACCCAAGCCCCTGGTTTCCCAGTGTAAATAGTCCCTGTGCAGAAGCACAATGTGTGACCAGCCTCCTGACCGGCAGTTCTCATCTCTGTCAACTGACAGACTGGGGTCATGCTACTTGTCTTTCATCCAAGTGCTATGAATGTTTGCAAACAACCCATACTGGCAACAGCTAGCAAGCAGCAGACTACAAAAGTTCAGTTTCAGGTATTGACCCACATACATGCAATAATCTGTTACCTCTCAGCATTACCAACTTAAATTTTATTTCACCTTTAAACACCTCCTAATGGCAATGATCCTAACATGCTATTGTTTTATGCTGCCATTTGTCCTGGTTTTGTCTGGGACAGAGTTAATTTTCTTCTTAGTAGCTGGTACAGTGCTGTATTTTGGCTTTAGTATGAGAATAATGTTGATAACACACTGATGTTTTAGTTGTTGCTACGTGGTGCTTACTCTAAATCAAGGACTTTTCAAGATTCCCATCCTCTGCCAGTGAGCAGGTGCACAAGAAGCCGGGAGGGAGCAGAGCCGGAACAGCTGACCTGAACTAGCCAAGGGGATATTGCATACCATAGAATGTCATACTGAGTGCGAGGGAGTTGTCCAGAAGCCGTCGATCACTACTCAGGGACTGGCTGAGCATCAGTCAGCAGGTAGTGAGCAATTGTATTGTGTATCACTTGTTTCTTGTGGGGTTTATGCCTCTCTCTCTTCCCCACCCCACCCCACCCCACCCCACCCCACCCTTAAAATTGTTCTTCTTTTTATTGTATTTTACTTTCATGCAATTATTAATTTTTTCTTATCCCAACCCACAAGTTTTACCTTTTTTCTGATTCTGCTCCCCATCCCACTGTGGGGTGGGTGGGGGGAGGGGTGAGTAAGCAGCTGCATGGTACGTAGTTGCTGGCTGGGGTTAAACCAGGAAACCATTTCTGTTTGGGACCTATTTCCTTGTAAAGGCCAAGTCAACCATAGGTTCTTACTAACAATAAACTGAGAAGTCAGAGTGAGTGAGTAGGAAATTCCATTCCTGTGTGCTCTTTTCCTCTCTCCTTTGCTACTTTAAGGTGTCAGTCAAGCTGATCTGCCTGTGTCTTCCTTTAACTGCACCCAGTAAAGAATAATCTCGTTAAAACTTATACCATTGTCTTCTCTGAATATTTTAGGGATTACTCCAAAGCAAATGATATGAGTAAGGGAATTTGTCAGGCTATGCATCAACAGAACTTGATTTAACAGAAGTTCATTTAATGACAAGAACTTCTAGTCTGTCACAAATAGTGTTTCATCACAATGAAGCAAATATTTTCATTTTAGAAGCAGTTCATGTAGTTCTGAAAGGTTATTTATATACTCACAAGTTATGAATATAGTAAAAATATTAATAAATAGACTGTATCTAATAATATGGTTGCTCATATTTATGCTGATCAATAACTTTCTGTCTTTACCAGAAAGATATGAAAGCTGTTTGCTAAATATCATACCCATGACAATAGACAGGAAAATATTATTGCAGAAATAGAATATTGTACTGCAGCAAATAGCAACAGAGACCTAACAAGATAAAGTGGAGCTGAAACTACAGCGAGGATGAAAAGTTGTCAGCAGAAATAAAAATTGAGTAACATGAGAATTAAACTATGTCTTTACTCTTGCATTTCTTTAATTTTTGTGACAATCCATCAACTTTTTACTCATCCTTACAAAACGTATATTATGAATAATCTAAAAGGCAGCTGCAGCCATAGCTTTTTTTTTTTTTTTTTAAGCCAGTCCTAAGGCTTGCATGAGGAGTGTGCAAAGTACACCCTATGGATCAACAGCCTCGGGAGCTTTGATGAAAGCTGATTTAGTTGTCAGATACTGAAAAAGTTGTGTTGTCAGATAGACAAGAGAAGATACTTGTTGCACTCCTGCATACACACCAGTGTCAAGTGTGGGCATTTTGGGAAATTACAAATGAGAAGTAAGGGAAAGGAGGGGAGGCTGGTGCTTCCAGAGTTAGAGGTCAGCTAAACAGCTGACTTCAGGACTTCTATAGAAAATGTAGTTACCTAAACTGTACCAAACTATACATTTCAGGGATCTAAGTACTTCTGGATTTTTAGATCTGGTCATAATGGAAGATCCCATTCTTTTACTTATTGCATAAGAGTTGAGGACAACGATTTGTTTGAAAATTTTCAACTTGCATATGTTCAAAGAATACAATTTTTCCAGTAATACTACATAGTATATTTCAATGCAGCGATGAAGATGATTATTCACATGACCATCTATATTTAAAAGAGTATATCAAACTAATCAGAAAGTTAGGATTATAATGTTCTTTTATTCAATCACTGATATTTCATTCGAAGGTAAAAGATACGTTATTATAACACACATTTGTTCCATGACAGAAATTGTTTGCATATTTTTATTTTGTACCTGAATTAGTTGTAAATATCTCTATTACACTTATGACAACTTCATGACTGAGCTTGCTTTGATGGAAAGTGTAGAGAAAAGAAGCAG
Source organism: Ibycter americanus (assembly GCA_035590275.1). Lineage (NCBI taxonomy): Eukaryota > Metazoa > Chordata > Aves > Falconiformes > Falconidae > Ibycter > Ibycter americanus. The sequence continues at coordinate 80,300,350 of JAVJGI010000040.1, read as the reverse complement.
TCCATATGCCAGCTGATTTATGTTTAGAATTAATTTTATTTTATCAGCGTTCTCTAAACAGAGGCTCCTCTTCAAACTTTCAAAGTTAACCAATGAGTTCAATTCCCTGAAAAATAAGTCCATGAAATAGGAATCAAAATACATGAGAATTGCTGGGTTATAATTTCTGAATCATAGCACGTATAAACCATAAAGCTGACAGACTTAAATTATGACCGCAGTTATAAAAACAACAGATTCAAAACTCTGTATGATCTGTTTCAGTTGGAGTCTTGAATAAGTAATCTCAAGTAAAAAAGCCCAATAAACTCCAAAATCTCATTGGATACTTTGTGTTATGTCTCTAAATTTTCTTTAAGGAGAATTTGAAATTTGGTAGTAAAACCAATAAGAATAAAATAAAAATGTCCTCTTCCTGAAAAGACCAATTTTTATTAGTTTTTTTGTTACAAAACTTTATTATTTATGCTACACTTTGCTTTTTGCTGCTATCGTCCCTCCCTTTCCTGATTATCATAACTATTAAAATTATAGTCCTTAATTAATTGTTGAAAACTTTAAAATCTACTGATTTTTTTTAATAGGATGTTGATAAATGAATTATTAAAGTGTATTAATTAAAAATGATTTACAGGAAACTAAAATCTAAAGCTTGTAGGAACCTAAACTGAGGTCACCATCAACCTTTGGCTTCTATAGAAGTAAGTCAGCTCCTGAGATGGACACTTGCTGAGTCGAAGTGTTCAAGTTCTGTGCAGTGAGCTTATAATGCATTATACCTGAACTATCAATTTACAGCTCTAGAGAGTCATTTTCCTGCTCCTTTTATATAAATAAGGAGTACAGCAACTTCAACATTACTCTTAAGTATAAGAGTAATATACAAGAATAAGCAGAGTGAGGATGGGTACGTATACGGGGTATGGAATGGTATTTTTAGCAGTGTGTCATGGTTTAACCCCAGCTGCCAACTAAGTCCCATGCAGCCACTTGCTCACTCCCCCCGCAGTGGGATAGGGGAGAGAATCGGAAGAGTAAAAGTGAGAAAACTTGTGGGATGAGATAACGACAATTTGATAGGTAAAGCAAAAGCCATGTGTGCAAGCAAAGCAAAACAAGGAATCCATTCACCACTTCGCATGGCCAGGCAGGTGTTCAGCCATCCCCAGGACAGCAGGGCTCCATCAGTCCTAATGGTTACTTGGGAAGACAAACGCCATCACTCTGAACATCCCCCCCTTCCTTCTTCCCCCAGCTTTATATGCCGAGTACGGTGTCATATGGTATGGAATATCCGTTTGGCTAGTTTGGTCCTGGCTGTGTCCTAATTCCTCGTGCCCCTCCAGCCCTCTCGCTGGCAGGGCCTGAGAACCTGAAAAGCCCTTGACTTAGTATAACCATCACCCAGCAAAAACCAAACCCATCAGTGTGCTGTCAGCATTGTTCTCACACCAAATCCAAACCACAGCACTGCACCGGCTACCAAGAAGAAAATTAAACTCAATCCCAGCTGAAACCAGGACACAGTGGCAGCAGTAAAGACAGGTTATTCCCAAGGGACATCTGATTATTTCGATCCCTTTGATCTGAACATTACTTAGAAAGCAGGAATGGTGGAAAATGTATAAAAATAAAAATGTAGAAGTATCATTAACTTCGTAAAAGAGTAGCAGCAGCAGCTGAGTTACAAGGTAGGTCCAGTGTTAATATAAAGTAGCTAACTTTATCTTGATTAATGTTTGAGCAAAACAGTTTTAAACTCTCCTTGTAGTTCTTGGCTGCAGTGAATGTGTATTGCTATGCTGGAAACTAAAAAGCAAGTTTTGTTACCACATGAAAAAAATTCATTGGGAATGAATATAGAAAAATTACTAGTAGGAGAAAGCTTACATATAATACATGTAAATGTTGAAAACTCCAGACTTCAGTGAATGCAGTTGAAATGATTTGTAGGGAGATAAATGAGAATATTTTTAACTGGCAGCGGTGATGCATAGTCCTCCTGGCTAACCCTAGCTTTAGAGCAGGCTCCCTGAAGTTGAGCAGTGCAAACATGAAGTATAGTTTAATTATAATCCTACAGCTAACAACTTCAGGGTTTTCAGCTGCTAGAGGAGGGTATTTTTTTCAATTAAGCATGGCTACTAATCAAATTTCTTAATACAATTATTAGGCTGATATTTTTAAAAAGAAGAGGTTGCTCGGGTGATTGTGGCGTTTTACAGTAGTGACGTAAGAGTCTCTCTTCTCCTTAAATACCAGTAACAAAATATTTTCTGCTCTCTGTTGCAAGTGCATACTTTTATGCATTCAGTAAAGTACCCTGATTCCATCCATTGAGTATGGATTGCTCTGCTTCTGCAGATCTGAGATTTCAAGGCACAGGAGTGATAACAAATTTGGTACAGATTTGAGCAATATCTTGAAAGGTTGTTAGGATTAACAAGTTTTTATTTTAGTCAATATTTGTGTTGTATCCATCTATTCAAACTTACATAAGTTTTAATAGTTTTAATCAGGTCCTTGTGACTGACAAATTCCTCTCCCTGCAGAAAGAGGGTCATCCTCCTTGTGCTAAGTTAAACTGCCAAAAGAGAGTGTGAATTGAATGTGATACTGTAGTGTCTGATATTCCGCCACTGAGTTTGTGAAGGTCCCATAGTGCTATTTAAAAAACTTGGGTTTAAATGAAAATGCAAAAGATCTGGTAATTTTTGGGAGGATGTAGGGTTTTGAGAATCTTATTAATCTAGCTATGTGTAAAGTGCAGTTTGAGATACTGGTATAAGAAAAACTAGGTCATAATTATTTAACTATATTTTCCATGAAGCATATGTTCCTAAAATATAAGAAAATATTTTTTGGTCAGTATACATATATGTTAGATAGACATTTCTCTGTGTGTATATATATATATATATAAATTGAAATATATGGATTCTTGATTGGTTCTGGATAGGGAAAAACCTCTATGTTCATTCAGTTACTGGTCTTTCTGCTGAGATTTTTCAACATGGAGTGCCATGGTTTATGTGGACAGTTGTCTAGTAGGAAGGGATTGCCATCTTTGACTAAATTAAATCTACTTACTGACAGATGGCAATGAATTTTGGTCACAACCAGCAGTACCTGAATTATTTAAAGGTAGGAAGCTCTATATTGTACTATTGCTGTCTTCAGTATAATTTTGCTGCTGTCTGTAGCCATCTTTATTGGCAACAGAATGGAAGAAAACATGGTATTAGAGAAAAGGTAAAACTGCATACTCTGAAAGCATTATTTGATGCAACATGTAAAATAATATCAAATTTAATAGGATATTAGATTTATAATAATAAAAATAAATATTAATAATAAGTGCTATTAGTGCTTCAGGGAGTGTAGTAAATGTTCCTAACTGAACACATAAAATATTATCACAGATAACCAATAAAGACTTTCCTATATATGAGGGAAATAGCCTAAATACAAGCTAGGCCTAGAGAAATTTATTTGTTTATATTAGCTGGAATTAATTTTGAGATGTTTTTAGAAGTATAAACTTACTAACCTGTTAAGACCTCATTGTTACTTTCTTAATATGCTTGCAAGAAGACAGCTGACAAACATAAACCCTCTGTTATTTTAGGTGAAGATCTCCTGGTTTCTATATTTTTGGAGAAAAAGCAAAGAAATACTTATCAAGGAAGTGACTCTGTAACTGGGGACTCTCAAGCCCACTCCACATCAGAGGCATCATGTAGAAGATTTGACCTGTAATAACAGGGAAATGCCTCCTACAGAGACAAAATGTGCTTTCACCATTTATCAGCAATAGATATCAGAAGGTCCCTTGCTTCTCCATGAAAAAAATATACAAAGGAGGAGGTGATAAATTCATCTATTCTGCCCACATCTGAGCAACCAATGCCAATATCAAAATCTAGGACATTGTGCTTCAGCCCCTGTGTCCAACGTCATATAAGGGCAAAGATCCCAAGGAATTAAATTGAAAATGCAGACATTTCTTTTTTTTTCCCATCTCTTGTAGGAACAATTTTGTTCTTTCAGTTTATGAATGATGAAAGCATGTATATATTTTTTGGGGAAAATGGCACCACTGGCAGTTTTCTAAAAGTAAGTTCAATCCTTGCCTTTATCTCCAGTTCTATGTTAGAAGCAGTGTTGAACAAAAGGTGAAACTGCAAGTTGTCCAGCAATTATTTCTGTTACTGTGCTGATAAGTTAGCACTAGAATAATACATAAGGTGGGATAAGACTGGAAGAGTAGGTGTACATTCTCACATTGTTGTCCCACCTTGCCTGTACAGTAACATAAATAACTGTGGTAATATTCAAGCAGTAATTCATAAAGAAATGGGATAAACCCTTGTAATTTCTTATGTGAAATAAATTAAAATTTCCACTACTCAGAGATGTTTTTTTAAGAAGCCATACCTTTTTAGTCTACTTAATAATTTAACTTTTCTGTTAATTTAAAAAAAATATTCTAACTTCTGAAAATGTTGCTGTGACCTATGTTCATCACATAGTTGTGAGACCACAATCAGTTTATGCAAGCCCAAATTCATTATCAACACACAGGTCTATTTTATTCATGGATGGAAATTTCAACCCCGTAGGATCAGAATACATTTAACTCACAATAGATAAAGCCGATTTTACAAAACAGGATACTTTGTCTATCAGTTCATATCTGTTCATTGTTTATCGTGTGAGATCTCAAACAGTAAAGCCTGCAATATATTTCTTTTTGTCATTTTATGTGACTTTTTGATCACTTGTTCTTTGTAGTCCCTTTCATTTAAAACTATTAACACCGTGGTGGTCTGTGTTGTTTCACTCTGAAGCGCTTCAGAGCTATGGGCTGATCTTTCAGGGTGTTGCAACCATCAAGATTTGGGCCAGGCAGGTGCAATTGGAGTGCAGACAGATTTGAGATGGGGAAATAGCAGTCATAGTGACCTACGCACTGCACAGTAACGAACAACATAAATTTGTTAATCAAGAAGATAAACAAATCATCCCAAGCTTCCATGATCTTTGATGCCTACTGAAAGGGTGCCCCACAGACAGGTTATGCTGCCGTTAGGGGTCTTTTCCATTTGGAATTGGAAAGGGTTGACCCTCCTGTGATGTTGGGTCACACACAGTGTTCAGACACCAGTGAGGGCCCCCCATGCTGGTTTTTCTGTTCACACTTGGTGAGGAAGTGCAAGTATATTTAGTAATAACTTACAATTACAAAGTTACTTTGAAAACAGGAAGAGCTTGATGTTCAGAGAGAAATCTAATATTGTCTTCACTATTTTAAGCACAGTACAAGCTATGAAAGGTACAAAAAACTGTTCTATAAGCAAAACAATGATGATTTTTTTTTTTCCATGCTGTAAATTTCTTCAGCTGTGAGTTTTATCCAAGCATAGTTCAAAGGGAAATGGACTTTGGCAACAGGCAGATGTTGTTTTCCTTTCAAACTGAAGCTAACAAAGCAATCAAATATGAATGGTATCAAATTATCTTTGGCACATTGTATGTCCCAGTACAAATTCTTTGGATACAGAAAGAGAAGTGTTTTCATCTGATCAGATACTCACATTTTTCTACAAGTAATGAAAAGAATCTGCTGTTACTTAGAGCTAGCCTCTAGAGGAAAGTCCGTACTACAAAGCAGACCAAAAGAGTTATCACTTGTACATCAAAGAAGTAACAGCAGGGTATATAATAACGATTGTCAATAATAAATGTGATTTTTGTGTCTATTAAACTCTAAGATTAATGTACTAAATCCATATGTCATGTATTCTTATAGAATCGTATTCTAATAAATCATATTAAAACCATAAATGAGCTCTCTCAAATTAGGAAAAAATAATTGACTTATGAACCAAGTGTGGTTTCTTTCCTCTGTCAAATTTGTCCCTGCTGATTTCAAAACCAGAGAGGGAGAGGGAGAGGGAGAGGGAGAGGGAGAGGGAGAGGGAGTGGGAGAGGGAGAGGGCGGGGGGGGTGTT
>JAVJGI010000040.1:80260555-80294236 GCA_035590275.1 Ibycter americanus | reverse complement strand
AGGGAGAGGGAGAGGGAGAGGGAGAGGGAGAGGGAGAGGGAGAGGGAGGGGGAGGTCTTAGGCAGTGTGACACACAGATGATTCTGAAAATGGTCTGTATTTTCAGACAGCATGCAAAAGTGGGGTCTGCCTGAAAGACTTGAGATTTCTCATTGGCACATGCAGCTCACATAGGTCCACATCTACCAGAGGAGCTTGATTCAAATAAGACCTAGCAAACATGTTCCTATATTTTATTCCATTATTCTCTGCTCTGTTATTCTAAGCACATTCTAAAACAATACCAGTTATTTGTAAAACAAAAATCAATTTTGAGTTCTTAGTTATTAAAAAAAGAAAACTAAAGAAAAAGAAAATGTTTTGTTTTCTTGGCTGTTACCAGCTATAGTTTTTGTTGTGGCCTGGTGACCGAGACGTGGTTGGGGCAATTTACCTCACCTTAGGTAGAGCTCCAAAGAATCATAAACTTCAATGCAACCTCTATACTTAATCTGCTGTACATTTTCATACATGAAGCATTTCTTAACCAGACTTTTGGAATCTGGAGTTTATTTCCTATAAAATCAGTATTTATATTTAGATCAGATTTACCCAAGCACGCACTTACTGTAATAGCACAGTCATAATTTTATTAAAATTTAGTATTTCAGATGGATTACTAATAAAGTAACTCTAGCAAGCAATCAGAATATTCTATCTTAACAAAAAGACTGTGTCTTAGTTTTCTACACAATAAATAAGAGCAATATAAACTTTTTGAGTAATAGAATAGGTTCCACACAGTACTAGACCCACCATTCAGTTCACCCATATTTAACAAACTTGTTGGGAGTAATTTTTCCTGGCTTGTATTTCTGTAAATAAAAAATCCCAACCCTCTCTAAAGTCAAAACCAGCATAACTCTTTTTGTTTAGCTAAATCTCCTCTTGGAAATGCAGGCCAGATTCACAAAATTTAGTAAGTGATTGCACATAACCGGATGAAACTGAGGGAAAAATACTTCTACTTCTTTCACATAAAAATCTAACCCTAAAAGTTTCCACTAGGACATGAAAATACTTACCATTCAGATTAATGGGAGGCTATATACCATGAGCACTAGCTGGTTGCTACATGACTCACCTTGCAGGTTCTTCCTATTTTCAAATTAATCAGTTCTGAGATGCCATAGATACCATATACATATAATTTATATGATCTTCTGAAAAGGTCTTCTGTGCTTCATCCTTTAGTGAGTTAGAAATTTATTTTGTTAAGTTGCATTCCCTTATTCATTGGTCCTGTTTAAACTACACTTTTGCTAGAGACATAATTCTGCAGTTGCAATTCACTTATGTTTTGTCCTGGCAATGCATTGTAGCAGAAAAATCTGTACAGTTCATTTCACAGTACCCTTCCCATTATACCTTTGGAAATCAGTCCTTCATATTTATGGAAGATAGATATATGAGAATAAGGTGTGGATCTTTCACAAGAACATAAGGGAACAGCATACTGAAATTCTGGTGCTTACTTTAAAATCACAGTTTTTCTCCTTTTCCTCTCATTTGTAACATGTTTTAACATGTTAAGCAGGGTTCACTTTGATTGCGTATCCTGTGCTTAAAGACGCCTTGTTTTGAATCCCATAGTAGGAAAATGGCCTGTATTCATTGAACGTAGCGAACAATGCGAAAGAGTAATTCAAACCTCATGTTAAATTAACAAAAACTTTATAATCTCTGATGATTCTGCAGCAGTGAGATTGTCTCCAGCTAATTGGATCACCTGTCTCTGTGAGAGCCACCTGATTATAATCATTCCAGGACTTCCTAGGTATTAATGAGGATAATTCATTTTAGCAGACCATTAATGATTAAAAAAACTCACACAGAAAGAATGTCATAATCAGGGTGAAATGGTAAAAGACCAAGTAACAATTTTGTACCTGAGTGACACCCAGCTTAGGCATATTTCAGTTATCCAAAAATTGTTTGTCAGGCAAAACAGGCATGGGCTACCAGTAGTGTATTAACTAACCTCAGCTTACCTTTCTGCTGGAAAGCTACCCCAAGTGGTTAAACCTGAGAAAGAAGCAAAGGAGGATAAGAAGACACCAAACAGCACCTCTGAACTGTCAGCAGCCTTATTCAAAGAAGAATAATGATTTCTGTGTGTACGTACACTTCCTGAGAAGATGTGATGCATGCCTGTGCCAAAGCTATTTACTCACAATTTTTTTAAGCAAAGAAATTAAGTGAATGATTTTTTTTTTTCCCCCTTCTGCTTTTGGAAATGTAAGGCTGCATAAATCCCTCCGTGTATCCCACTGAGGTATAATCCAATAGTTCTGATGGATTTTAAGTATACTAACATCCTAATTGAGGGTAAATTAAACAAGACTATGACCAAGTGCTGTCACACTACATGAAAATTTAAATTCCACCAGTAACAGACAGACAGCTCTGTCCTAGAATTATGAGTTGAAGAGTGTGACATTTTGGTTTCAGGTTAATCAATGAATGCTTCACAAATATTTTGAAGCCTTCCTTGATCTTTTATAGGTTAAATTAAATCTAAACTTTTGACAGACACTGAGCAGGAGAGCAAAGTGAGTTCACTTTGAAGAGGACAACATGTGAGGAATGGAAGGGCGAGTTCTTTTTTCAGGAGATGTGATGCCCTCACAGCTTGGGGTTTCCTCTTGTCCCTCCACCAATACATAGAGAGGTGCACTTGGCTGGTATCTGATCAGTCGCTCTCCTACTGTGTTTTTGAAGTATCAAAGGAAAGATTATTTTTGGCAGGAAAAGCATAGATCTAGCAGAGCATTGAAGCTTACCATCATTTCTCCTAGGTTTTATTTTTCCTTCTGTGTTTATCAGGGAGCGTGCTGATATATTTTCCTGAGGGAGCACAGCCAGTGTCCTGGTGGAGGGAATGGCTGTGCCAGCAGCCATCCATCCATGAGTTAGGGGATTGCTCCACAGCCTGAGTGAATGGAAGGAGGGACTCAGCACCTCTATGGAAATTTTTGCCTCCCTCTTCTCTGTCTTGGCTCAAAACACAACTAAAATTATGTCATTTTATCACTGTAGGCATGTCTATCACAACTTTATCTTCTAACAGTTTTAAGTCCCAGTTCCCTATAAACCCCTTTGCTTCCTGACATGCAGCTTGCGCTATCCCCCACACTGACCCAGAAAGAACTCAGGCAGTTTTACTGACTCATGTTCTCCTCATGATCACAAACCTGGGTATTTTTTCACCACTGTCCCCAAAACAAAAACCCTGATATGAATATTTTCCAGTCTAATTCACTCATCATGTCAATCCCTTACCTCCTTCCTGCTTCCTCAGTTGTCTAGAAAACAAACTTCTGCAAAAAAACCAAGCCCTTCATCAACAGAGCTTGTCAGCTGCAGGCTCTGTGACTGTATTTTCCTGCTCTTCAGCAGCAGATCATAATGTCTCTAAGAAAATGACTGTACAACCAACAGACTGTACTTTTCATCCATCCATAAATGCACAGCTGGCATCCTTATGGGATTTTCTATTATGCATATTCAGCCTAGCATTTTTAAATCTTCAGATGGTCTGTATTATCTCTCCTTAAGGGGAAAAAATATTGTAGCAGTAAAGGGCTATTCCCTTAATCCTCTGGCTTTAGCTAAGGTTAGCTATGGGATTTGAACAGAAAGGCTTTTCATTTTTATCTACTCCTATCTCCCATGGGGTCCCACAATCTATGTGGCTGCTGGTAAACAAAATGTCTCACACTCACTTTAGGAAGTATGGAGCCTCTCTTCAGCTAGGGTTGTTGAAAACACAGGTTCCAGCCACCAGTTTAATGTTATGTCCTAACTGCCATTTTCTCAACAAGGAAAATGGCTTGTTGAGTGTTAGATTTAATGGTCCTATTGATGCAGCCAGAGGCACACAAAATAAATGGGAGCTAGTTTATCAGTTTATTCCAGTTTTACTTGCTTTTGTTTACTCATTTAGACAGCACTGTCAAAATGGTGTTCTGGAGATACTTACATATTTAATCTTTGTGATTAATTTTTGCTCTTTTGCCTTCCGGAACTCTTGAAGAATTACGCTTGGCAGCATAATTTCTCATTTCTGGTGATCTCTTCGTAACTAGAGCAGCTCAGAAATGTTCACCAAAACAATTTGATATGAAATTTCTTTTTTCCTTTACACAGATAGTTCTGTCTTATTGAGGGCCTCTCCTGGAATTAATTAATGACTATCAAGAAGAAGAGGGATTGTCAAAATCTCTCCAACTATATGTAAGACTGTATTTGCTAGAAGCACGATGAGATACATTAGAAAGTTCCTAACTCTTATGAACAATAATTTCCTAACTCTAAGTTGCTGACTGGTTCTTTTTTAACATATGAATCTAAGATATGTTGTGTATGGCGATCTGCACGGTTTAATGTCGGTGGAGAACAACCCATTCTGAAACTAATAATCAATACAAATACTGCAGCTCAGAAGTCATTAGCCCTTTTGTTTTCCATATAATGGGGTAGATAGTAACTGAATGCTTTCAAATAGCTATATAATTTCCCTTTCATGGCCAACTGGAGCCAAAATCACTTTACAAGCGTGTGTGTCAAAAAAACAGTGATTAATTTTATTTATTTGACTGAAAACTCTAGATCCTTATCAACTGCCTAAATTCTGGGAAGATTTTACAAAGTGTAGAAAAATTAGAGGGCAACTCTTGCCTTTGCAGCCGCTGATTTCATAGGGAGTGATTGGGAATCTGAGCTGCTGAGGGAAGCAGCGCCCTATGGCCTTTGGACCAGGCTTGGAGGGGATTGCAGAATCTAAAAGTTAGATAAAACAACAGCAATCTTTCAAATGCGTGATCCAAGCAGAAGAATCCAAACCTGTAAGTTATCTCCTGGGTCTTCTATAGCATGGGAGAATTGGATACCTCTGAATGGGATCCCCAAAAGGCAGCATATTCAGTAGAGCATCATCTAGTCAGCTCACTTGGTGAATAGATTCATAGTGTGAGACAGCATAAAAATCTAAGGCTCAGGATTTACTTTTGAATATTGCCCCTATGAAGACTCATGTAGGAAAGTAATATTATTCCTACCATGGCCCTGAACTCTATCCTGAAGGCAGGTGTCTATTTCCTTATTTTTAATGGCTTGAATTGGCCACTGAAGTAGGTAGCATGGCCGTTGGAGTAGGAAGGTTATCTCCATTTTTGTTATGCTGTATTCTACAAGTTACAGCATTGAATCAGGAGAGAGTAAAGGATGATTCATTCTGCTTCTCCTGCAAGAAGATACTATGAAAAAATATGGTCATGAGATAACCTACAGAAACTGTATGTTTTAGGAGAAGGAAGATTTCTCTGGCTCAGCTACGTCCTCTGTTACATTGTCTTCCTGGTTCAGAGTTTTCCATTCTTTGTTACATCTTGGAAGAGCACTGTTGGATAGAATATTCTACAAAATTGATTGTAACCTTTAATCAGATTATTATTTCACCCTGCTGGGCTTTAGGAGATGCCAGTTTGCCTTGTTGCATGTAGAGAAAAGATTTGAAGCTGGTTTCTTCAGGAAGACTGAAACCAGCCTCAGTTTTCCTTAATGACTGCTCTAATGAGAGGGAGGAAACTCCCAGTCCAGTATTTTTTTAAAAAAAGTGGAGGCTCCAATTACATTTTTGAGGAATTTTGATTTTGTTGGTGATCATGTATTTATAGAATATGGGATGAGCCTTGGAGGGAACAGAGGCAGACAGTCGTACAGTTTCTTGATCCTGATTGGGTAGGTGATAAATTGGCAGGATAGTTTTGACTATAGTTGAACTGTGAGGTCTCAGGCAGAATGACTTTACGGTAAGCATTGAAGATAAAACTAGTAGGCATTTATGTGGCATTTCTATTTTACAGCTTGATTTACAACTTAAGATCACCTTCTACATCACAGTGTTGCTCAGAGATCTGTAAAGCAGTACTGGAAATTACCTGTGAGTGCTCTGATAACTTCGTATTTTATTATTTGCTCATCATCCAATTTTGAGACTCAATACAGTAAATGTTAAGGTCATCTATCATACTGTTTATGACAATGTTAAATGCTAAGGGTAGTTAAAACACTGGGGTCCAATTATCTGCATATGCTGTGTTAACTTTTCTTTTTTTTTTTTTTTTTTTTTTTAATTCCTGGGATTACAGAATCAACTGTTTACACTCAGTTACAAAGTGAGTGGTAACATTGGAAACACTAAAACTGGCTATGATGGTGAAGTTTGCTTAGTTGTTAACAACCCCCTGGTTAGACCCAACAGAAGGTCTGTAGACTGATTCCACAAATACATTGTTTCCTGGAAACTGCAAAGTTTTGTGATCAGCGAGTTCAACAAATGTAAAATTACCGTCATCAGGGTTCCTAGGTAGTTTCACAGGGCCAGGGTTTTACTGAGATATTTGCATAGCTAAGCCAATTTGGTCCAAGAGTGTGCAGGCACTTTCTAAATGTGCATTTCCAAAAGCTCAGTCATGTGATTACAAATTTCCCAGGACTGCTGCAGGAAGCTGAGAAGCTAATGTCATTTATTACTAGCAGTTACCAAGGTATAAGCTTACTGGATGCCTTTTAGATATTTGCAAATAGATACATCTGTTTTCAAGTAACCAGGTGTCTCCAGTTCTCCATTAACATGTGCTTAATAAAAGCAAATTGCCAACAACATACTGATGGGTGTCTTAAAACTGTTTTCTTAGTATGATTTATACTTTTCATCAGTGCACATTATGAGATGACATTTACACATTATATGTGTGCTAAACGATAACCAAGTGCATAATACAGTCTGTGCTCTATGTTGTTTAAAGGTCTTATTGTTCATGAGTTAATTCCATTGCATTTTGAGCACTGTAAACAGTCTAGGGGAAAAGTGACTCTGTAACCTTGTTTGGGAATAGATTTCCCAAAGTTACGGGACTACCTGTTTTAGCAACTCTCCTCTCACCTCCACGAAAATTCACTGAAGTTTTTTTCCTGTCATGTGTTGGATTTCCTCCCCCCACTCCGGATGAAACAACATATTCAGTCCAGTTCTTCATAAATGTTTCTTGTTTTTCTTCCGGGAGAGGAACAAAGGATCCATCAACTAGGAGGTAACATCTTCAAAGAACAGCAAGGGAAAAAGCAGACAGATAAAGTGCTTGACAACAGAGTGAGGAAAAACCTGGAAAGTTCAAACACGGAACCACTGATAGTTTGTTTTCCAAGTAGAGGGATAGCTTATACATATTCTTGTTTTGTTATTATATCTATTTTATCTGGAACCTGGATAGATTTTAATAAGAGATGAGAAAGTGAGCAGAATGTGATAAACATACATATCCTCAGTGCTGTGAGGTTTATCCCAATTGACAGAAATCATATCTCTAATTACAGAGACAATTGCTAGATGGAAAACTACTTCAGCTGAACAACTGCTTTTAGGATAACAGTGACAGTCCCTGTCCTACTAAAAGCCCTTTCAGTATGCTCCTTCATAGAGTTCTGTCTCTACATTATTGACATTTAATCCCTTTGAATAAGAGAGTGTATTACTGATAATTTAGCAAAGTGACTTGTAAAAGCTTATCCAGGCGTATAAAAAATTCAGAGACATTGCAGGAGTAACTCCAGATTATTTTTTTTCCCTGAACAGCAAATTCCTAATGAAGTCAAGGTGACTTCTTTGCTTTTAGATGAGTGGTCAGTCACTTCCTGAAAATTTAGAGGGGAGGTCATTAGCATAAGGAAGGCTTTATTGTTATCATATACCACTTTAGCCCACTATTATTTTTTTAAGCAAACACTAATCCCAGAGATTCTAGACTCTGGTATTTCAAAAATGGATATGGGTTTGTCTTCCCTGAGGTGGAACAAAGTACTGAGATACACAACTGCATGAAGGTTATGGAGAACTGTTTGATTAAATAACAGGTTTTGGCCATGAGCAGGTAATGTTTTGGTAACCAGTTAGAGGCTAACACAGCTTTACCAGTCAGGGTTCATGCTGTGAGGAATTGATCAATACGTATCTGATTATAGCAGTCTTAAACCTTTCCTGAAAGTGCCAACATGCCACTGGCCATTAAACTGACCTCTTTTTGTTGTTTAGTAGATGGGAACATATCTTTGGACAGATCCAGCCTTAGTAAATTTGGCCTGTGTCCAAAAGAAGATAATTAATTGCTGTCACAGATTAGAAAGTTGTCTCTCTGTGGCAACCACAGACTACAGTGCAGACTTGGTTGCATGCTGACAGAGTGCTCCCTGACATGGGCCAAATTCCAGCCAGCTCTCTAACCATCTTCCATTCTTCACACGTGAAATGTAAAATGCTTGCACACCAACACCCTCTAAAATCCTGCTGCTGCCTTCACAGTTTATGAAACTGTAGTGTAACTGGGATACAAGTGCCAAGTGTTAGGTACAAAGGTTTCATGAGCTCGTATCTGCAGATATGTATATTACTAAGAGGCAGAAAGGAGACTATAGCCCAGTTCGCCCTTTTGTTTTCTTCCCACTAACATCACCCATGTAGGTATATTTACCTCATGTCCTGTTAAATAGTCATTGCATGACCTCTATACTATGTGCTGGTTACAAAGCACTGTCTGCATAACCTCCTTTCTTCCCAAGGAGGTTATGACTCAGTAAGCAGGTAGGGGAACTTCATAACACACCAGTGGTTCTACTTTTCCAAGCACACTGTTGCTACTTAGCACAGATCTGTAGTTTGCACAATGCAGTGTGCAGGCTTGTCTTGCAGACAGTAGAGAGCAACCAGTATGTTGTATGTTTGTGCTCTTCTTTGATGGGCCATAGCTCCCTTTCATAGGAGACATAAACAAGACAAGAGTCACTATGACTCTGCACTCATGAGGCTAGAAATAGGGAATTTATAGCAACATCCTGAGCACCATCACGTGGCACGTCCAGGACAACTGGGGCATCAGGCCCAGCCAGCATGGGCTTATGAAAGGCAGGTCCTGCTTGACTAATCTGATCTCCTTCTGCAAGAAGGCACCTAGTGGATGAGGGAAAGACTGTGGGTGTTGTCTACCTCGACCTTAGTAAAGCCTTTGACACTGTCTCCCACAGCATTCTCCTGGAGAAACTGGCTGCTCATGGCTTGAACGAGTGTACTCTATGCTGGGTGAAAAGCTGTCTGGATGGCTGAGCTCAAAGAGTGGTGATGAAGGGAGTTACATCTGGCTGGTGGCCGGTCACAACTGGTGTTCCCCAGGGCTCAGTACTGGGGCTAGTCCTGTTTAATATCTTTATCGATGATCTGGACAAGGGGATTGAGTGCACCCTCAGTAAGTTTGCAGATGACACCAAGTTGAGCAGGAGTGTTGATCTGCTTGAGCATAGCAGGACTCTGCAGAGGGATCTGGACGGGCTGGACTGATGGGTTGAAGCCAATCATATGAGGTTCAACAAGAAGTGTCGCATCCTGCACTTGGGACACATCAACCCCAGGCAGCACTACAGGCTTGGGAAAGAGTGGCTGGAAAGCTGCCTGGCAGAAAAGGACCTGGGGTTGTTAGTTGACAGCCAGCTGAACATGAGCCAGCAGTGTGCCCAAGTGGCCAAGGAGATCAACAGCACCCTGGCTTGTATCTGAAACAGTGTGGCCAGCAGGACAAGGGAAGGGATTGTTCCCCTGTAGCTGGCACTGGTGAGGCCGCACCTCGAATACTGTGTTCAGTTTTGGGTCCCTCACTGCAAGAGGGACGTAGAGGTACTGGAGCGTGTCCAGAGAAGGGCAATGAAGCTGGTGAAGGCTCTGGAGAGCAAGTCTTATGAGGAGCAGCTGAGGAAACCACGGTGTTTAGTCTGGAGAAGAGGACTTAGGTGGGACCTTATTGCTCTCTACAACTGCCTGAAAGGAGGTTATAGACTAGGTGGGAATAAGTCTTTGCTCACAGATAACAAGTGACAGGACAATAGGAAACAGCCTCAAGTTATGCCAGGCGAGATTTCAATTGGATATTAGGAAAAATTTCTTCACTGACGGTGTGGTCAGGCATTGGAACAGTCTGCCCAGGAAGGTGGTGGAATCACCATCCCTGGCAGTATTCAAAAAACATGTAGATGTGGTGCTTAAGGGACATGGTTTAGTGATGGACTTGGCAATCTTAGATTAATGGTGGACTTGATGATCTCAGAGGTCTTTTCCAACCTAAATGATTCTATGATTCTATAATTCTATGAACATCCTGAAATGGTATCACAGCTGGCATTTCTGTAGATTACCATACTAGACAGAAAAATGTATCTGCCGTCTGGACAAAGGAGCATTTGAACCTTTTTTTTTGTAGAGGAGTACTTTTTTGTTCATTTGTTTTTTTACAAACTCCTTTGAAACTTCATTTTCGGTATATTCATTGCCTATGTATTTAACTTTATTTTCTCCATCATGAACAAAATATTATTTAGTCTCTGAAGGAAAGTACTGAACTTGACAGTTGTGAGAAATACCATCTTTGAAATTGTTTGTGGCAATGATGTTGTCTTGAAATCTGGTAGATTAGCCCATATCCTCCTAGTTGCAGCAACATTTGAGCAAATAACAGATGGGGACTGTCTGCTTCTGATGATGTTTCTACAGCTCAGGACAGAATCACAGGTCTGTATTAATGGTTAGAGAAATCATCCATTGATGCAGATAGATAGACATTTAGAAACCACTTAGATTTATTAACAGAGGAATGTAAACTTCTGCTAACACGAGAACTGAACTCTCAAATATTTCGCTTCTACTCTCTCCTTAGTTTAGATAGGGGGCTATCAGTATGAATAGCATAAACAATTTTATTTTATGCCATTACTGTTTATAAACAAAAGTGGGGTTTTCACATGCATGTGACAAACCCTTTCTGCCCACATCAACCTCTCCCTAAAAGAGGATGTGCATAGTCCCATTAATAATCATAGAACAGGACAAATGGGACAGTTATAACATTGAAAGGAATATCAAAGAGTTTATCATCAGGAAGATAGAAACAGAGAGCTAAGTATGCAAATGGTTCTGTACATGGCATGCATCTTACAAAAAATGTGGAAAACAAGTACACAAATATTCTGCAGCTGCCCTTGTTTTCTTTCAGTCGATCACTGTTTTCCTATTGTGCAGTTACTGTTAGACATGATACCGATGCTGGCCCAAGCTGCAATTGAAATTAAACTCTCAGCTTTTCTTTTGATCTGCACAAAACATTAACCCATGAAGAATGGGTTGTGAGAGCTAAATAGGGAAAAAGAGAAACAGGGGGAAAACCAGGGTGGATTGGTCTTTTTTTGGTTTTTATTAGTAATTCAAGATTTCTGGAGAGTTTTTCAGCTGTTAAAATTTTTCATCCTGTTTTCTGACTCCAAAAGATATTTCCTGCTCTTCAGTCATCTAAAATGTGAGGTGGATGATGCAGCAATAATATTATGGAGGGCAGTTGTATTTTTCTCACTTTTAACACTGCTTTAATGATGATGATAGAATGAGGTAGAACTTAGAAGGAAAGAAAGAACTTAAGAGATTTCCTCCCTTGCTTTCTTTAGGTAAGTCTTGTGTTTCTTTTAAAACTGAAATATGAAAGAAGTGGGAAGTGCATGATTTCCTGCAAACATTTCACATTGTGAAGAGTTTTGGCATGTGTAGAAGTTTACCTTATGCATCCATCCCTCTTTTTAGGATAAAAAGAGTATCCATTTCATTAGATCAGAGCAGTAAGCTGGGATTCAAGGGCGATTCTATGAAGTTCTTGCTTCCATTCAACAAACTGAATGAGCAAAATAGTGCAATCAGTAGCCCTTTCCGGAGTAAGTTTTTAGTGTTTGTTGCTTATAGCTAGTCTTTAGCATTTATGTGATGGTCAAACACTAAAAGAGGCTGGAATTGCACAGTGCACCAAACACAAAAACTGAGAAAAAACAAAATAGTAGTCTGCTTTGTCTGTGGTCAGTGTATTGATGCTGACAGTATATTTCAGTATTGCCTACCATGGGAGCAATTGGTGATATTTTTCCTTCTTCTTTTTAACCTTTCCCATCTCTGAACAGTAGAACACACATGTATTCGCCCTATCATTATTTAAATATAGTAATAAGGAAATACATGTTAAAGATTCTTCTGTTATGTGTCAGAGTGTGACTATAGCAATGGTTTGTGACAATTTAAAAAATTCATGCCTTTCAGTTTTAATTGCCCTCAGTAGGTCTAAAATATCTGGTGATAATGCTGAATACCCTGAAGTTGCATTCAGTATAGAAGAGTACTGTGTGTCCGGAGTATTGGTAATAGGCAGTGGGCTTGGAAGGAAGAAATTGGTAGATGGGTCGGAGGAGAAATAACAAATATACACTTCAACCAAGACAGAGGCTTTGCATGCTGCAGAGGTTAAGGTTAGAGTTCTGTGTTCTACACATTTTGTTCCAATGATCTGTACAATGTACCCTCTGTTAGCACCCATATAGCTGCCCTATTTTCTCCATATAATGTGGTAACTACACCTTTCACGGTGACAGGTTGAAAAAAAAATGAAAAGAAGGACATTTTTCTCCCTGGACCTGTTCCAATCTGTTACTGCTGTACTTTGCTTTTTTGGTGTTTATATACAGTCCTCCTATACACCCTAAATTTTATACTGTTTAGTTAGCAGTACAACCAGCTATATTCAGCCTCTTAAGAACAGATTTTGTTTGCAAGTTTAACATTCAAGAGGTAGATTTGGAATATTTTTTGGCCTGGTTTGCTAAGGAAATGCAGCATATGGAATTGCACTGTCCATCTGCCAGCTTTTCAGCCTTCCACTTCTTTTCCTGCAGGGACGTTTATGCCTGCTAGCCAAGTTCAACCAGGATCAAAGAGACTGAATTCCCTAAGATCCCTGAAAATTGGTGGTGGATAAAGGAAAGAGACTGGCATTGCTGCAACCCCCTGACATACTGGCAACATAGCGAAATCAATAGTTTTCTGATCTGCTTGGCCTGCTGTCTAGGTCACATACAGTAGATGCTGAATTAATACACATCTATCTGCAAGCCGGTCACAACGCATGCCACCTCTTCCCCAGCTGGTTACTACATGGCTCAGACACATGCCACCTCAGGCAGGTGCTAACAATACAGAAGGGCTTAGAAGGTGTTCAGACAGCTGGAATTGTCACAGTGATGCTCGTGATCAAGAAAAAACTGAAAATCAGTAGGCAACCAAACTTCAATTAATTTGCTGCTGTTGGTATTTTATGTTGGTCTAATATGCTTTTCAGAACTTCTTGGGAGGATCTGGGCTACAGATGTCCTTACTGTATCTGAGTAAGCAGGAAGAATATCTCTCCCCATCTTCCAGAAGGTAGGAATCACAGCAGTTAACTGAAACTATGTATGTCTCACCCATTTTATTATTTGCCCTTTTGTGTCTTTTGTTGATGGTTTCTGAAAGCTGGAGCTCTCTTAAGTGCTATGAAAACTAAGAGATAATTTCCATCATAAGGAATGCCTGTGCATAGAAGAATGTTTAGCTGTGTGAGTAACTGGAAGTAGAAGAGTAATTGCTTACTGAGTTGCAAGGGATATCTGCATCCCTTTACAAGTGGAGCAGCAGATTATAATTTCAAAATAAAACAGAAAGTCTGCTCCCTGTTTTTTTGAAAGTAAACACTTTAGAGCCTTGATTGTCAGCCCCCAGCAGGCTCACCTTAGGAATGACCTGCCGGTTTGTTTCCACAGTATTTTTTAATACAGGGATTGCTCTCTTCCCTTCTTACCTAGAACCTAAGGAATTCTACCAACTTTGTGATGTAGTTCAAATGTTGTGGTTTTGTCAGATTCCTGTTCCTTGGGGTATCTCTGCTCTGGTCTTAGCTTGGATGCCAGCTCTGACCTTTTTAGAATTCTTTGTACCTGCCCAAGGGCCCTGCACTGCCTCTTGTCTTTGGCCTTATTTTTCATATGAAAATATGTCCTACTGCTTAGTTCCTCTGGCTCTCCAACCTTCAGCCTGACATGACATTTATCTTCAACCAACCCCTTCAGTAGTTCATGCAGACTCCCAGTTTTCCTGGAGTCCAGGTCTGATACCTCCCTAACAAACCACTTTGGCTGGAATACTCAGTACTGTGCTTATGGGTCCTGGCCTGTCCTGATTTCATCTATCAGCTAAATTTGAGCTTTGGTTGGTCATCACTACTGAGAAGGCACAGAAATCTCATTTCCTGGTCAGTGCCACAGACTTTATGGGAAAAGTTTAGATGATGCTACAGCTGAACACACAGGCTGTAATAATGAAAATCACACAAAAGGAAAAAAAGTGGATAGAAAAGAATCAAGTATTAGGACATGGGAATCCCACAATATCTGCATTGTTTCCTTTATAAATGGAAAGAAAGAGGAAAAGAGCTGGTTTTCATACCAAATTCACATTTTTACATAAAACTGGCAGCTACTCTGATGTGGTGAGTTCTAATATTCTCTTTGGAGCTTTCCTGGCAATCTGATTTATTTATGAGATTTCAGCAATGTTCTTAAATCCAATGGATTGTCAAGAACATTAGTATTATTGGTGGCAACAGTAGTTTTGTGATAATTTAGAAATTAAACATGCAAATAATAACTGTGGGACATATTGCTATATTTGTTACATGTCTTTGCAACAAGGAACCTAGTTTTCCTTTTTTAGAATTAATAACTGTGTGTGGGACACACAGACACACACCCTGCCCCCCCACCCCCCACCCCCACCCCTTCTTTCCTGCAAATACAGACAAGAGGAAAGGTCAATGATTTCTGCTAATTTTCAAATGACTTCAGATATCTACAAAAAGCATGCCTTTAATGTCATGTAAATGCAATAAAAAAGACTCCAAAAAATATTTCACTCTACTCTTAAAAGTCACGGTAACATTCCAAACAGTTCAGAGAAACAAAGAATTAAATCTGGCTCTGATTTAATAGTTTTCCAAGATTTTCCCTAGCAGATGCTATATTTCCTGAAAAGGTTTTGTCTGTTTTTTGTTCAGCAGGCCAATTGTTTCATTCCAATGTGTAAACACAATGGGAGATTGACAGCCATCAAACAGTGCCCATGTATTCTAAAGCTTGGCTTTAGAGAACATCAAATATTACGTAATGATTCCATTTTAAACGTAAAATAATTGCTGAGTCTTTATTGCTTTCAACATTATAGGTGAAATATAGAAGTAAAATGTTACATAGTATGAAGGTATTATTTCATTATTAAAAATTATCTATTATAATGTTAGAAAGTAGCATCTTGTCATTCCCTTATTTCCATTAGACAAATCATATTTTTACATAATCACAAAAAACAGTGCCTCTGGAAACCACTTCTGTATATGAGAGAGCAAATATAGAAACAGCTGAAACCCCTGTTGTGTAGCAGTGACATCTCTGCCAGTTCTGCCTCGAGTGCTGTAAGAAGTCGTATGCAAGAAAACTCACAGAGCAGAGGCAATTAAGACTGGAAGAAAGAAAAGTTGAAAATTATCAGACAAAACACTGCAAGGTCAGGATGCCAAGGCACATCAAGGAATGTTAATACAGTCAAAGATGTCTGAATACTGACTATAGGGGAATTTTGTAGCATTTGAAAATAACATGTCTAAAAACATGTAGAAGCACTACATGGTTCTTGGAATGTTTTTACATCTTCTCAGAAATAGTAAACTACACCATCAGCAAATGACCTGTAGAAATAAAAGCTGCAGGGAAAGAAAATTGTGTCTACATTGTTTTGACAGTATTAACAGCAGCACAGACACAACGCTATGTAGTTTTTTGTTAGGGGAACATTTTGTAAAGTATAAAGTAACCTTTGTATCTGAACATGCAAAATGGAAGGGTGGGATTTGCAAGGATGCTTAAGATTCTCTTGCCTTTTGCTGGAGGAGAAGCTGGGGGGTTTTGTTTGTTTGTATTCTATTAATATTGGTTTTTATTCTACAAAAGCCAAACAAAGCCAAACAGTCCCCCGAATTCCACTTGTAAGGGTCTTAGTGTTTTTGTGTTAGTTTTGGCGCTACATCAATCTGTAAATGAGGCTTTTCCAATTTTTCTCCCCCACCAAACCTCACAGTCACAGCCTCTTCCATACTGCAGAACAACTAAGTGCCAAGAGATTAGGACACTTTTTGTGTATTAAGTGAGAACCAAGTGAAGGTTTTTTTCTAAGACTGGCACTCCTATCAATGTGTATTTAATTGTTAGCATAAATAAGAGCTATTCCAACAGAGAACATTGTACAAAACGACTGCTACAGCACGTTGACTACAGCTTCTTCTTGGGATTTTGGAGAATTGAGCTGGATCTTCAACTATGATACAGATACAACAAGCACTGCCTCTCATTTGACCAGAAATTTCACTCTCCAACTGAGAAAACAAAGTGATGCAAGTTTAGCAAAAGCCTTCAGTTTGAGACAGTAGTTTCCAAAACAAAAGACAAGCAAACATACCTAAAGTTTCCTTTAGACAAGTCCCACTAGCTGTAATCTGGGTAAAGATTCAGGAAAAAAAATTGCCTTCATATTTTTAAAGGTATGCATGTGTGTTTGTAAATTCAAACATTTACTTAAATTTCTTGGGTCCAGATGACAGGCATTCATGAGGCATATGCTATAATACATTTCAGGATGCAGGCTTTGATAATAGCAGTCAAAACAGTCAAAGGAATGTGATCTTCAATTCCAAGTTTGTTCGGATGTCTGCTCCATTAATGAGCTGGAAAATCCTTTCACCTTCAAAGAATGCTTTAAAACTCCTGTGACTGCCCTAACTATGGTGCTGTTGGAATAAAAGCTATACCTGATGTATACATACACCCCAGGAATGAAAGGTTTCCAAAATAGATCCAGGGAACGACAAAAAGTCAAATCAACTATGTAGGTAACTTTTTGGGTTTAGATCATTATTGAGAACAAACTCCAGCATGTCATTATGGGACACTATGCATATAACTACAGAACTGGATCAAGGGACATTTAAAAAAACCTAGCCAAACAAACCTTGACCACCTGCAGTACAAAAATCCTCTATTTGGAAATTTTAGCCACTTTTTTTCATTGAAAGCTAAATTATTACTTACTCTGCAAGAATATATCCATTTGACAGAGAAAGATCTAGGGCGCCATCTGTGGTCAAAATTTAAGGAGAAAAGTACTTCAATGACGTACATTTACTTGGCATATGGAATAACTAAGTTTGAGTCTGTGGTATCTGCTCTGGATAGGGGAGGATTTAAAACTGGGCCTCATATCTTAAGTATCATAGTTGAAACTGTTACACTTTCTTAGTAAGAAGGTAGATATTTAATAATTTAAGTATTAATCTTCGGAAAATATTAACATTTGGAGAAGGCTAGTTGTGATGTGGTGAGAGGGTAAAAATATGTTTTTAAGGTGCTGGTTTGATCATAATGCAAAATGAAGAAGGAAGACGTTTCATAAAACTTCAAAGAATCAACCTCCCTCCCCCAAACAATCTTGAGGTGTATTCTCAAGATTATTTATCACATTCTCCTTATCATATTCAACTTCTAGCAGCTCTTAGATTCATATTTCATGAGCATTGCTGGATTAGGTCATCGATTTAATTTTGCTATGTACCATTTAAAGCTACAAAATTCTAGCGTAGCACCAATGGGTCAGTGATATTGTTAGGTAAAAGAGGTTATTACTATCTTAAATAATATAACGTCTCTTATTAAGTATTTAAAAGCTTAAGAAATTAGTAAGAACAAAAATGACATTTATTCATTGTATTACAGTTCTTTTAGAAATGCAAAAATGAAATCCACACGATGAAAGCATGAACAATTAAAACAAGATATCATTTCTTTCTATTCTATTCTGTTCTATTTAACTAAATGTATGAAGATGACAGGCAAACAAATCAGGCAAAACATGTAAGTGTAAACTGTATAGAAATCTGTGATCACAGAGTGCATAGGAGCTGGCTAAAAACAAGAGGAATCCAATTTAATGTGTGGATTATAATTAGGAAAAAAAGAAGAAAAATATACAACAGAAGCATGCTGTTTGTGCTTACAACACGCTGAGTAACTGGAATGCAACATAGAATTCAGGCATGAGTCATAACAGTTAAAACAAAGCTGATATGATTTTTAACTCTAACATCAAAATCCTAGTTTCATCATAGCTTTTATAGTCAAAACTGGGTTTTAATTTTGCAGAAATCAAATTTGGCTCCAGTTTTAAATCTTCCTCAAACTCACTGATACAAGAGGTCCAGATTTACACTGAAAGTTAATTAAAAATCAGGAGTTCCTAAAGTGGGAATCTTCCACCAAGACTCTTGTGTTCTGAATCATGCTTGTGAAGTACAATAATCAGATGGGCTAAGCATTGTTTATCTGATGGTGAGATTTAAGGATCTGTGTTATGATACTATTTATTTCTTGTGAAAAATACTTTGGTTTAGCTCATTTGAGTTCACGAAGAGGCGCTTCTATTTATTCCAATTAATAAAAAGAGAAATAGCAATCAATCCTAGGGCTTTCTGGAGAAAAGCTTTCTGTGTGTAACTCTCTGAACAATACTTTACATATTCCCTGCTAATGTATGGCAAAAGCTTATAGACATGAGAATTAATTCTTGTGAGGTGCTCTTGTCAAGAGCCAGCAGTGTGATATTCACTGTAAGTAGCATGGCTAGCTGTAGATAAATGAGATGCAGAGCAATACCACAACATCAGAGTACTGTGAGTTCTTTACCTCATGCCATTATATTGAAGTCCATTATTCATGTCAGCTATTCAAAACATTACAGCAGAACTCTTAGCTTTTACCATGCCTGAGTGAAGCATGACAATTTCAGACAGTGCAACAGAATGAGTAACTTGAACAAATCTGCCTGATAGTTCACAAGATTTCAGCTTACGTTGCCTTTTCACTAAAGCATCCACAGTCCAGCACATTAATCGCATTAGATTACGCATCAGTCCAAATCTAATGCCTTGAAAGTTTATTTTCACAGGCGAGCATTGGAAATGGGCTAATGAGCTTCTTTAGCTTCATCTAGAAAGGTTATCAGAGGGCACAGATCAATGTTATGGGACTATTATGGCAGAAGTCACTTCCTGATGTTATGAACTGGGTTGGAAAAAACCATCCCAAACTGACCTAAAAATCACGGAAGCATAGAATCATAGAATCACAAGAACAACTTGGGTTGGAAGGGACCTTTAAAGATCATCTCGTCCAAGGCTCCTGCTGTGGGCAAGGACATCTTTCACTAGATGAGGTTGCTGAAAGCCCCATCCAGCCTGGCCTTGAACACTTCCTGGGATGGGGCATCCACAACTTCTCTGGGCAACATACTTCAGTGTCTCATGACCAGGGGTAGCTCCCTCAGATTGCCCTCGTGTGTCATGTGCCCCAGCCCCTCAGCATCTCAAAGGCCCTGAGCTGGGCCCATGCCCCATGCATCGGTGTCCTTCCTGGGTTGGGAAGACCAGGAGGGGACAGAGGGGTCCAGGTGCAGCCACCAGAGGACCAAATAAGAGAGGAGGAAAGAATTTTTACTTTTTTTCTTCTTCTTCTTGGTGTAAAATTGTTTTTAAAATTGTTTCTTTACCTAATTGTGAAAAGAGCTCCTAATGAAGCAGCTAGGAGGGACCACGATGCTGAAGGCCATCACTTCTTCCTAGCAGAACTGCAGTCTCCTGCTACTCCAAAGGAACAGCTGTCTCTCTAACTTCTGTGCTTATCTGTTGCTACTCTTTGTGCACTGCCATGAAGGGTCTGGCTTCATCTTCAGCCACTCATTGGGCATCTTTCTCTTCCCCAGACTGAAGAAGCCCCACCTGCAGGCCCCAGGGACCTCAGTGGACATCTGAGGGACGACTCCTGTTGCCCCAGTGCAGCAGCTTGGTGGAAGCCAGGTTGTTCCATCCCCTTTTCTTGGGGCTCAGGGTAGAAGAGATGGCACCCCATTCTGGAGGGGTGGGGGATGGGAAAGAAGGGCTCACACCACCTGGGGCAATCAGAAAAATAATTGCTGGTGGCCAGGAGATGTTACAGGTGCACTCGCAGGGTGGTCAGGTGCAGAGGCTGGGCCTCCTGGCTGGTGCTGGGTGTGGAGGCCAGGCTGATGGCAGGGCACTGGCAGGGCACTCCTGTTATGCCACTGCCATGGCGTCATGGAGGGGAGCCCTGGCCCAGTGTAGTGGTAGCAGGCAAGCCATGCTGGAGGTGGAACCACTTCCATTGGCTCTTCCTGACCTTCAGGTGGATCCACCTCCATGGGCTGCACACCATCAGCCACATGAGCAGTGGTCATCGCTACCATGTGGTTGATGGTGCCCCCTGCTCTGATGCTGCCTCCTCTTCCTCTGCAGTTCCTACAGCCATGTCTCTGCTCTGCCATGCAAAAGTGGGCAGCCACCTGCCTTGCTGCTCTGGAACCTCTTGCCACCAAGCATCCTTGGAATCCAAGGGCCTCGAAGCTCAGCAAATTCCGTGTCAGCTGCTGAGGTCCCTGTATTTATAGAGCCTGGAACAGAAGGCAGTGAGGTGGATTGTGGCATTCGGAGGCCACTGTGATGATGATGCATGTGGCCAAATATGGGTGTTCTGGGAGATGGGGGTTCTGTGGCCTGAACGATGACCAACTGTGGGAGAAGGAGGGTCAGGGGGGCTGAGGGGCCTTTTCCTGGGGATCACTCCCCTGTGCCCTTCTGCTGCCCCTTGGGCGCAGGGACTGCCCTCCACCTCTCCTCCTGGGCCTGGGCTACAGCCCCCTCCTCATCCCATGCCTGGGCTACCCTGGATGAGATGTGGCAGTAGTGATCCCCCACCGACGTGGATCCCTGCAACTGGCACATCCCCTCACACTCCGCAGTGGCTGCGAGGGCACAAAGCCTCCAGACATCCTGCTGGCGGGAGAGGGAGGCCCAGCGGCCTGCGTAAGGTCTGCCAGCACTCCCTAAAAGAGTTGCCAATTTTTAAGTGTGTGAGCCCTTCTTCCTCATCTCCTGGCCCTGCCCCTGGAGCCTGGATATGTGCCATCACTTCTGCACGGCGCTGCAGAGGAGAGGGGAGGAGAGGGCCTGGTGTCCTTTGCGCTGCAGTGCCAGCATGATGCAAGGAGCCTGTTGGAGGGTTTCTTTGCAAGTGAATTTCTTCAAAAATAATGAGAGTTAGGCCCTAGGACAGACTTGAGCTGTTGTACATTGCCAAGAGGTATCTTCTAGGGATGGTTGTAGGGGGAGTTATGGGAGGCCACCTGATTATTCCTGCAGGCATGTTATTGGACTTGCTACAGTCCTAATCTAGTTTGACAGCTATGGTATGCCTGTCTCCATTCCAATCAACCCCTTTCCTCTAAACTTGTGTTTTCACATAGACTGTGCTTTCATGATTCTCATGACGAAGCTTTTCTGCAGAGACATAGTGTTACAAGTTTTCTGGTTCATCCAGCAAGTTTTGGAGTTCTTCACAAATATTATTCATAAAGCATCTGATTTTTACCCCCTATATGGTTTACATAAAGCTCAGATTTTTGTCCTGCATAGACAAAATCTTATATAAGTGTCTGTCTTCACATGCTGGCACATTTTCCTCAGACGGTGACCCAGCTATGGCTGTGGAGAGGAAGGAGGGAAACAAGTGCATTTGCTGTCTTAATGAGCAACTACAAGAAGCACGGAAAAACATCAGTCTATACCTCTGCTGTGTCCCCTGAGAAGAGGTCAAGTGGAGGAGTCAGATTTATGTCTCAGATTGCCCAGCTGCTTGGAGCTGAGAACAACCTTCTTCCTAACTCTACCTCTGAGAATCTTCTAAAACCACACTGCTACCTCCAGTAGCCCAAAGGAGAGCCTGTATCAGCCAAATATTTGCAGTCTGCTACTGCAAAATACTTTTCTCATCCAAACGCCACCCCTGTTTGTGAGGAAAAAACTAGCACGTATGAATTAAACTCATGAATTAATATTGTTTTCTCTTCCATGTTCTTCCCTCTTGGCTGCAAGAAATCTAACTGTGGCAAAAGCCCCAGGTGCTGTCACACTGCTTGTGTGTTCCCTCTCATTCTGTCCATTAAAGTTGTCCTCATAAATAGGAAGTTGGCAGCCCAATAAATTTTTAAATTTAATTTTGATTGTGTTTCTATTTTGTGGCTGAATACCAAGGTTTAGTCTAAGGAAAGCAAAGTAATAATTTTGATTTCGCATAAAGGGTAGCATATTGGAAATATTCTTCATAACTTGACTTTGATTTATGCCACTGGCAATGTGATCTCTTCCAGCACTGAGTTATTAGCAAATAGTGGTTAAAAATGTCCTGAAACCAGACAGTTAAATCCATTCATTAACTGTCTTTATGTATTTGTGAGACAGCACTGTCAAGTGAATCATAGTTTACTTCCTAGAGTGTTTCAGGCAATGCTGTTTTCTTAATGAATATGCATCTCCACTTGCTTTTGAACAGTAGATTTTATTAACTTCTTTCATCCACTTTTCCCCCTTGATGGCTTCTAAATTTGAGAGAAGGAAAGATAAAAGTTTTCTGTGTTTGCTAGAAGTTTTGAGGATGACCATTGTTCTATTTGTGATGCCTTATAATAAGTGCTGGATTTAATGCTGTCTTTGCTCATTAACTTCATGAAGCGACTCTTGTCCTCAAAATACTTGTCTTGCCAAGAAAATATCTCTCTCTCAATAAGATGACAGAAACAACAGAACTACTAAATGAATTTAAGGAAATTTTCCAAGTAGGCCTGCTTACCTTCTGAAGGGACAAAAAGGTTAGAAGGAAAAGGTAGGTCTTATTCCCAGCTTAATTGGAAAAGAGGGAAGGAAACGGTGCAAATGGTAAAAAGCTGACAGCAATGGAGGGAGCTGTATCCTCAAGGGGAGAGGTATGTACACACTGCATGAGAAGGTAGCTTTTATAGACATGAAGTAGTTACATAATATGATGAAATGCAGAGAGGCAGAGCTCTAGGGCACAATCATTCTCTACTAGCAAAATGCTCATTCATGCAAAAAACATTTCCAAACAACAAATTAACCCAAGAGGAATAGAAATCGCAGCTGTAAGGAAAAAAATGCCATACTCAGCATTAAGGTTATTCAGACTGATAACTGTGTGAGGACTGTTTCCCTTCAGCTCCACATTCTCCATCCTTTCAACATAGTAAGCAACACAACCTTAAACCAGGTGCAGGAAGGAAAACACTGGGGAGATTTCTCCCTCTAAAATTTTGTGTGTCCTTTTGTATTTTTAACCTGATTTCCTAAAGGAGTAATATTTATTGTGGTGGTGCTGGCAGGATGTCCATTCATCCATTCACCTGTTTCATGAACTTTCCCTCTCCTTCCAAAAACTTTGCAACCTATTTGCTAGTTTTTATCAAATTTTAAAGAAGGGTAGAAGTCTTACAACTCTGTGCAAATTTGTGGGCCGAGCAGAAGAGACCTACCCTTCCACTGGAAAGAAGACAGGCAGGACTCACTGGATATACTGGTGCTTGACATAAGCCAGCTTAGTCATGACATTTTGTGATTTTTATACACAAACTAAATATATATTCATAACCTCCATGCACATTATTGAGGCAGACTAGATTGCTGAATGGCCAGGATATTGGGTATGATTGTGAGGGGAGAAAAATTAAGAAACTTTTTCTGTAGAGGGGTAGTCTTATTGAAGTGTTTAGTGCTGTATGCTCCTTTTTGAAGCATTTGCATTAATTAGTGTCTCCAAAGCCAAAAGAAAATCTCCTGCAGGTACATGAACCAACAGGCAGAAATATATATGAGATGGAGCGGAGAGGGCAATGTCAAACTGTAGTTTCTTGAACAGTCACAGATATGTACTAGTCCCTCAGCAGCACCTTTTAGACATCAAAATTAGTCCCTTCAGAAAAGGGGGGGACTTTCTGTTTCGCTTTCTCTGATTCTATTGACCATGCTTCTTGTTTTCACATGTATAAGCTGTTTTTTCTTTAGGTGACTACCTGGAATTTGCTTAGTTTTCTCACACAGCTTTATTTATCATGCTTTTTGATTCCATGTGTGCTTTGAGAGATGCTTCACATGTTTCATTTATTTTTCATATATTGTTCTCTCACTTCCCATCTCATCTGTCCAATGAACCACACTATCTCACAGTCTTTTATTACTACTCAATTGATTAAATAATATCACAAAAATTTTGATCATGTGGGTGATACACAGCTGTAAAACATGAAAGTTACCTATTTGACATTTTACTTACAAAAATTGTAGCATAAGAAAATGTTAAGCATCAAATGAGAATGAGAGGAGAAGCTAAATATTTGATATGTATAAAAGGTAATTTCTCTTTGCCAGATAACAACATCTAATGGGCTAATTTCCATTTCTTATTTCTGCATCAACACATTCTATCTTTATCAAATTACAACACTGTTGTAAAGGTGAAAATCCTAATCAATCAGTATTGAAGTGTTTTATAAATGTGAGTCTAATTAAGAAGTTTGAGGCTTATAGAAAGCAACATACATCTGTCTTGGAAGTCCCTAGAAAAAAAGTAGTACTGGATATAAAATCAGGAGAGCCACTGTATCCATTGCATATGTCAATAAAAAACTAAGAATGCATTAAAAAAGAAAAGAGCAAACCGTCACAGCCAGAGTATAGAATAAAGAACAAGCCAATCTCTCTTCTAAAGCTAAATGATGATTAGGAACATAACCTGTAATATAACCCATAGGTTTTCCTAACCACCTGATAAAATGCTATTACATATTGTGACTTGAAATGCTTTGTTTTCATTACTACTTTATCATTTTACTTATGTTATAACTTGTTCTCAAACTGAATTTGATTTCTATACCCTAATAACACGCAAAATAAGGAAATCTCCTAATTAAATGAATAAAAGCCTTTGTTGAGTGACTATCGTATTACAGTTTTCCTTTAAATTGCTCACTTTTTAGATGCTCTGGTGGCTTTTAGTAACATGTCCTGGTTCATAAGGGTACTTAATCACTGGAATAACATGTGTGATGATGCAGTGGTTGATGAAAGGTATGATCTTTAGGAGTTCTTCTGAAAATGAATGCAGAAAGTTGGATGATTTACAGTAGCCAGCAGAAGGCTTACTGTCTGAAATCAGAAGAGAGGGCAAGAAACATAGAAGGTTAGTGAAAGGTGAAACTCCCTTCTGTTTCTACCCAATTTATTGAAAATAAGAGATGGCTTGAAGCCAACAGGTCTTAAATTTCTAATACACTCATACATCTGAACTGCTTGGAGGGGCAGCATCTTACAGAG
The DNA here is from genome assembly GCA_035590275.1 of Ibycter americanus. Taxonomy (NCBI): domain Eukaryota; kingdom Metazoa; phylum Chordata; class Aves; order Falconiformes; family Falconidae; genus Ibycter; species Ibycter americanus. Next base: position 80,268,923 of record JAVJGI010000040.1, on the reverse strand, counting down.
CAACTTTTTTAGATTAAATTGTTCTCTCACCTACTAATATAGACTATATAGTGCTTACACTATGGAGATACTCCTTAACACACTCTACTTTGGTAATGAGATCTAACTGAGTTTTTCTTAAGGAAAGTTTTTCAGCATTACTTTGCCATTATTGAAATTCATTGGACCAAACTGTGCACATTTTTAAAGTTATTTTCTCCAGTCAGGTTGGGCTGATTCTCATTAACACGAATATTACTTCAGTGCAAACATATTTTACAGTCCTGGATAACCTCTGTACCTCCAAGAGACTCAGACCAAACTAGCTGAAAATGAATATTGAGACATTCCCCCTTCATTTGAGAAACAGCCAAAAGTTTTCTTTTTTTTTAGCATAACTAACCAATATTAAGGTAAAAGTGATGAAATTAATTCTAAGCTATAGTGACCAAACAAATAAACTTCCAAAGCACTGTGTTTGCTTTTTGATATTTTACATTTTGGTTTTTCTCCCATCCAAAGTCTTGTTAGTCATCATTTTTACCTCTGTAGTTAAGGCCATACTTCAGAAAGGCCAGCAGCCTATACGTAGTCAGGCCCTCACTGAAATTCAGTCACAATGAATTTAACATTAATTTTGGCACTGACTACTACAGAGGTAAGATTTCATCTGAAGTAGAAAGAAGGACTTCTCAATGACTGCACATACAGAAATGGTTTTTTTGCACTTCAGTCAGATCTCAGGATCTGTATACAAGGTGCTGAAAAATAATAATAAAAAAAACCCTAAATTCAAGAGAATGGATAATAAACCAAGTAGATGTAGCAATTAGTGGTTCCGAGAAGGCTTTTAACTGTTACCATGGTAATATTAAAATTTTCCGGTGCTGAACATGATACATTATCATTAATTTCAGATGCTGGTACAAGTCCATTATGATAGCTTTGGGGTAAAATCTGCATTCTTTGACAAGGGTTTGCAATTGACTTTAACTGAGAGCAGAGTGATTTCATGGAGATCTAGCAATTTTACTAAAGTCTGATCAGGACGAAGCAAGATGCCACCTCTAGCGTTGCCAGGTTTAGTTCTGTATGCTCTCTTTTCATCCATGAAATGCAGCAACAGTGCCCTGCAACTGCAGTCTGACAGTTCACAGGAAAACTCAGAAACACAGGAGGTTCTTCAGCAATGCAAGAGCCATTATAGTGCTGGAGCCTTATCAGACTGAATGCAGTTTATCTACAGATAGTCCTGCCTTAAGATAAACCCAGCCTTAAATCAACAGAAAGCAATGTTTCCTGTGCAAACATAAAATGCCCCTTATGATTTTCTTGTTGCAGTGCAGGGCACACTTACTGACTTCAGTGGGATCAGCTTTTCTTGATGAGTCCTCCTATGACGTGCTTTCACCTCAGCACATTAGATTTATGTACCAGTTAGGCTTTCAGAGTTCTTTTTTCTTGAGGCAGGAGGAACATAAGACACTACATCATAAATATGAACAGATGCAACAGAGGATAGTAAGTCTTGTTTGAGATTATATACTTCACTGGGGAAGCTTACACAGCTCTAGAGAAAGTCAACTGGGAAAGAAAGAAAGAGAGACAGAAGGACTGATGCTGTGAGATGCAGAGCATGTTCAACATCCCTGACATGCAACTGCATTCAGGAATAGGCGGGCTTTTCAGGATCAAATGCAGTCATGATTGCTGCATGGACACACGGTAGAGTGAAATCTGTGCAATAAACTTAGTGGAGCAGGGCTGTTTAGTAAATCTGCCTTTAAAAGGTGTAGTTTTACATTTGTTTGGGACCATGACACAGAACGGATCAAAACAAATGGGATTTCTGATTTCCAGTAAACTTATTTAAAGTTTAATAAATCTTCAAAGAATAGAGTTTGGTGCATTGGGGCTGTTTAAGTTTGATGTTGGTGTTTTCTCAGTGTTTGTTGATGGCTGTAGCTGTCTGGTGATCTGCCAAACATAAATACTGTACAAAGTATTCTTTGAAAGTTCACTGAACAGTTGCTTCTGGTTCATTTTTATACAGTTAGTTTATTGATATCCACATGTTATTTTTTTTTCTAAAAATGTAGAGATTAATGTGAGCTCTAATGAGAAAATATGTTCCACCTAAATTTCTTTATCATCTGTATCTGTACAGTGGAATAAGTTTTATTAATCTTAATTAATACTTAATACTATGCTACTTAATCAATCCTTGCTATCCTTGCAACCCGTAGAACTGGAGTTTCAATTGCTATATATCAACTCATCGTAATATTGTACCTAATTCAATCTAGAGACAAGTGTATGAACTTAACCTGTTATATTTTTTTACCTCTAGAGAATTAACATTCAGATTTCACCCACCTAGGCAGCCAGTACCATTGGAATACTTATCTGAGCTGCTTAGCCCTCCTGTGCTGATGAATTGATGGGAAACCTTAGAAGAGCGTATTTACTTATGATAGTTTCAGTACTCATTCTCAGTGAAATCCTAGTCTCATTAGAAATGTGTGAGTTTTATTACTGACTTCAGGATTTTAGTTCACCAGAAAAAATCATCTTGAAGAGGCTAGGACAGGCTTATATTCTGGACCTGAAGTACACCCTGTGTTAGCAAATAGTAAGAAAAAAGCCTTTTATTGGTCAAACCCCCAATTTTGTCCTCTGTTAAGATGTGGCTGCAAACTGGCAGTCCTTTTCTTAGCTGAAACACTTCTGTCCTTCCTAATGATAGCAAGAGCTGAGATCAAGTCAGAAGCATTGCTTATGGGAATGTAGCAAGCTGAACTTTTGGAAGTACAAAATGACAAGGAAAATCTTTGATTCTTCTAAACCAAAATCTTAAGGACTGTAGGAAATATAAACAAAAATAGCTAATGAAGGAAAAGACTGACCTTTCCACTGTTTCTATGAACTTTGTGTTGAGAATTGGATTTTGTTCCTCCAACCACACCTTCTGATTTACTGGGGCATAGAGACAAGCTTCCACTGTCTGCACAAACACTGTCCATTAGTACAAATTGACCTCTACTCATCACTTGGTCTGGTCATACCATCCTCATACTTGTTGCTTCATTGCACATGTTGGATGACAGCACTGGCCTTCTGGACAAGGCTGCTTAAAAGGGAGTTGAAAAAATTTGCAAACTGGGCTGAGGTGCAATTATTTGTTGCCAACCATGTGACCTGTCCGTCAAAGCTGGCATCTCCTCTCAGGGGATGTACTACTGGGGATAGCATTAAGCGGCTAGCCAAACAGTCTTTAGGAGACCATCGGTGATTTTCTTGCTGGAAGTGTCACTCCTTTGGCTTATATAATGCTACAGGGTATTTAAAGTGTGTCATTTGCTCTTGGTATTAGAACCAGTGAAATTATCAACTGTGAATAATTTATATGAAGAATTTTGGCAGTTTACACCCAAAATTTTAGTTCTTTTAAGACTGGTATTTCACACATGCAAAGGAAAAGAATGCATTTCAACTAATTTGTTCGTTCGTTCTTTTTCTCCAGCCAAAAAACTCAGTGTGTACATACACATATAATTAATCTGCCTGATTCACCAGTAGCACTTTGCTCCAAATTGTGCTGAAGTCATTCAGTGGTACAAGGGAATCAGTACCTTCTCACTTATTTGTCTGCTGATTTGTTTTACAAGAATCTGCATTTTGGGTGAGATTTTCCAAAGTCAGCAGAAGTAGTCTGGCTTTACAATTGTGCTGTCGGAAGCAAAACCACTGTTCTTTTCTGAGGGAGCAGTATTCCATGGGAAGTTTTTCACATTCCTACCTTTCTCATTCCTTATCTCAAGGTTAAATGTGGTAAAAGCTTGGGTTTCTCAGTGTGATAATAGAAACTTGCCTTTCTTTCTAAAACACATTCTAAGATTATGAAAGCTTACAAAAGACTAATACTTTTCCACAGTATTAGTATAGATATATAATATAGACTGACCATGGACTGGTCAGTCCAGCACAGGAAAACATAGGGATTCATAAAACGGACACAGCTCCATTATTAAGAAAAAAATTTCTTTATCACTTGATTCTGTGTCTTGCTTGTTATGCACAAACACACACAGTGGAGGAGAGGGGTTTTTACAAAATGTAGCTTGCTTCACTTGAAACAAGTCTAAGATTACATTTCCTACCTATTGGCTAATTCACATAAAATTAGTATCTCGCTGACCTTTGTAGCCCTCCAGAAGAGTGAATACATCCTCTACAGCGGCCCTATGCTGTCAAGTTTCTGCACTCAGGGCAGGTCAATTGTATTGCTACTTCTGGAAAGAAGGAGAATTTTTTTTTTTCTCTCTGAATTACTGGAACAATGGATGTATGTTGGCAGACAGATGACTAGGCAGACCATTCCACTCTTCACACCTGTTTGTCTTCAATACTGTTGGTTGGGCAAAACAAATTATACTGTCACGTACATCTGTGTATACTTATAATTGTATGACAACTCATTTGACCTGCACAGCACCTGTGTCTGGAGTGCATATGTGTATATTTCTATGTATACATGTGTGCATATACAAATACATTTGTAACTTCTACTGAAAATACCATCCCTAATTAGAACACATTTAAAAGGAGAAGTCTGTTTTTCCCTCGAGTTTAAATTATAATTAAATCCAAATTTGCAAATAGTTTGGCCTTAATCATTATCGGAGAAGGAAAATAGCAACTTACCGACAGGAAAAAGGCACCTTAAGAGCCTGCAATATTTAATAAATACTCACAAAACAGATGTGCTTCCCATGTGCAAACAGGTTGCTGACCTTTTATAGCCCATGAACTAGAGTGAAAGGTGAAGTATAAATATTTTCTGGTATTCTCTGGCAGGATCATGCTACTTTATCTTCTATTTATCTTCTAAACCTTGGCATAGGTTGCTCAGATATGCCATTCACAAACAGTCAATTTTGTTTCATTCCTTATTGATCATAATGCTGGCTGCTGCATTTAGGAAAGTGCTGATATTGATGCTTCCTACTTGAGAGCTGGTGAAAGATCCCAAATAATTGTGTCCACTGATTTGATGCTGCTGTGGGCAGAATCGTCCACTCACACCTCATTTCTATGTGAATTGAGTGAAATGGGATTCTGTAGTTCTCTGTAGTTCTCTACTTAGACAAACCTGTATAAGTGAGCAGTATCCATGTGATGCAGCATTATTTGCCATAGACTGCCCTATTCCCTTCAGAGAAATATCACTCCACCAACACCAGATTCTCTATTTCAGTTGCAAAAGGGCCTCAGTCTTACATCATTAAAAAACTCTTACTGTCTGTGCTATGACCTAAAGAAAATATTTCAAATACAAAATTAGATTTTAAAAAATGTGTTAGAGATGCCAAGTGTGGGCTCTTTGGGACTCTTCTTCCATCACTATTGATTTATTCAGTAACGTACCAAGAGACTAGCTGGATGCATCTTTGAATAAGGTTGTATTTTAACGCTTTTAAATGCAATGCTGTTTATTCATATATTGCTTAAAATCCATTCTTTGCTTCTTTTCTTTTTTATACATTTTAAAATGTTGCTGAAAATACACAGAAACAGTGTGTGAAGTTGTTAAATGGGGCTATTATTTTCCTTTGTTCTATGCTAATGAATTCATTAACGGTTGTTCAGTTATTATCAAGGGTATTCTTTAGTTGTTAGATTAGAAAGATTTTTATCTTATTCTTATTTTGAATCTGCTCATTACATATCTGACAAAAAGCAGATTATTTCTCCTGCAGAACAATAACCCCCAAGCCCCCAAAACACAACCACAAAATATTCTCATAATTTCCTTGACTTTGATGCGTGAGCTCTTCAATTTACTTTTAAAGAGATTTTCCAGAACATCAGAATGAACTGTGTAAGCATGTAAGCAACTGTAAGCAAGAAATGATAAAATCAGTGCTGTACTTATAACAAGCAGTGTAAACACTAAGATATGGTTTTCCTTGTTCTATCATTCATGAAATAATCTTTCTAAGGCATAGAATAAAATAGACATCTTTTTTACTCATATAGGTTTACCTCCTTTTCCTTTATTTAGTGATAAAATTGCTTATCTTATAGATGGCGCTTTTTTTTGTTGCTTATGGATTTTCAACAAAATAATGAATGTGTCCTTTAAAGATATAGCTCATTTCACCCAAAAACTTAGAAGTATTTTGAAATCCAGTCATTAATTAATGATACTTGATGTCACATCTGCTTATGCACATATTACAAGTACACTTCACTGTTTTACCTGATGGTCCCCTATTTCATAGCTGTTCTTATTTACGCTGTCTTTAGATGTATAACCCCTTCTATCCATGAGCTCTTTGGAGGTATGAGTTTGTCATATACTTTTAAGAAAGTTGGTACAGGTAGGTCCTGTTTCCTGGTTGAATCTTGTAGTTTTACGAATTACAGATGGCCTTGTTATAGGCAAAAGTCGTCCTTTTTAGAAGAATAATTTGTGCATTACACAAATGAGAAATACAAAATGAAGAAAGTGAAATGTCTTACAGAATACTGTCTTTGATACCCTTCAAGTCTGTAGGGATGGTATGCGAAGTCACAGCTGTGGCTGAAGTATATTGTAGAAAAGCTGTGAGATAAACCCACGCTGTGGGGTAAGAAAGATTCACATTACCACACTTGCATGCGCTTTCATTCTTGCTGGTGTGAAATCATTCTCTAGACTGCTGTTTTCTCTCTGTTCCTGTTACACAGCAAAGACATATACCTTTAGTCTACAGTTGGGTCAAATGCTAAATGCCATAATCATGTAAATAACTACATGAGTGGAAAAAAAGGAAAGTGAAGATTTAAGACAGTCATTATCCTTTTGAAGGCTGTGATGACACTTAACATGTCTAAAAGTAATCTGGGATAATAGCTAGAGTGTTCAGTACATGGCAGAGTAAAACCTCTCTTCTCTCTTGCAGGAACTACTGACAATGTAGACGAACCAGCTACATTTCCCTTCCTGGCAATTCCAGGTCCTTTCCCTGGTGGCATTGCTCTTTTCACTCATTCTGAGACGCTTCATAAGGCAAAACAAAGGCTCCTGCCAGCTAGCAAAACAAAAAGTAGCCCCATAAGCATACTGTGTGGAGTAACACCACATAAATGCACTGAGCGCCTCTGCTAGTCATCCACCCCTTCCCACCCTGACACCAAAGGGACTATCTGAAGATCAGGAGGGGCTTTCTGCCCTGTGGGAAAGTGCTGGATGTTGTGGAGAGAAGGTTCTCCTTGTACTTTACTTCCTACCACTCTATGCAGAACCCACAATAAGAGGTGGTACAAAGATGTTTATTGCTTGCCATGAGGTGAGTTAAAATCTGCCCAGTAAAAAGTATTCAAGCAAGAAAGCATTTAAGAGAAGGAACAGCAAATTCTGGATATGTGGTAAGTGACAGAAAATAAGGTCGCTCCTACAGAACAGCTGCAGTGCTGGGATCCTCTGATTTGCTCGAGGCTTAAGGGAGCCAGGAACTTTAATTGTCATTGACAAATGTCCACTTTTACAGTCTATTTTGGCTTTCAGGATTATGTGTCTTCTATAAAAGAGAAGCTACCATTCAGATCAAAGAGATGGGCTTAAGGCAGAAATTCCGGATGGAAGCTTCTGTGCTTGTGTTATATGGGCAGACAGATGAAACAGCCAGACAGACTCCTTCTGGCTTAAAGAGCTCTATGAGCTGAGCACAGAAGAATATGGGTTCCCAAATAAGCTGGGTCAAGTGTGTAGGATAGATCCTGAGGGAGTTTTGAAAGCAGAATGCTGGGGCCTGGCAGGTCAGAAAGGATATCTCTGAAAGTATAAATCAGTGTTGAGCTCCTAACACAAAAACTTGTCTGGGAGTATTCACAAAAGTGAGCCATGTTCTTTAGCTATATTTGCTCCAAATTTATATATGCTCTGCAATAAATTTTGAATAAAGATATTATCATAGACGGTAAATTTTAAACTTTCATGTGCGACTGATACTTCATTTTAAACTCATGCATACTGAAATAATATAAAACGTGGGCCACAAGGGCTCCAAAGCTCTTGTTCTCCATGCCAGAGTTTAGACAACCAAATAAATCACATAAACATCTAGCTTCCTTATTGCAGTTAAGATCAGACATGAAGAATTACTTTATAGGAATGTGATGAGACAAAATTAAATTTAAACTTCTAACATAGCCAATAGATTTTGCAATAGTCTGATTTTTCAAGGATTCATGCCTCAAGCAAGGACCACAATGGGAAAGATACATATATATATATTAATTTCTAATGCCATTTGTGCCGGTTTAAACCCGGCCGGCAACCAAGCACCACGCAGCCACCCGCTCACTCCCCTCACCCAGAAAGATGGGGAGGAGGATCGGAAAA
>JAVJGI010000040.1:80219714-80254142 GCA_035590275.1 Ibycter americanus | reverse complement strand
GGGCTTTGGTTCTGATTTTATTTAATAATCTGAATATATTTTCTTTATAGTCATCCTTGGATGATATTTACTCAATACAGACCATTAGTTCATGCATATCTAAGTGGAATTTAATTAGAATTTACCTGGAATGTGTAATTGACTTCATGAAAGTAGTTCGCACTGGGGTATGTCTCTTTGGTCTTTATTTTGTGCTCAAGAAATTCCTAAGCAGGCTTTCCAGAGTACAATTTCAGGCACTTTTCCCCGCCGCCCGTCCCCCCCCCCCCCCGCCCCCCCTTATTAGTTCTAGCCTCAACTTCACAAGGCATTTAAAAATACCTGTCTAGTGTTGAATGGTCCATGGACAAATATTTTATGCATTTCAGTTTTACTACGTTTAGCCCACGTCACCCACTTAAGATCTATATTACAGTGCTGTCACACAAACTCTCACATTTTGAAAACACAGTCTTATTATCAGAAAAATGAGGTAAGAAATATTATTCATGTGTATAGACTGAAGAAAGAACTGGTATTTTAGTAAGTCTCTTCTTAAACTGTTACATGTCCTTTCTTTATGTGGCCTAAATCTTAAAACCAATATATTTTTATAGTCTTTCAGTTGATACAATTGCAAAGTTTCTTCCAGTTAGTTTCTGTCAAGTTTCTTATACCAGGGACAATCACAGGATGTCCTTACAAAGACCATGCCATATTCTTACATTCTTTAAAATGTATCCATCCAAAACCATTCCTGTCTCTAAAAGTCCATCTGTGTATTTTGTAGTTACTTACTGTTGGCTAAGGGACCAATAGTTCAGGAATATACACCGGCAGGTGTATTCACAACCTGATTGCCAGATTGTCAAGCAATACTTTTGCTGCATGAAGGCTAACTCCATGCTCCCTATGGAGATGTTTACGAGGTTTGTAAAGGGCTCACAGGAATTTTGGATCTCAGAAAGGAACTTGTACATAACTAGACTAGAAGGCTTCCCAGGAAATCAGGGATGTACATAGAGTGAGAGAGAGTTAAATAAGTTGTCATGGGTGGAGGCTGAAATGCATCTTCAGAAGAGGCAATGAGGGCCACCACCTAAGCTATTTCACTTCTGCATTTTTGCTTTTCTGATCTGCACTGTTTTAATTTACAGACTCTCTCGCAGGTTTGTACCGTATTTCTGAGCAAAACAGAGGCAAAGTCACACAGCTGTCTTATGTCAAGCTGGGCCTTGATTAGTCAGCTGAACTCCTGGACAGTACAGTGCCGGAAGGCAAGCTAAGGGTTAAAGTGTGGGAAATCACAGCTATCACTACAGCCCATTTCCTGGTCTTGTTTACTTTACTGATATGTATGTAGCCAGCTGTCTGCCAAAGCTGTAGCTTTTCCATGAAGTCATATTTATCTGTAGGATAATGAATCAGACAGAAAATCAATGCCACATTTCAAATATGGCCTCATTAGTGCCCTTGTTTAGTGTCAGGAAAAAATTATCCAGCAAGTTGCTCAGCATTTCTCTTCTCACTTCCTGGAATTATATTTTCCTTGCCTTTTTTGCCTTTACACATTGTTTTGAATTTGATTCTAGCTGCTAACCCTAAAATTCTTAGTTTGCTCTGTGCTTTATGATTATGATTTTTGACTGGCTACTTCTTTATTTGTCCCACAGATTTATTAATTTTCTTCTGTTCCTCTGAGTTGTGTAAGTTACTTATTCATCCCACACTCTGTGCAGTCACCGCAGACTTTGCTGCACACCTTGAGTCACATGCAGCAGAACTATAAGAGAACAGTGTTGTTTATTCATAAGATTTTTTTACCTCCTCATGTAACTTACTACTTCTGTTTACAAAGGCACTCTGACTCTGATCTCTCCAGTCCTGGCTTTTTCTTTTCTTATGCTTCAGAAGTTTTGTGGCGTTTACCATTTCTTGCAGTCTGAGAGAGCAGAATAATTTCCTTTGAAGCGATTCCCGATTAAAACAATTCTCTCCTGTCTCCTCATCTTTGTCAGTCATTTGTTGCCACCCCTACTCAGCCACCTCTGTTTTTCTCAGCCCAATTTGGTTTTTCATTTTGTTTGTTTTATGGTGATACACCAGAAGTTCAGGAGAGGAACTGACCTGTACTACAAATAACTTCATTTTATTTTGTGTGAAGTTGGCCTCATTAGCAGTAGTGTTGCACAGTACTGTTGATGATCTTCTACAACAACATGGAAGAAGTAGCAAAATGATGGGAGCCTGATACTGATGAGAAGAGTAACAGTGAACAATCAGTGCAGCATAAGCAGGCATTGCAATCAGGGAAATGGTACACAGAAGCATCACTTGGTATAAACAACTTTATATTTTTTTAAACAACTATAAAAACTACTTAAGTCTTGTGGCACCTGTCTTGCACAGGTAAATATGCAAAACCAGTTAGTGGAAACTGAAACGTGGATAGCAATACTTGGATTTTTCAGTTCTGAGTTTCAAGTCATAAGGGTTTGTTAGCTTCACTGTTGCCTCACTCCTTTCTTCTCTTTGTTTCTTTACTCTCACAACTTCCAGCTTTTTTTGCAGTCTTTAATTTCTTTGATGTTTTATAATATATCTTCTCTGCTTTTCAGTAGATCTACTACAGGCAGAAAAGCAAAGATATTTTTATTAAATGTTCTTGTTCACTTACAAAAGCTGCTTTCTTAAGTCAGCTTCCTTTATCTGACTTTTTTCGTGTCATGCACATGTCCATAGGGTGCAGTGCCTATGGAAACTGCATGTTCCATAGTCAGTCCTTGGCTTCAAAATAACTGATGAGTATAAGAGAACTAGATAGACTGCCACGAAGTGGAATGTGGAAAGTGACGCTATTTCAGGTTTCTTGGATCCCATGACCGCAGAGGTCAAGTTCATAGAACAGTTATACAAGAGACAGGAAAGCCTGTTAAGGCCTACAGCAAAAGTAAAAGCAGGTCAGTCCTTCATCCACAATGATACTGAATTAACCTTTTTTAAAAAATTATTTTTTATTTAATATTAAAGAAAATTAAGTTTTATGGATGTCAGAAAACTTTCTGATAGAATTTTCAGAATGTAGTAGTGGTTATGTATTTGTCTCCTCATTAATTTGAATTCAACAAGACTCTTCATCTAGGAAATAGTCATTTGTATTTGGGAATTTTTAAGTCATCCGTTAGGGTATCTTTCAGCTGTGTATGATCGGTGGCCTGTTTCTGCATCTAGGTATCTATAAGTCATTTTTAAAAAGCTCTTTCCGCAGACTGCTATTATTATGGTATTGTTTTTAAGTTAACTCATCCTTTTCAATCTAAGATTTCTAGAGCATGCATGAAATAGTGAATAGAGGTATAAACTCCCAATTTTTGGAAGCACTGTACCTGAAAATTCAGAATACTGTTGGCAACTTGATAGGAATAATTTCTATTTGGAAATACACACAAATTAGGCTATGATGTCTTCACGTGTTATAAATCAGTGAAGCTTCACACAGCTCATAACTACAATAAAATTGTAACAGGTGTTTTCTGGGGATTAGTCCCACTTTATTAATTACATATATTGTTCTTTTCACTGTATCTCATAATCATATATTTTTTTTACAGTCCAGTGAGTGATATGTAATGATCTGAACACTTCTTTTATTGTATGGTTTCATTTCTCAAGCCAATAATTTTAGCTAACAGATTTCTCATGGTCTTCCTCCTAACCTGAGCCATTTGTGTATCCAGATACTTGAAGTCAAATCTTGGCTACACTGAAGTTCCTCAGAAATTCTGCTTGATACTACAATAACAGTTATCTTGCTTTTCATATCTAACTTACAGTATGAACTTTTTAATGATGGTAAACTATCTCCTGGTATTTTATTCTAACATTTCAAAACATCCGTCAGGACTGGAAAAGGGAGTTGTATTTTACTGAGAGTATGCACACAGTGCTGGGTACCAGTGCAACAATTTTGGCTGACTTAAGGCATGATTTCTATTCTAGTGGTTTTGTATGTGGTAAAAATTCAGTTCTTTTATGTCTGGGCACATATAGGGTAAGACAATGTCTGATATGAAAGCAGTGATACTAGTAGCCACTAGGTTACTAAATTATTGTTAACATAAGGCTGTGCTGAACCCAGTAACTTTTATTTAGGAAGCACAATGAGATTAACATAGTGACCTTCTTAGTAATATAATTTTTAAGCATCGGGTTCCCAGCTGTATATTACTTGCTACTTTTGAGATTCTTTTGTATTAACTTCTTGTAAAAAAGTAATAACTTTCCTTTTCCTTCCTTCCGTAGAAATTTACCCCATCAAATATCCATTGTGCCTTCTGGTAGCTGTGAATTAGTGTTCGTGAAATTCATTCTTTGACAATTATTTCAATTTTTCTTTACATGACTTACAGTATTTCTAATTTTTTATTGTTCAAATAACTTGACATTGTCATTTTTTGTTTGGTTTTTTACCATCATTTTAGACATTTATAATATATACCATTAAAAATAGATTTTTTCTCAAATATTATGAAGAGATCCTTCTTTTATTGATATTGACATCCCACCCCCCTTTTTTCAAACTGCTAATTCTGTTGTCTTAAAATATTAGTGAATTGGTTCAAATACTTAATTTTAAAAGTTTTGTTAATGTATGTAACTGCATCTTTAGTAGGTACTGTACTGTATTGATGTAACTTTGTAGCATTTGTTTTATTTTAATTTCTCATATCAGATAGCATTATTTGCTGTGAAAGTACAGCTTGGAAAAATACAGATGTTCACCTATAATTCTGTGTGATAAGGTATTACATTTGTAACAAAGTTATAGCTAAAATTTCTCGTAAGTTGACATGTGGAAAAGTAGACACAAAACCAATTTCAGTCATAGAAGAATGTACAACTCAAAAGATTTATGTGGGAAGAATACCAACTGTTTATGTTTTACTTTCTTTGACACGTAGGATCTTCTGGGTAAAAGAAATTGGATGTAAATTTCAATTTCTGCATGATAGGTTTTTATCCATGAGTAGCATATAAAGTGGTTCACTTTACATGCATGGGCAAAGAAATTTGAAAAGTAGGACAAGGCAGTCTGCATGCAAAAGTAATTTCTTTTACACTGGATTTACACCAGAGTAAATCTGTTAACTTCATTTGGCTTTGTTCCAGGTTTCAACTAATGTGAGATGAGTAGCGAGCTCAAACTAGATGTTATTAATATGGGGAAGACTATGCTAACAACTAAGCAGATATTGTACTGGATGAAAAGTGAATATTTTCACTAAGTCAACATAAACAGAGCAACCAGGCAAAGCATTTCGGTTTTTCTTCTGCAGATCCTGGCTCAAATCACTACAATTTTCAAATAACACACTAGGAGAGGCTGTGAGGATAGATTATTTTCAATGCAAATACAGACATCTGAATACATCAATTCCCAGAACAGCACCTCTGCTGTCCCTCTTGAGACACACGGCATAAGAGGCCCGCATTAACTGAGCAAAACTGTAGTCATACCATAAGAGAAGTTTCTGATGATCGCCATCTCATCCAAATATTTGAATTTGTGTAAAAGAAAGTATATAGTAATTGAAGAAGGAAAAGATAAGTTACATTTTCCACTTCCTACCTGTGGTAGATTCTCCAGTGATTTAATATCAAGGTTTAAGTAATTGATCATATTAGGTTTTTTTAAAGATATTTCACTGCAATTATATTCACAATTAGGTAATTGGGGTTTTTTTGCAGGGGGTGTTTATTACAAAATATAATATTGAGGAATAAATACAAAGGAGGAAAATTTCCTGTTTCTCTATATGCCAAATAGTATTCCAAATTACCAGTAAATTTGGGTGTTAGTAATGTTTGGACATTTATGTCTAGGGATTATTATTATGATGATGCTACATTTCCCTATGTATGCCATAATTCAGAGATTTTTATTACCACTTCTCAATGCTCTAATTTAAGAATTGATGACCATGAAGAATACATAATAATTGAGGTCCAAAGCAAGGAACACAAGCAGTATACTAATAATTACTTATTGCATAAAAAAATTGCTGAGGCTATAAAATGTTTTTCTTAGAATACAGTTTGGTTTCCATAGATAATAGTTTGGAGATATAAAATAAAATGTTGATGGGTTTGAGTCCTTTTTTTTTATTTTAAATCAGTAGCAGAGGAAATGTTAAACTGGCCATTAGTCTTCACTAAATCTGTAAAGACAAGGAAATAAAAGAGTCAATAGAGAAGGCACAGGAACTCTGATAAATCACTTGGTTTTAAAAGAAAACACACTTTTTCAAGCTTTTCTATTGGGCAGCTTTTAAGTTTGACTTTTTTAACAGACTTTTCTTATTGCTATCAATGCCTGCTCAGAAATACCCTATTCTTTGTCAATGTTTATTTTATTGAAAAGAAGTGTATTTGGATGTTCTCTCAAAACAAGCAATGGTTAAAGTAGGTTTGACCTTAATTGCATCAAAATAAGAGTGAGCAGCATTTTCCAAAACTGTTGCTCAAGTGTCTGATTTTAGATCAACTAAGATACCATAAAACAACCTAATTTCCGTGGAAGCCTGAACATTTCCTTTATTTTTTTGCACTATTAATGCATCTAAAATGCATTTCCCCTGTTATTCAGCAAGTGAGGATGGTTGAAAAATCTTACAGCATTAAAAATCACTACTTCAGCCCCTGCGGTCCAAGGATTATGTACATTGTGGTACTGCACCTGTCAAAGGGTTCCTCATGTCAATTTGCTTTTGCAGTGTTTGTGTTGGGAAAGACAATGTGTATTTATAAACAATCATATCAATGGACCCAAACTAAAAGAGTTCTTCATTTACTTTGGTGGGAACCAAAGTAGGTATCTAAAGTCATCTAGAATGAAATTTGACCTTGGCAAGAGTAAAACTGGAAGGATAACGTTTTACAGTCGATACCTTATGTCTTGCATCTTACCTTATGCACTAACCTATGGGAGCAGGGAAATGGAGCCTCCTGTTATTGCAGAAGTACTCCATACAACAATTTGTCTAGATAGGTGGTTAAATACACCATGATTAGAAATATCACCATCAGCTAACATGTATGAAAATAGGTGCCACCTTTTAGCATCATTATCTACAAATTATCACATACAATAAAATTGCAGTGGTTATTTATCGAAACTGGCCTCCAGCACACAGCTTTTTCTCATGCAGATCCTAACAATCTCCAGGGGAGATTTCAACAGCAGCTGCTACTTCTAATACTGTAAGCAAGGAAGGAAGATGCTTTTGGCAGTGAATGCAAATGATTAGCTCAGGATGTAATTTGTATCTCAGAATTGTTTTGATAGCTCAGCACTTTCTTGGGTATTTATCTTTTCCCAAATGAAATAACAGTCTTTTCAGCTTCAAATAAGTCCTGTCTATCTTGAAGTTACAGAAATGATATCATGCAGAATTCAACATTGCCACTGCTCATATATTAACACTTGCTAATCAACAAAATATTTAAAACAGAAAAT
The DNA here is from genome assembly GCA_035590275.1 of Ibycter americanus. NCBI lineage: Eukaryota > Metazoa > Chordata > Aves > Falconiformes > Falconidae > Ibycter > Ibycter americanus. Next base: position 80,246,647 of record JAVJGI010000040.1, on the reverse strand, counting down.
CAAACTCTCAAAATTCTACTTAAATAATCATTTAAATATTCACAGATGTATGAGTCTAAGAAAAGTACACAAGAGCCAAAGTCAGTTTTGCAAACATTGTGATCTATTGTGATAAGAAGGGGAATGATATGACAAAAGACTTGGACTATTTCAATTGCAAAAATTCTATTTAAGTCTGACTAGTATTTCTTATGGCCGATTTTAGAAGATCTTGCTTTGTGTCTTATTGAGTCCTCCAAATTGTTCTTTCAGGCCTACTGAGACAAGTGATTTTCATTACTCTTTGTACACTTGTACAATATTTAGGCTGACTGGTTATTGGACCTTGTGACAAAATGTAAGCTGGTTGAATAAAGTGGCTTTTTCCTCTGTGCAGGTGAGAGTGGTACTGTGCAACTGAATCAGTGGAGAAAAAGAAGTAATCTCTAGTGGCACAATCAGTACAGTTGTTTCTTACTCTGGACAAAAGAAAAAACAGGAGGGGGAACTCAACTGTGGTAACCTGTGTTTTCATCTTTATATGGCCCACCTCAAGTTGCAGTCTCTTTGATTCTTCAGCACCTGTGGTTTCTGTTGACCTTTTTATTCACACCTGCCAACACCAGCTTCCTTTCAAAGAAGTGAAATGTTGATCAGGACAATTGTGGATTTTCACAATGGAAAATTACCTTTGAAGTACTAAAACTACTTCTTTCTTGATTGACTTCTTTTTTTTTTTTTTTTTTTTTTTCCAGTTACAACTATGTGGAACTGTTCCCCGTGCTGACTGATAACCAGCAAATAGCAACAGCTTTCTTCAATACATAAGTAAAAAAAATATTTACCAGGTTTTCCTTAATAAACATTGTTTCTTCAGCATACTAATACTCAGCAGTCCCAGAAGTGTTCATTTATGAGGAAAAATTGGTATGCTCACTGAATTTGGTGCCTACATTTTTGGTTCTGTATTTTTTCCCTTAGGGTTTGCTTTAGGGATCAGAGACAGGATGTTCTTTCACTAAATGATTTTCACCTGCAGTTGTTGACACCATAGGATTAGAGTAACCTTACCTGCTAAAAGAATTTCAGCTGAATGCTAATGATTGTCATTTGTAATTTTTAAGGGATGATTTCTATAAGTTGCCTTTTAATAGAAAGGGGCACACGAGAGGAAGGTTTTGCTTCTCGACGCGTGTATTACTGTTGACTGTATCAGAACAATTGTGTGTATATGTACGTATTTAAACTTAAATTAGGAATAGCTGTGGATTCTGAAGGCTCTTTGTCGTTTTTCATTTGCATAGTTTGATAGAGATGTTTTACCCCTAGAGTGGTAGTCTTGAGAGACTTTAAACCTCCAGCGCAGATCAGGGGCAGGAAATTTAAAGTATACTTTAAAGTTAGGTTTGGTAGTTCTTAATTCTGTTTTTGGTGTCTGTAAGAAATTTGATGAAAGCAGTACCTAATATTTGTTGTACACACAAATATTTGTGTTGATGTGTTCCAAAAAAATTGCAATAATGTAATGTGTCATGCACAGGAAACAGTGGCCCAGTTATATCAAGTAAATTATACCAGTGGCTATAAGATATAATTTAGTTCCCACTCAGTCTAATAAGGGAACATAGAAGCTAAATCTGACTACATGCAACCACATATTTTTCTAATAAGCCTCCCCTTGATAGCTGTGATGGATGAGGGTAGAAGTACAGAAAAGTAATAGCTGCAAAGGTTCTAGCTGTTGTAAAACTAGTAGGCCTAATTTTAGTGGCCTAAATTATCTCTGCTTAAGTGATATGCTTTCCTAGGTACTCTAGTTGAAGAGTATATCAAGAAGAAGAGCTACAGAACGTGCATAGTGCATGCTAAAAACCAAATAGGATAGTTCCTTAAATTATTTCCAGCTGGGAAATAGGAAAATAAGTTTAGGAGACTGATTCAAATTACTCTGTCATGTCTTGAAATAAAATGCAACTGTATACCTAAACAAGGACAAACCTCAGCATTTTATTATGTAATTATGTATTATGTCAATGATTACCGAACAGAGAGATAAGTGTTCTAAAAGATGCAAGTAACTTGAATTCCTTCTGTCATCTGTCTGCTTGTTCTTGATTTACTTTGACAACCAGCTTAAGTAACTATTTCACAAGACAGTCTGTCAGGACTGCTGCAGTTCCTGGAGGGCAGGGAAGCTGCAGAAGTCCCTGCAGATGCAGCCTGCAATAACCTGTGCTGCTTCGATGCTTGGGCTGAAAGGGAAAGTGTACAAGAGAGAGTGGTCTTCTCAGTCGTTCCTACCGCTTCTCCTGTACAACGCATACTGATGCAGCCACCTGGACATCTGATTGAGAAAACCTTGTAGTACTTAGGAGTGTGAAGCATCCTGTTTGTTGGACCAGAAAGAGGGCTTTCAGTTCCTGTCTTTTGCATATAAGCAGGAAAAAAAACCATCTTGAAAAGGTTGGTGACAAGTTAAGATACAATTTTTAAACCTTAAGATTAGAAGGACTTGCTCCACAGAACCTACCTTGTCATTTGAAAGAGTGACAAGTCGCCTCATCAAGACCCCACAGACAATTGAGGCAGAAAAAGGTTACTCAGTTTCTGAAGGCTGATGACTTTCTTCTGAGTGAATTTGTTTGGGGGTTTTTGTTGTTTGGGTGTTGGTTTTTCTTTTTGCTTAAATGATCTGCATGTATCAGATGCTAAACTGCTAAATTCTCTTAGTTCAGTATTTTTTTGTGGGGTTGCCTTATACTTGGAAATTAGCTGAAATTTTGAGCCAGATACATCCTCATCAACTGTAGTGTAAGTCTAGGGATATGTACTGTTTCATTAAGCAAATTGCCTAGGCCTTTTAGGCCAAACTAGACTTTGATCTATCAGTATTTATTGGCTCATTAGAGTTGATAAACCTGGGCAAGGATCTACAACAGTATTGAGCTTTTAGTTCAGTCGCCTTGTATCCTTATTTGAAAGGTTGTTGGGTTCTGCAAAGGTTTCCTAACGCTAGGTCTATTTGCTGTTATATGCAAATAAAAGGGGTTTTTTTTCCCCTGTTATTTTCAGTAGCTGGCCTACAAGTTCAATAGCAACTCAAATAATTGTGAATCTCATCACTCACAGATCAGTTCTTATAATTATGCATTTCAGGGTTTTTTTGAAAGAAAACAAAAACCAGAATGTTGCCTTTCTTTTTTAACGTATTTAAATCTCCAAATATTTTGTTTATAATTAAGTATGTCTGATCGAGTTTCTAAGGAAATATATCCAGGAAGGACTTTTCAGAATTTACGCTGTCTAATTAAGAAAAACTCTCTTAATCTTTCATCTGATTTCAGACCAAGGTGACCATTTCAGTTTGTGGACTAGATCAAAACCCAATTAAACTTTAAAGCCTGCCCTCTCCCCTTCCCCTTAGGCAATTATTTTGATTTCTTTTTAAGCAGTACAATCAGAAGTCCTGAGAAGCATGAGATTAAGTAGAAACCTTTTCCTCTTTTTAAAGACTGAACCAAAGGAAGCACAGGAGACTACCTCCTAACTCATATATCTAGACACTGCTGCCAAATCCCTGAATATCTGACAGTAGCCAGAGTCTTCCTGGAAGGAGGCCCACTGATGCACACAGGTGGTCTTCTCATCTCTGCATACCCATAAGCAGACACAGTTTTCATGGAAAGAAATCCAATGTGTGGGCAACAAGGATGTTTACACTGTCCTCCACCTGATTTCCTGTATCGCTATAACAAGCAGGATACACAGCCATGCCTTAAGTCATATATGTTACACAGTTCATGTGGAATACCTGTACTGTACTATGTTTATTAAACATGTATAAGATATATAGTAGTTTATCCTTGACTAGAAGATGTTAAGATAATATTATGCTAATCAAAGAAGAGAAAGTATAGCCTTGTGCTAATCTGTGAATCGAGCATGTAAATGCTTTGGCTTTCTGAGTTGGCATGTATACAGACTGGACACCATACATGTGTCTGTACATGATATCTCCAAACTTCAACTGTATTAATAATAAAATCATGGCAGTAGCTCTAGAGTATGGTTGATATAATTTTACAGAACTAACATTTAACAATAGGGTAAAATTTTTGAAATATGTGTTAGACTAACCTTAGCTGAAAAAATGACTATGTGAAGTAGATATGAATAGACAGTTGAAAGAGCTGCTTCTTACCAAGATGATGTCTTTAAAATAATCTTGTTTACCAAGTGGAAGAAGATGATGATAGTTGCTTTATAATAATGCTTGCTTTGACTTTCACAAGAAAGTACATAACAAGAAAGTGTTAACTCTGGGCTTACTTGTTTTCTGATGTGCACATGTGCAATTTACTCGAAGCAAATTCTAACAGAAATGTTCAGGGAAATATATCTCACAAAGGCTTACCTGAAAATCAGTCAGTTACTAATCAGCTGGTTCTTGCACCCTAAAAATCAAAAAATGGTTGAAGTGTCTAAAGGTGGGGGAAGTGGTTCTTTCAACTCACCTTCTGAAAAAGTGAAGGGGTAGAATAAAGAGATCCAGCTGTATGGCCATGCCTGAAGTAGAGTAACCACTGAATTGTTAAGATGATCATTATCTGAGCATAACCAAATCTTTTGAGATTCCACTCTTTGATGCAGAAGTTCCAGCTCTGAACCTGTCTCTCCCTCTCCGATTGCCAAAGGCAAGAGATATGCTATGGTGCACAGGTTTTCCAGCATCAGTCAGGTTTTAAACTTGTTAAAAAGTGTTACAAAAATACAGACTTTTGTTAACATACTTTTTACTCATGAAAGCGTTGTTCCTTTCAGAGTTTCCAGCAGGTCTTACAAGTATTAGTGTCAGAGCCCCATAGGCCAATATTTTAAACCTAGAGCCTTAGAATTGTAAAATATCATGCTGTAATATATGAGAATGATTGAAGACTTTTCAGCTTTCTGGTAAGGAAAATTACCTAGAGATTTCTGAGTACTGGTAAGTAATGAAATTGAGCTGTGGCAGTTTAGAAAAATGTTTTTAGGCATTGTGTTATATGATAAAGAACCTGCGGTCACTAGGATATATATAAAACCTTTAACTGCTGCCTCAAGGGACTGGATGGATTGGTTCCCCTGTTAAGATTCCCTTTTCCTATTTGCTTTTCTGTTTATATCTGAAGAAAGGCAAGAAAGAACCCCTTTTTCCTGTGTGGTGTATGGAAAGGTTGGTCTTCTAAGGGACTAAACAGCATTGTGCCCAAGTGGTCTGGCTCTCCTGTAGTGTTGAGAGGGTGAGGAGCTGAAAGGGACATGCCAGTCTTCTGGAAAACACTGGGGAAAACAAAAGGCTGGTGGAATGGGATGCAGAGCTAGAGGGCACCTTTCTTCTTCTGTGTAGGTGGCAGAGAGCAGAGCCTCACTGGATGGTGGAAGGGCACAGTTCGTGTCTATGTTCATCCAAAAATCTACGTCTGTATGCTTTGTTTGTATAGGAGACAAATTTATTCTAAAGGGTGCTCTCACAGAGGGAGTTAATTCACAGTGTAGTATTGAACACCACGCAAAAGCTATAGACAGGTTTGTTCCTAAGGATTGCATCAAAGCTGCCCTTAGAATACAGTGCAATGCTGAATGCCATAGAAATCAACATATAAGATTTATTCTTAGGGTACATCACAGTCTCTAACATATATTGTGGTTTTGAGCATCATAGAGAAGCTTAAGCGTAGAAAATTGTTTTTGTCTCCAAGGGAAGCCTTGAACTGAGGCTGGAGCCACATGTAGCATAATAGAAAGACACAAAAAAGAAGGTGCAGAGAGCCCTCTTCATATAGGCACTGAATGAGACAGGAATTATATTAAAGAGTGATCTAGGATGACATCCTCTATCCCAGCGTACTTGCATATCAAACCATAACTCCACAAGGTGCAGAGAGCCCTTCTGGCAGGTGACACAGAGGAGGCTTCCTCCAGTCCCTGCTGCTACTTTCATTTAGCTCGTGTTCTTTGTATACAGGCACTCTTTAATGCTGTAATTCCTTAACCCAACTAAAAAAGCTGAATGGCTTGCTTTGCATGAAGGATTGAAGTGATTCAGATCATAGCATCATGGGATAATTCAGGTTGGAAGGAATCTGTTGAAGTCATCTAATCCAACTTCCTGCTTGAAGCAGAATCAGGGGTCAGATCACACCTCGTTACTCAGGGCTTTATCCTGACTGATTTCAAGGGATGAAGACTCCAGTAAGTCCCAGAACTGTAACAGAGGAGGAAACAGGGTCAGAACAGTGGAGAGGATGACTGAGGAAGAAAGAGAAGAGGAAAAAGCAGAGGAGGTAGTGAACCTATTTTTCTGGCATATATGCAGTGAATATAAATACACAGAAAAAGTACGTATTGCTAATACTGACAACTGTACAAGATATCTCCAGTGAATAGATACTACCAGAGTAGAAGGGATAGGGCAAAGTGAATCTTTTCTCTAATAATTACTTTAAATTAAGGTATGCTAAATTGCTTAAGATGAGTGATGGGTCATATAAACCATATAACTTATGGGTTATGCCATCAGTTATATTCCTGAAATAACTGATGTATTTCAAGCCTAAGCATATGATTATATGCATGTATATGTAAAGAATAATAAATTAATGATGGGTAATTTTAGTACCTGACTTATTTACATAAATCAGTGAAACTCAGAGAAATTATCTAGAGTGTACACAATAGAGAAGTTTATACGAGAGCAGCCACAGAACTTGGTAACAGAGTAGAACGAAAAACTCTGCCTCAGGTAGTTAGCACTACCTGCAAGGTAGCTGGTTGCAATGAAGGAGAAAAAAAACATGTAGGAATGATGACATAAAAGCACAAGGTGAAAAGAAGCATTCCAGAAAGACATGATCTTTAGTAGGGCAGTAAGTCAGGGTCCAACTAGGTATGAGTATGAGATGTACTACAATTCATCCTGGATGCCTAATTGTTTTACAGGGGACAGAAGTAATTTGTTGGTTTAGATGTTAAGAATATCCACCGTACATTTATAACTGAATTGCCCTGAATCCCTACTCTTTTTCTCTTTCTTTTGATTCTAGAAGGAGACTAGCCAAGTTATACATACATTTTAATTACATATCTAATCTTAGATGATGGTTTATAATTATGCAGCCATCAATAAACATCTTCAATGAGTATGATATGATTTATGGTAATTTGCTTATAAGCAGATCTGCTACTGGCTAAGCCTTGTTCTCTAGGGTGCGACTGGATGCCTAGAAGGAGTTCTAAATGCTCAGAGGCTGCCTAGGACATTCAGCTTTTTGCAAAATCAGGTCACATTTGATAAGTTATGGAGCAAAAAAAGAAAGGTCAAAAAATAATAAAAGCAGCTTCATATATGACTTTTGTGCTGGACCTTACAATTATGGAAACAATAATGATGAGATGTGTTCACTCGACAATTCAAAAAAAACCTTTTAAGACTAGCCAGAGAGTTCTTATAGCAAAGGAAGCATTGTGATAGGAACCATTATAACTAAAAGGCATTGGCAGAATGATTGTATAAAAGGAGGCTGAGAGCTTAGAAGGATAGTTTTAGTGCCACGGACTTTAATTCATCTAACCATGGCTAGTTCCAGCAAGTAGGTATTAATTAAATGCACACCAGTTGCTACCTAACCTGTGAATCTGTGGTACTCAGACACTTCTTTTTCTGATCTCTAAGCTTTGCCCAGCTTTCATGAACCATCTTATATGTAATGACAGTAGTTCACCTAATAAATTTTCAGGTTTTCCTTATTTTTGTTGCATCAATACTGTATGAGAACTACTATTGCTTTCTTGAGGAAGAAAGGCATAATAAATATCACTTAGAAAGTTCTATTGGTAGTGATTATTATTAAAAGCCTAAGGAATATGTTGAAGATTAAATAGTGAAGACAGATCACACCATCCAAGCAACAAAGTCATACCAGCCAGAGACAGAAATGAGGGTCATCAAGTCCTCATCCTCTGCCCACCAGCAGAATCTGCTATTCACAACTCATGCCATGCTCAACAGAAGCTTGTCTGGCTTATCCTTAGACATCTCCAGTGATGATGATCCTAGAGTCTAGAAAGGTCCTACCTTAACAGCCTTTATAGTTTATTGTGATATTGTCTCGTGAACCACATGTGTTGGCCTGCTAGGATGATGAAGCTGATAAGGAACTAGGGAGATGAAGAAATATCTCAGTCTCACTTTTCAACTGTGCTGCAATAGCAGCATGCTGTAATTAGCTGCTATATAAACCAGCAAAATGTAACCATACACTTCTTTAAAGATCTGAAAGGGTCAGAGAGACCTTACCTCAGAATGAAAGATTTTAAAACCTAAGGTGCAGCATTTTAAACTGCTTTATAGAAGTATGGGTTTACCTTCTCAATTTGCAGACGTAGTCTCCAGCTTCTTTGATACATTCTGAATTAATAATGGGATTGACTTATTCCTGTTTTTCCTCAAGAGAAGAACAAGAAAGCATAGATTGACTGCCAAAACTCGCTGGGTAAATGGAAAAATATATCATCAGCTGAAAATTGATGCAAAATGACTTCATCCCTTGAAGGGAGGGAAGGTAATATGTTTTGGAGTCACAGTCCCTAACTGAGCCAACCCATCAAGATTAATCCTATTTGCTGGGCTTTAGGACGTAGGTTGCTCCTAGGTAATTGATAGCTGTAATTCCACCAACTCACACTGAGAAAGTAAGAACGTGCTGTGTTTATAGTTGAAATACACAGTTTATGAACAGTGTTCTGCCCCATTTTGGAGAAAGAGAACAAGGAAAAGCCAAGCTGAGAGTGATGTACCACACTACCTCATAAAATATTGAGTCGAATAACATCTGCTGAAGCATCTGTGTAATAGTCAGTCCATACAGAAATAGTTCATTAGGGCTGCTCACTAAATTCCCTCATGTTCACAATTCTGAATTGTCAGTAAATCTTAATGTTGCAAGACACTTGTACAAACAAGCATTCTTTGTATGCTTCTACATTAGTCATGGTAAATACTACTTGAGTCTACAAATATGGCACATTGCAGTGCAAGTGTCAGGTCTTACAAATCAAAGGCAAGATGTGTCATTCTCAAAGGCTCAGAACGGGCTGCTGGCATATTATTTTTTCATCTAAACTCAAATATTTCTATTAATTATTTACATTATAGTGGAGTACTGAAACTCAAACTAAGATCAGGGTCTTGCTGTGACTGGTGAAATTGTACTAAGAGGCAGCTCGAAGCAGTTCAGGACCACTCCACATCAAGGATGTTCTAGGAGGTACAAGGGATGCAAATGCCATATCTTCAGATCCTTGGGAGAGTGCGACATCTTTCAAGATAAACATGGACATATAACTTTCATAAAGCTGTGAAAACATTTTGACATTTACAGTGGTTTGCACAAAATACAGTATACTTCTCTCCAAGTGCAGTGGTACAGAAAGATGCAGCCACTGCTCATCTCCACTTCTAGCACAGATAATGATGCTGGTCTATATGAAAGTACTTAGTATTAAACTGTGGACTTTGCAGTACTGTAATAACATCTGGTTTGAAAAATTTGTTTTTTCAGATTCCTTTAAAATATACCAATTGATAGCTGAGAATTCAAGTTCAAGTGGAAGCAAAATGGTCATTATCCTTATGATCTTGTGTTGCATGTCTGCAGCATTTTCTTTGCTGGAAAGTGCAGTCAGTTTCAAAATTTTCCACACATTTAATGTTTTCCAGTGTGCTGATTAGGTCACTTGTTTATGGCTTAAAATCACTTCAGTTTATATATAACAAAATATGTCTTAGGTTTCAAAAGTGTTAACTTACAGTCTAGTCATTTGCAGTGTCTAATTGATCTTTAATGAATTGCCGTTTTGGGTAAAGACCTCTGCAATGATGCTTGCTTCAGAAGGACTAAGCGTAGATATTTCTCGTCTTTTTTATATAAAAAATAATTTGGATTAAAAAAGACACCCGACTGACAAAAGTCAGACTATGATTCTAAAATATCTGCTAGAAACATCCACTTAACCTGATGGTATTCCATCTGAAATAAAGGTGAGCAAATCAAATGTTATGCTGGTTTTTTATTTTTTTGTTACCAGAACCCAGCCTTGTGCTGAGCAAAGAAGTTATGAAAGAAGTCTATGCTGATATGCCAGTTCCGTAGCAATAGGGAACATATGTCAATGCTAAGCATTAGAAGATCCCCAATGCAACTGTGACTGATGCCTTAGTTGTGCCTGTACTAAGCTGGAAATGGCAGATTTCAGATGGAAAGGAGAATAAAACCTGTTGTATTTGTAAAGCACTTGGTTGTCTCTCCCTCTGCATCTATTTTTTTGTTGTTGTTTCTAAATTGTTGGAGACGTAAGAATTTTTTTTGTTTGTTTTTAATGATGAGTCTTTTCACTGATTATTCTTGCTTTTTAATGTTTCTGCCTCTGGTAAGGAAGTACCAGATAAGAAAAAAAATATTTCAAATGACCTATTCTGTCCTGGAAAAAACACCCTAAACCAACCTGCTTGTGATTTGTCATCTTGTTTACAAGTTAGCTAGGCTTCCCTTTTAAAAGGAAGAACAGTTCACTCCTTTTATGATTTTATAAATTATGTTTGAAGGCAGTTTTTGTTTCTGTCACTTGGTGCAGCTGTGCAGGGAATATGTTGGAGAATTTGATATACTACTGACGTTATTCTATGAAAGCAATGTCAGGTTTTATTTGTGCAGATGATAGCTAAGAGACCCAAGTGACTGTCAGTTATTGCTGGGAACATCAAAGAAAATAAGCAGATGGGAATGAAATACACCTAAATATGGGACAAAAAGGTTATGCCAATTTGCTGTACACTGTGTCGAGACATAAGGTATTTAATGGCATTACAGCTTTCTAGACCAGGTGCATTCTTTTAAATTGGCGAGTTTTCTTTAACCAAGGAGAAAAAAAAAATAATAAAAAAAATAGTTCTCTTGAGAAGTTCTTCACACTGGGATACCCAGCATCCCTGCAAATGTTTACACTAGAACACTATGGCAGAACAGGACAGCTATTCCAGAGCATCCCATGATAACTTTATTTATAAAATGTACAAAATGAGTACCTGAAACAACACAGTTATTATATGGATGGCATACAAACTAGTAAGTACCTGTGTTTTGGGATGATGACTTGGTCAAACCCATTTTATATCTTGCATGTTCCAAAGGTGGCAGGATGTTTGACGCTTGAAGGGTCTCTTTCAGGTCCTCCTGCACTTGCTTCTAAGGATTGATGTACCCAGATGCTATTCAGCTGTATCTTTCAGAAGTTACATGCGAAGAATGAGACTCATCTCTAATCTGTAACTGGACAAGAAAGGGCAGTAGGGTCTATGGCACTCAGATATTTTCCAGTGAGCAGCTACACCTGTAGTCTTGCCCTGCTTTGCTATGTTTTGTTTCTACCTTGTATGGACAGAGGAATGAAACATCACATCTTCTAATATCAAAACATTTCCAGTAAAGACTCAGAGTTGTTGATCCTGCATTTCACTTCAGATGCAGCTGTCTTCTTTCCAGCCACTGTAATGTCAGCATACAGAAGTAGTCAGAAATATGGTAACCTAATTCTTCTTGGAGTTGCTGAAAAAATTATTACACATAATACAGGCTATTATATAAAAGTATCCTGTTAATCTGTGGGATTTCTGAAGATGTGGTATGTCAATATTGATTATATTCTGGCTAAGAAAGGGTGTATATATTAAAACCACAGGACAGTTTTTGTTTGGCTGTATTAATTTTGACCAACATTAGAAGAAGAATAAAGACTAATTTAAAATAAAATATGTTGACCTGACCGGAACAAATAGGCCACATCTCTTAAATCCTGTCAATTTGCATTTACCAAAGAGGTAATGCAGCAAAATGAAGAAGGCGTAGATCAGGATTGCTGTTTCAGGATCATTCAGCTGGGAACACTGATGCACAGAGCCGTCCCTCCGTATCCCCTGTCATCTAAAGGATGCTACCTATAGCAACTTGATATCCCGAAGTGATACCTCTGCCTTACAAAAAACCTCAGACCTTGCAGGGAAATCCTCTGTCCAGTATCAGCTATTGTATTAATATGGAGAGGGAAATGGCAGGGTGAAGTCAAACTGGTGAATACTCAGACAACCATGTTAAATAATTTGTCAGAGAGAAGATGAAGTATGTTATCTGATGAGCATTTATTTTCAATGTTTATGTCTTCTTTAGTCACTTGTATACAGTTAATCACTTTGATTACATTTTCAAAGGGCATTCTTTTAGGTTTCCTAAAAGAGAGAGACTTGGTACAGCATTGATACTCAAGAAAGTTGATACTAAATCAAGGAAAAAAGCTGCCAGAAATAAGATAGTATATAGAAGATGCTTATTGATTCAGGGAAGATCAAAATTATCCATGATGGTTAGTAACTATAAAAGGCAAAGAAGGATCACAAAAAGAAAGAATTTCTTCCAAATCAGATATTTTAGTCTCAGCACTGAACAACACTATTTCTTGATATGGGGGATGCATAACTATTGGAAGAAAATCATCTGTTGTCTCACTACCTAAATTCATTAAAGCCTAGGATGCTCAGGGTGGCTATGGCTATTGCTTCCAAACGGGTATAGGAGGGATGTTTAGGTCAGTAATACCTGCTAGGGGAAGGCCATCCTATATAAGTGTCTCTTGTCCCTCAGTTTTCCTGTGCCCCCAGATGTAGACGGAGTGACAAGATTCTGCCCACTGCTCTTCCATCTCAGCTCTACCCCTTACAAACAGTATGTCTTAACACCTATGGCTGTCAGGTCCTTGAGCAGCAAAATGCCACTGTCTGCTGAGAAGCCCAGACCTGGCTCTGCCAGAAACTAAATCAGGAACATGCCAGGTATCAGCATTTAGAGCAGATATTCAGTCTCAGATCTTCAGGGGGCCTGACACAGTGCTCTTCCAGCAACCACTAGAAGGCTGGTCTTGACCTCCCAAGAATCAGGTTCTCTGATGAAAACAGCTCATAAACTTGGTTAGAAATGCAATCCTCTTCACATGGATGAACGCTAAATAAGAGAAAAAAATAAGTACAAGAAAACAAAGAAATGGAAAAAAATCTATAAACTATAGGGCACATATTCATAAAATCAAAAATTGTTAATGTCAGAATGTGTTAGGGGAGCACCTTGCACTTCTTGACTTTTGCTTGACATTTTACACTAGGTTGAACACAAAATGTTCTGGTTTTATTTTTTTTCTTACCTGACATTGAAAGTGTTTTCAGAAGCAAACAAAATGCACAGTATTTCTGCGGCTGGTGTGCAAATAACCTTTTCGGAACTGTAATATTCTTGGCATTTTTTTGAATTACAAAACCATCTTCAGACTGGATGAAAAATGAGCGGGTCTAAAAGAACAGAGTTTGATAGCCTGAGGCAGTGTTCACAGAACTCTTCAAATATGCAGTATAATGACAAATTTGCAAAACAGCAAAAATACCAAACTACACCTCAACAATGAACATTTTGTCCTGTACTTTGCCAATATTACCTCTAACACTGGCTCAAAAATTACTTCTTGAATAATGCATTTGAAGAACAAATTCTGTTGCTTCTCAGATGTGCTGGTTAACATTTCTTTTATTATCCAGTCAGCTACTCAAATGTTACTTGTCAAATGTTACAATAACAATCTTGTCGGCTTTTCAAGTAGTGTTCAGTCACTTCTAATTACTACATAAGCCCAATGTGGGACTTTCCCAGAATCAGATGACTTTCTCGATTGATTGATTCACATCTACATAGCTTTGTGTGTGTCACACATGAGAGCCTCAGAACCAAAAAAGCATCAAAAGTCAGAGGACTAATAAATTTGGTAGCCATATGGCAAATTTTAATGAGAAAGTAGCATCAGCTGTCCTTAGAGGGGACTAGGGGAAATGTAAGGGGAAATAATTTTATGTTTTGCCTGGAGTGATTTAGATTGAGCACGTGGAGGGGGAAGGAAGAAATTGATTAAGAAGGGTAAGAGGTTGCCTCAGGGCGTTGTGTATTTTCCTTCCCAGAAATTTGGAGAAAGGGAAACACACGTATCTGGGCATTTGGGCAGAGAAATTATAGGAAACGTGATGTGGAGAAGCATTTACAGGAGAATATGATGTCAAGAGAAAATCAGAAAAGATCAGTGAAAAGGAAGAAATAAAGACCAAATCCAGATGTTTCAGCTACTGCTTCACTAAAAAGCTAACAAGAGTCTCACAGCAAAAGCGGAGGGTAGTCTTGATTGTTTATGAGTTTTTCTTCTTTTTGGTCATCAGAGAGAGTCATTTGTGAAAGTGAGGTTCTTCACAGGCCTAGGCAGTGAGGTCTCACATAGTCTTGCTAATTCACATGAACTGCAATGATTTTTCAAACAGATGTTCTTTTCCACTAGAATTCATTTTGAGAGGTTCTTACGAAGTATTTTGAGCTCGATCTACAGCAGAATGAGTTCTGAAGAAGCATAGGAAGATTGTTCCCTCGGTGCATTTGGAAGTTGCAGGAAATGCCACACAAACAGATGAGCACTTACAAAAAGCAGAAGTTATACAGGAAATTGATCTTTATAGTACAATATCCTATGGAGTCCCCTGCCAGGTTTGCTTTGTGAGGGCTTGGCTGGACATGCAGAGTTGTTTCATTTTTGTTGTTATGGAGAGTATTTGCTTTTCAGAATTGCTTCTGCTGTTTCCAGTCCTGGAGTGGTTCAGAAACACCAGCCTGTAAATTGCAGTGCTGTGTCACTGACCCTGTGCTGGGCACAGAGACAAGAGCACAGGCAAACAGAGCAGTGCTACTCCTATGGTGCCTTGCTTAAAAGCTTGACTTCTTGTTATAATAAAGGTTAGTGTATCTTTATTCCAAACTTCACAAAATTATATATTACATATCTATGCTCCTCGACAGTCAGGACTACAATCACTACCACTGATCTCCAAGTGCCATCATTTTCTTTCCTTTATCTTTTATTTTTGCTTACGCCTAGCTGTGGCACTTTGAATGCCCATATACCCCGGTCTGAGGAGTTGAGCTCCATTGCCACATAGTTCTTGAGTGCCTTGGGGAATATTTGAACACTTTTTCATTTTTGCTTTTTTTTTTAACCCTCAGTTTTGGCCCTCATAGGGTTATCTTGATCTGGAGAGCCTCACACATGGTGTTCAGGTCTTGCTGCCTGGCAAGTCCCAGTGAGAGGGGAAAGGCAGAGCCAGTGCCCACTGTCTGCCCCACTCCTTTAAAAGTCTGCTAGCAGGGAAAAGTAATGGGAAAATCGTCACCATGTTTAGGGGCTGAAATCTTGCCTAGCCTTATATCGGCTTCTGAAGGAAAGGGATTGCAGATTCTCTATGGCCTTTTCTCCTACAGTGTGCTTTCCATTAGGATTTGGCAGCATGTGGCCCTTTAATTTTGCACTACATTAATTTTCCTAGTGGTTCGCTAAAAGTGAACTATAAATAATACAGAGGGTTTGTGAGGCCAGATGCATGAAAGTGTTTAGATACAACAGTGGTGAGCAACAAAGGCACAAATACAGTAATAATGTATTAGATTTGTACCAGATTAATTTCATATTCTTCTCCAAAGCTGGTATTATATAGGCTCATACAGGAAACCAAAATGACACTTGATTCTATGGAGCAGATTACTTAAGCAGCACAGGTCAAAGTGTTCGCAAAAGACCCTACAAGGGTTTACACGAAAGGTGTAACTCACCTCACCGGTCGATCTCTTCCAACCTTATTCAGGATTAATGGTATTTGTCCCTGCAAGTGGTCTTACTGCAACAGATGGCTGTGTGGAATAACATGCCATTTGAAAGTCCATTTGGAAGAAACAGTTTTAAAAAGATTGAAAACAGCTTGTAAAGGCAGCAGTCTTGAAGACAGAAAAGTGTTTGATAGGTGCTCAGAAATTTCCATACCCTAGGAACCATTTGATTCTTTTCTCCTCCTGCACATGTAAACGCAAGGCAACATGACAGAGCTGCTGGTAACTCCATTCTTTAACTGAAGTTTATGGCTTAAAGTTATTTCCATCATGCTATACAGTTTCAGCAACACTACAGAGCTACTTGATATTTTTTCTGTGTTACTTGGGGACTAAGTCATCAGCTATTAAAGACATACTGACATCCATTAAAGACGTATGAAGGATCTCAGCTGTAACATATTTAAAACCAGGAACCTTATCCATGTTTGCGCAACTTGAGATAAACTACCTTCAGTGGTTTTAAAAAAGATCAAAGCTCCTAGGTATTTCTGCTTCTAGAAGCGTGCTTACCTGTCATCAGAAATGCATCTGATACATGGGAGATGCATAGAGACTGCTTTTGAAATTTTTAAAACACTAAAAACCACATCAAATAATCAGAAATTTTCTGGATAACCATCATATATCTAACAGCTGGACAGCTGCGTGATGCAGTTACTGGTTAGACCCTATCCTGAGGTGAACATTTTTTCTTAGAGGACCAGTTAGCCCATTAGCTTCTGAAGAAAAACAAAACCTTAGCTCCAAATTCTTGCCTCTTTATAGCAAAAATTAGCAACAAAAAATATGTAGCTAGTATTACTCTTCACATGATTCATATTCCAGACATAATGAAAAACATCTTTTTTCACCCCATCTGAGTTCTATCTCTGAGAAGTTTGATGAGATGGTATAACAGTAACAGAATGGCATAGGATATAAAGCAAGAGGAGGATATTTCTGTTTCACCTTTGGGGAAAAAAATGGGTCAAGGAGAAGTGTAGAAGGTTAATCAACATTGATAATATATGGTTGTGGGCTTGCTTCTGGGATGGTGGGTTGGCTGATGTGGATAATGTACAGCTGTGGCTTGTTTGGGTTAAGTAGCTAAATAGCACTGAGGAGCACTGGTGAAAGGGAGCACTGGCTGAAGAGGGAGAGGAGACTGGCTGAAGAAGAGCCCAAGGATGTAGGAAAGGCCCTGGGAGAAGCTGAGAGAAGGGGGCCTGAACGAGGAGAAGCCAGGAACCCGCACGCAGCAGAGGCAAGAAGCAGGGTGGACTGTCCTGAAGAGGATGAAGAAGCAGCATGGACAGTAGATGAACTTTTGGAACCTTGTGTGGGAAAGCCTTGTTGCAGCTGGTTAGCTTGGTAGTGCTGCAACAGAGAAGCTGGTGGTTTTGGGTGGGGACTCTGAATGATGATGGAGGTCTGCACCCAATAAATTTCCTCTTACTTCAGTTTTCACTGACTCATGGGAGCAAGAAGACAGAGGCAGAAACCTTCCAAGGAAGAAGGCAGTGACAAGTTGCAGACCAAAGCCTTGCTCCCATGTTTATCCAGTGTCAGCCCAACACCCCCTGTAACCTTCTCCAGGACTTGTATTTAAGTGCTCATGGCTTCTATAATCAATGGAGTCATGAACGGTCTCTTATGGCCTTGAGAGTTGTCACTGTAAAAATTCAGTCAGTGAACCATGCAGCGGTGGCTGCAGTAAGTCCTGTGGCTGAATGCTAGATCAAGGTGGGCAGGGGCATTGCCAGGCCCAGGGAAACCCCAGCAGGAGCAGAGAGCCTCGCCAGGAGCCGGCAGCTCTCGTGAGCGAGGCTGACAGGGCTGGGCGCTGCCAGGAGCAACTGTGGGAGATTTAAGTAGCCCCGGGGAGCGCCGTGACTGGGAGCGCCGCCGCCAGGGTGGGCAGCCAGGCTGTGGTGCAGCAGCTGGTGCCGGAGGGCCCACAGGGAGGGCCCTGCACCCCGCCTGCAGGCCCACAGCCCAGGGAAGTGCTCTAGGTCTCTGCCAGGGTGGTGGGCACTTGCCTCAGAGTTCAAGCCAGTTTTTCCACAGAGAAAGCCCCTGAGATGTCTGATGTTTCCACCCAGGTGGAACTGCTAAGGAAGGCAGCTTCAGGACAGGCAGTAGGCTGCAGTGAGTGCCCAGACCCTTCTCCTGGGGAAAAGGTAAGCGCCTGCCTCAGATGTGTGCAGGCTGATGATCTGTTACGTCAGGTGGCCGAGCTGCAGGGAACAGTTGAAAATCTTGGCTGAATGGCAGAGCTCAGAGGGTTGTGATCAGTGGTGCAGAGTCTAACTGGAGGCCTTTAGCTAGTGGTGTTCCCCAAGAGGTCAGTACTAGGTCCAGTCCTGTTCAACTTACACATCAATCAGTGGACAGAAAGTTGCCCATGAGCCAGCAGTGTGCTCTGGTGGCCAAGAAGGCCAATGGGATCCTGGGGGGGGCATTAGGAGGAGCGTGGCCAGTGGGTCAAGGGAGGTGATCCTGCCCCTCTGTTCTGCCCTGGTGAGGCCACATCTGGAGCACTGTGTCTGGTTCTGGGCTTCCCAGTTCAAGAGAAACAGGGAACCACTGGAGAGGGTCCAGTGGAGGGCTACAAAGATGAGGGGACTGGAGCATCTCCCTTATGAGGAAAGGCTGAAAGAGCTGGGCTTGTTTAGCCTGGAGAAGAGAAGATTGAGAGGGGATCTTGTCAATGCTTAGAAATACCTTAAGGGCGAGTGTCAAGAGGATGGGGCCAGGTTCTTTTCAGTGGTGCCTAGCGACAGGACAAGGGGCAATGGGCACAAACTGCAATACAGGGAGTTCCACCTGAATGTGAGGAAAAACTTCTTTACCTTGAGTGTGACAGAGCACTGGAACAGGCTGCCCAGAGAGGTTGTGGAGTCTCCTTCTCTGGAGACATTCAAAACCTGCCTGGATGTGATCCTGGACAACCTGCTTTAGCCAGGGGTTGGACTAGGTGATCTCCAGAGGTCTCTTCCAATCCCAACTATTCTGTGATTCTGTAATTTTGTGATTCTGTAATGAGACTGCATCTGTAAAATAATCTGTGTGCGATTATACAACTGTATTTAAAAATGCTAAACAGTATGCATGCAAAATCTCAGATCTTTACTGAATTTACTATCAGCAGTTGTATGGAATGGAAAAAGCATATAGAATGTGATCCAGCTTGCTCTTAGTTGTTGGAAAGATCCACACAGTTTTCCATGAACTGCAGGTGAGTTTAACACTGCATCAGAATTTTAGGGCTGTAATCAGATGCTGAGCAAAATTCTTTTGCATGGTCAGTTTTGATGCTTAGCCTGCCCCTTGGCCCCTTCACAAATTATTCCGTTGTTCCTGATACACTTTCAAGAAAAAAAACCCTGTGTGTTGCCTGCATGTCCACCATATAGCTACTGAGAAATACTTCCACAAAATGCATGT
Source organism: Ibycter americanus (assembly GCA_035590275.1). Classification (NCBI taxonomy): domain Eukaryota; kingdom Metazoa; phylum Chordata; class Aves; order Falconiformes; family Falconidae; genus Ibycter; species Ibycter americanus. The sequence goes on along the minus strand of JAVJGI010000040.1, from coordinate 80,227,412 downwards.
TAGCATCTCTTGGCAAGGCAGAAAAGAAGTTGAATTGGGATTTTAAGAAGTCTTCTTTTTTGAGGGGTTTGGTTTGGTCTTTTTTTCATCTGTTTTGCTAGATAAATTGTTCAGGTGTAGGTCATCCACATGAAAACATGATCCCATAAATGGGGCTGACATCAGCAAGTTGCATATATTCCAGTCAAGGTAAGAGCAATAATGCGTGTGAACTTGTTTAATGTGTGAGATCAGGGTGGTTTCCCCCCACCAAGACTGACAAAGCATTTTTATGAGACAAATGCTTATTTAGATAGGTTCTTTCTTTCATTTTTTTTTTCTCTGGACATTTTTAGAGACACTTGTGCCTGGCTGCCAGATTTCAAAAGGTAAAATAATACATCAAATTCTAAGTGATAGGAGAATAGCAGTTAAATTAAAGCAATTCACTACATTAATTTTTATTTCAATTTTATGGAAATATAATCTAGCCTGGGAAATATGTGAAATTGCGCGGGGTCACAGAATAACCCACTTCATGTGCAAGTTACCAAGTTACAACAGGTTAAACATACCTCTCCTGTAAAATCTTTGTGCATATTTCACTCATCATTACTCTGATTTTGGTTAAAGCAGCACTAGGCAAGCCATGATCTAGCTCCATCTAGAAAAAAAAATATTTTCCAATTTTTTCATGAGATTATCTGTCACTACAGTCTTTTGTCATTGCTTATTTTGGCTCACTCTGTGTGCCCAGAAGTCAGAAAAATAGATATTTTTTTTTGGTTTAGGAGAAGACTTTCCTAAAGGTAATACTTTGCCTTTTCTGTGCAAAATCTGTAAAATGCCTGCCCAGAACAATACAATCAATAAAACGGGCACTGAACTAGGGATAGATAATAGTATTTTCAGTCTAGGAAGAATAGGAAACAAAATAACCATGCATTTCTATGGCATGCACATTTGTGCCTGTGGCTGTCTGCAATGTTTGATGCTAACAAGTTTTTTTTCCCCTGAAACACAAACTTTGCTCCATTTGCTTTGGAGTTTAGTATCTTTTCATACTCCATCCCTGGAATCCAGAAGAGCTGTTGAACCCCTGCCCATTAGCTTTATTGCAGAAGAATGAATCTGTGGATTACTAGGATGTATCACTACATTACCTTTAATTGCCTCAGGTGTTTTTACAATGAGGTTTTCTTTATGATATATAAAAGCTTGCAACAGAATTTTGGAGCTGCAAATGAACTACAAATGAGCTTGAGAGTTGAAAGGTCTTGTAAATGTGTCAAGAATGTTTGAATTAAAAATAGGAAGAATGTGGCAAGACAGGTGTTTTCTGTACACTTCGATTGGCTACCTTTAGAAGAAAAAGCTGTGAAGTAAAATTATTGATTACAAAATCAGCTCATTCTTTCATGCAAGCAAACACACCTGGTATGTTCGAAATATATCAGAAGCTAAATCCCTCAATGTGGGAAAACAGAAACAAAAGCTAATGCAAACACACAGAATGGACTGTGACCTGATAGAACAGTTATGAGTAAAGAGTCTGGAGTTCCATGTGCAAGGATACACAGTTATGAACCAGATACTGACAGGACATCCTGGAGTTTATGATTGAATCCATGACAGAAGGCTTTCAAGGATACAGATGGCAGTTATCCTTCATGTGTTTGCCACTCAAGCCTTTAGAAAGATCTCATCAACACAGGAAAGGGAAAGATGGGATTTTTCTGCCCAAATATATGCCTTGAGATGAGGTTATTAAAGAAATACACACAACCCAGTGAGCTAAGGAGATGTGGCAGAGTTCAAAGAGTCACAGGAACTATTTAACAGCTAGCAGCTAGGGAATCTAGAAAAAAATAGAAAAAAAAAACAAATCTGGATTCTTTATCCAGCATTTGGGATTCTGGCCTGTTTTTCGCAGCTCAGATATAGCAAGCCCTGTGGCAGTTTATTTCACCTCATTGCAAATCATTGATCCCTAGCTGTAAACAGAGGTTAACGATAAAATGCAGGAAGGAGTGGCTTCACACTGAGTATGACCAAAACCCATTTCTGGCCACAGTATCTTAAACATATAGAAGCTTAAGAAAGATAATCCTAAAATGATCAGATAAGAGATGCACTTCTGGCAACCTCAAATGAAAACAGGTGGCATTAGCAAAGAGCAGTGGGGGGAAAAAAAGACCAAACTTCAAGCACAGCTTGAGAAACTGTTTTCTGGATATGTTATACTGTTCCTGGAAGGTGCCCAAGGGAATCACCTTTTTCCTGTATTTAAGGAAAATTTGTCTTGCTTGACATACAGATAAAGGCACAGTAGCGCAGGCTGAATTCAAAATGACAGTTTATTTTGTGAGCGTTTTGAAAGTCAAGTATTAAACATGATATCCAGAAGCCGGATTTCCATCCCTTGTAATAGATGGAGTTTATCTCCAAGAGCTGAGATCATGGATAAACATGGTATGTCAGGAAAGAGTCTGTAAGTTTTCTGTAGACAGAAATGTTGTCTGAGGAGGATGCTGTCAGGGCCCTGGCAGCTTCCCTCCTCCTCCTTCTCCCCAGCAGTTTAGCAGGCCTCACACACAGGCAGTGTCTTGATAGGTGTCAATGAGCACAGAGACAAAAGGGGATCTGGCGGAGTTAATATATTTTTCTTCTCAAAATCCTTTGAACACATGTTTTACTAAGGGTTATTAAAGAAAAAAGAAAACTTCCATGGGACTGAAAGAAAAACTGTTTTATTGACTGAAGCTTATTAACAGGTAGGAAGCAAATGGTAGGTCTTAAAGATCATGTTTCATGAAGATGAAGGATCAGCAATGGGGTCCCCTAAGTGCTGGAAGTGGCTTTAGTGAAATAATACCATTAATGACTTGGAAAATAAACTAGTAATGAAATCTCAAAATTTGAGATGATGCCAAGATCTCTCAAGCAATCAAATTCCTTCAAAAGGACTGCAGAAAATCCCTTTTCAGTCAAAGCTTGATTCCATCAGTAAAAAAGTGTAGCCAAATGCAAGACAAAGGGAAAGTCATCTAAACTCTGCTTACCTGGGGCTGAAGTCAGTACTGGTGGTTACAGGTCAGGCTCTCAGAGCTGCCTCAGCATGTTGTGCAATGGCAGCCCAAAAGGCCAGATAAATTCTGGACATCTTTAAGTATAAGGAAAAAACAGGGGCAATCATTTTGCCACTGTATAAAACCCCTAGGCACCCTCTCTTGAGTACTGCAGCTTAAGAAAGAGACAGGAGAGTATGAGAAGGTGCAGAAAGGACAACTAAATGATCAAGAAAATGGAGCAACTGCCTTACAAAGAGAGACTAAAAACAGTAGGACAACACCTTTCCATAATCATAATATTTTGGATTGGTTTGTCTTGTAAGGAGTAAAAACCATGAAATAAATGCCTTATGAATGTTAAAGCCCAAGTGGTAGCACCTTTTAATGACATCAGAACCATTAATATCACCTTCAAAAGGGGAATTAGGTTTTTTTTCCAAAATTTTGCCTTAGAGTTTAATGAAACTATCCAGACAAGAAAGTGTCTAAACTATATTTCTGCCTACTTACCATAATAATATCATACCAAATAAAAATATGTGAGAGAGCGCTCATGCTTTATACCCAGGTACCTCAGTTTGCTAGCAGAAGAACAAGCAGTCAATTTTCTATAAAATACAGAAATTAGGAAAGTACCATCCTCTGTATCTTTCAGAGTGCATTTTATTCTGCCTTTGCAGGTTTATCCAACAAAATATATAAGTATGGAGTCTGCCAGAGCTAATATTTCAAGTTAGATTCCTAAATGCAATAATCAAACAGATGTTACAGCACTATAAACAGACAGGATTAATTGGAGAAAAGAAAAATGATTGCTGTGACCAGAAGAAATAAGCCAATGTCCAGGCATCGAGAAATTGTTGCTTGTCAGAATGACAGCTACCAACTTTGGTTGCTTCTATTTTTTCCTCCAACCAAATTGTCTATCATTTTGGCATTTATAATTTTTAGGAATTGCAGCCAAGGAGGATATTCAATATTTGGCCCAGTTTTTCTAGACTGCTAAGACAATGGATCCCTTGCTACCAAAAAAAAAAAAAAAAAAAGGAAAAAAAATGCTTTAGCCAGGGGCTTTTGCAGGGACTATTAGGAACTACACCTGGTAAATGCTGGGGACAAGTTCTCAGTAGTGATATGGAAAATTATTTTAAAATTCAGAATGAAAATTCAAGAAAGAGGGACCTGATGAGCACTACTAATTAATGCTTCTTGGCATCAGAGGAGCAAATTCAGTTTTACACCTGTGCAAGAGAGACAGGTCAGATGCATGGTAGACCAAAGATTTAGGATTGTTGCAATGTGCATGCATGTTTGCAACTATTTGGGGCTAATCATCACAGGGGTAGTTGCAGGGCATTAGAAGAGACTTTTGAAACAAAGATGGAGGTAGCCTAAAAACAAATACAAAAGAGGCATGGAAAGTAGTAGTGGAGCGGGAGAAACCTTGGAGTGGCAGCAGCTCCATAATGGAGAAGCCACCCCATGGGCATCATGTTCAGCTGGGGGTGGCAGCATCACATGGGACCCCCCCACCTGGTGCCTGGGGCCACAGGAACTTTTTCACCAGCCCCTGAGTTTGTTGGCAGAGTAGAGGGAGCTGCAGGGGCACACAGGGATGGAGAGCCCACGTCAGCCATGGGAGATAGGGGTAAAATGGAGCAACCTGCCCTCCTCAAACAGAGGATGGGGGCCTGCCACCCACAGCTGCAGTGTGTACAGGTGGGTGTGCCCACAACAGTGTGAGCGTACTTGCATGTGTGGGATTAGAGCTTTTTGTGATTGATCCTAGAAAAGTGTTTCAAAAGTTGAGGGTGTTTATAAGCATTTCATAAATTCTAGTTCACTGGTTGCCAGTTAATCATGTGTAGTCAATAAACCACCTCAGTCCCGATTTGGTTAAACTAAGTGAACTGAGCAGGTTTTTCCCTGTGACAAAATTTTGCTGAAGAACATAGGCAATCTATTGAACTGAGTCAGATCAATAAAGGTTTGGGTAGTAAACTTTAAGTACCTGCTGGCTTCTGGGTCAGTAATTAGCGGGGCGGAAAACAAAGATGTGCATATCTGTATTACTGGTGATTCTGGTGTGTTAGCAGAATGGCACATGGTAGAAAGGCAAGGCAGGAGGGAATAAGAGGTCAACCCTGACTTCCTGCTGGTCCCAACCATAGGACAAACTGGTTAAAGTAGCTGTGAAGATCATAATCCTAGTCCTTGGGACAAGGACCAGATAGGACTGGTATGGTGTGATGGGGGAAAATTGTATTTTGAATTAGCTAAAGTGAAGAACAGTATCAGAAAACTCATTTTTTATACTTGATGTAGCTATTTGTGTGGCAATTAGTGACTGCACTCTCAGAGGGGAGTGAGGCAGTTGTAAAAGGGGAGGGTGAAACTTGGCAGCTGAAGGGATGTGTGGCTGGTTATAAAGAAAGGTGGATGCATTTACAGGCAGCTGCTGAGTGTGCTGAGGCTGGGAAAACCTGGCAGGTTGAAGTGCCAGTTCAGGAGAAAAAAGAGGAAACATGTGCACAGCAACAGGTCCAGGAAGCCTGAGCAGCAATTCCTGCTGAGGACTGGGATCCAGAAACATGTGGCGGGCAGATCTGGAAATCAAGTATGGATGATGATGAAGACTGCAGTATTGGCACCTGTCCAGACACAAATGGTACCCCAGGAACTGTAAGGTCCATACCAAGGGGTGTCTGAATGGCTTCATACAGCTCCCATGCTAATAGATATTATAGAGGCCCTTTCTTTACCAATATGAAGGTGAAACCAAGAGCACCACCTTCAGCTTTCTATGGGGGATACATATGGCTGAGCACGCCTACACCACAACTGAATGGAGCAATGCAATCATTTTCGGATGACTGAGTCTGAAACCAAAGAAACCAGCACCATCACCACAGTCTCCAGTAGCAAAGCTGAAGCTGTTAAAATGAGATTACTTTCCACAAGATTGGCATGCAAGGGAGGTAAAGTTTCCCTAAGCATGAGAGGAAGAAATTAAACACCAAGAATAAATCAGGAATAATCTGGCAATGTAAAAGAAGCAATCAATAGTGACAAAAGGAAACACTTTGAGGGGAAAAACAGTTTAAGAGTGGATTTAGTTACATTTAGGTAATAGGTTGATTGGGCTAATGCAAAATGCCTTGGTCTAGTTTAAGGTATACTGTGATCCTGAAACAGTGATTAACAGGACCTGTGTAAAAAATAAAAGAACCCGGCCATCACCATTGTGGGGAAGGCAAAGAGGTGAGGTATACGTGGGCCTTCAGATGAAATTTAACATCACCACAGTAAGGAATGACGTTGTACCATGATGTCAAGATCACAAAAATAGATAATTTTGGAGAATAATGAAGGGCTAGGGGATTTTATGAAGACCAAGAGAGCTTTCAAGTACTCTCAGTGTTTCAGAGGACCTCAATGTAGAAACCCAGATGTGAAATATTCAGGCCCAGCTCCAAGACTTAATGAAATGTATAGGCAAAAGGTATCAAGTAGGGTGTTGTACTAGGAGGTGTGCAAGCCACAAAATTACAATTTGGATTGGTACAAGAAATGTTTGATGCCATCACTACAGCAGTTTTTGATTTGGAAGGAGCAATACAGGATTCCTTAAAGAACCTATCATTCTATATAATACAGGAACAACTCAGTATGGAAACACAGGTCTTTCTTTATGTCTCAAGTACAGACAAGGCGGTGGCAGGAGGCACTGGACCAATTGCCAGGCAAAGATATTTCATCCACCTTATCTAAAGTTATGAAACAAGGCAGATGTCAACTGCAGGATGGCTCTGGAAAATAAGATGTGCAGAAAAAAGGCAGTTAAGTCTCCAACAATGTTGGTTAAAAACACTCTTACCACAACGCTATGAAATGATTTGGCTCACACTGCCCTTAAGGTCATAATTATGCATTGTGTTGTATGGGTTGATATAATTAATTTAAGAAATTGTGAGGAGTATAATAGAGAGTGGCAGTGTACATAAACAATGTTAAAAATTATTTGGTTAAACTATGTGACCAGGGCAATTTTTCCCACTGAAATTCATTTGAAGTTTTTGTCAGAGAGGTGGTTTTTTTTTTTTAAAAAAAAATTTTCCATGCATTTTGCCAGTCATCATTGTGGCAAAACTGAGAAAAAGAGAGAAAAAAAGAAAAAATAAAAAAAAGAAAAAAAGAAAAAAGGAAGTAACACAGTACTGTCTCTTTCTGCAGGTCTGGCTTTTAGCACACTAATATTTCTCCTCTTCAGAGATCTCTGGTCCACTTTCCAACACAATCAAGAAAATTAGGTTACCTCTGCTTATGCAGCCCCGATCCGATGTCTGCCACATGCACAGACACATGTACATGTGTGTGCATTCACACACTCAATCCAAGGAGCAAAGTCATTCCCTTTGGAAATCATGAGTGACATTTCCAAGAGCTCAGATGCAGAGAAAATGCCTGCATGGTTTTTTATACAGGTTATGAGACAGCAATTGCCTTTCCCAGGTGTGCTGGTTTAACCCCAGCCGGCAACCAAGCACCACGCAGCCACTCGCTCACTCCCCTCACCCAGAAAGATGGGTAGGAGGATCGGAAAAGAATGTAAAAGTCAAGGGTTGAGATAAGAACAATTTAATAGGTA
>JAVJGI010000040.1:80185985-80216663 GCA_035590275.1 Ibycter americanus | reverse complement strand
CCCGCCCCCCCACCAAAGGTAGTAATCTAACATCAAAGACTGACTCTCAGTTCTAATTAAGACAAGAAAATTGTTGTTGTTCAGTAAAGCAGAACTAGCCCCTGAATGGAGCTCTGTACCTGCACTGTTGTTTGCTGTGTTTCTTTGGTAAGTGGTCTTGCTTCACCTGCGCACAGCCCAAATGGTCTTTGAACCTCCTGTGTTTCTACCACACAGTCCATGCAACCTCTCTTCATGTTCAACCCCTAAGAAAAGTCTTTAAAAATAACTGCTTGGGCATGCTTAATAAAGCACTCTCCTCTGTCCGCTTTGATCATTTCGTTCTTTGCCTCTCTGTGTCTTTTCCATTCCAGGTATTGCAACGTGCTCCAGCTGCTCCAGGCCACCCAGGCAGCACAGCCACCTTCCCAGCATGGAGCTTACCTCCCCGGGTTGCTGTGCCAACCATGGGATGCTACTGGTGTCAGCCGCCTGGGTAAAACCCATCAGTGCTTACCCCAAAGTGCCAGCTGGCACAGCAAAAAGATGCACAGAATGAAATACCCTCTAGTAAACAAGGCAGCATTATAATGTATATACAAGGAGAAAAACCAACTAAATACCAAAATCACAAACAGAACAGGATGTCAGGCCCGTTGCATTATGCCAACTCTTGAGTATTTTCAGTTATTATTAACATGAATCCTGTCACTATCACCACCCTGGCCACGCTTGGGGATGGTGGGAAGTTTGCCCTGTTGGTGGGGGTCACACGAGATGTATACATACACGTGTACTGTGGGGTGAGGGAGGATGAAAAACAAATCCAAGATCTTGAGGAGAGTAGGGTGTTCTGTCGGCTGTGTATTGCTTTCTCCAGTGATACCTGAAATGCAGCCAGTTGTAGCTGCCTTTACAGTTGGATTAACAAAGACGGTTTTTCACTCCAGAGGATTTTATTTTCCAGGTACTTGCCAAAAAATCTTCCAAATTATGTGTGGAAGCATCTGTCTATCCTCTATTCACTGTGTGAACAATTTACAGTCAGATGTAGCAAAATCTTCTCCCAGAACAAGAAAAATAACCCCTCCCCTAACTTGACCCTAATCTGGAATTATCACTATAACCATCCACAACCACTCAATAATTGTTCCAAACATGGAGCTAAAATTAGCTTGCCCGGGAATGTGTTGCAAAACCTAGCTATGTCCGTCCTTCATTCATTAAGGCATTGAAACATTTCCCCAGAAGACAAAGATTCAGAGATGAACAACTGCTCATTCCACTGAAAAAAAGCCCAACATCTGCTTCATTCTAGGGACACTGGTATTTGCATTTGAAATTACAGTTAAATGGAAAGTGTGTTATTTCCTGGCATAAAACCTAGTTCTAAAGATGTTGCAATTCACTGTGTGTTCTTTTTCGGGATTCTAATTGTGCTTATAAATTACCTTCCCATTTTGTATGAAATTGTGAAACTTTTTACAGTATCTAAGTGGTGGTATGTCTCATAATGAACTGTCATAAGGACAGATCCTGTCCAATTTTCTAAGACACATTTTCTAGAACAATTACCCATTTTACCTTTTTGTCTGTCAATTTCCTAGTTGTTTGACTATGCACTAAGGGGGAAGGAACATGAAATGAATTGTATGCCAAGGATGGGACCTCTGCCTTGACAAAGAGCAGGAAATCAAAGAGTCTCCTCTCCTGCAAGCTCGTTCAAAAAGCTGTGTGTCAAATAGCTATTCTTTTGATCGGCATAAGAAAGTAATGGGAAATGAATGTGAGTGGAAGCCTTTATCTTCTCTGAAATATTTGGAGCACTTCAGCATGTAAATGGTGCGTGTATTAAATACATCCTATGAAAACATGTTTCTTTTCCTTTGTTGCAAACCTGCTGACTGATCATTTCTGGCATCTGTGAGAAGCAGCAAACATTAAGAATCTAAGTTTTAACAGATTTTAATTTTTCTCCTGTATCATATTAGACTTGAATACCCCCCATCGCCTTTCTAACATGGAATAACATAAAACTGTCAACACTGGAGTAGCCTAAAAGATTCAGGTAACCTGATGCCCTACATCTGACCATAACACATGCCTAGGAACGTGTAGAGAACACCAGATCTCTATAGAGAAGGCTGATCCAGTAGATGCATTTGTTACTGAAAAATTCACTGTACAAAAGTATGATGTCTTTTCTGTACCCATGGAAAAATACTTTTTCTGTGGTTTAGGTCCTGTGTTTCTGAATCTCATAAAGGCAAGAGAGTTCTTCATGGAGATTTTCCTCTCCACTGCTGTCAGTCATCAGTGTGCACGATAAATTGTGGTTGAAAAGTGTCCTCTAACTGAAACAACACTTTCCTTAGGGTTTTACTTGCACGTGGGATTTTTCCAGTGAGATGGAGAGGGATTAAAAAAAAAAGATTTTGTGCTTTAGCAGCTTAAAACAGTTTCTGAGTAATGGCCATTTTTAAATGAGGAAGTGACATACTGTGACTTCAGTAGTGGTATTTCTGTTTGTTTAGTGAATGGATTGACTTTTGTACAGCTAAAATAATTTACATGGGATGTGGAACTCAGTGATGGTATACTTATTTTTGTATGTTAAGAACCACTTTATATTTATTCAGGGCTATTCTTTCACATGCCATCAAATTAAGTCCTACCTCATCCTAAACCCTGGGTAGAAAAGAATAGTTGGTATCTGTCTATCGTTGTTGCTGGGTAGAATTTGTTAGAATTTTTATTGCACCTTTTTCCTGTTCTCTTTTCAGTCTCCTTGTACCAATTTACCTTGCCTTGCACCTTCATGCCACTTTTTCTACCCCCCTCCCCCTGCTGCCTGCTTTCTGGTTTTTCCACAAATCATTCTAAATGCACAGGTAATCCAATAATACTTGAGCTCTGAACTTTTGAACTGAAAGTGTGTTCTAAACCCTTCAACTAGAGACAAAACATGTTTTGTGTCACTTTTTCTGTACAGAGAGAGTGCATAGGCTGTCTGTAACGTGCATATAACTGAGATTCTTTGCACTGGAACCTTAAGTCGTGTAAATCAGCATTTCTCTTCTACAGAAGTCAAGAGAACTCAGAGCAATTTGCACTAGGCAGGAGTCGTTAATTTTATTGCAATTAAATGCACTGTATTTCTAATGTTAGAGGAAGTTTTCAAATACAGTTAATCTATATTTTTTCCACAGGAAAAAGAAACATTGAAAACAATATCAGGGTCTGACCTTTCTTGTTAGACTTACCTTTTAACCCTTCCTTTCAACTGCTCTGACAGTGTGAAAAAGTTCTGCCCTCTGTCCCCTCCAACCTCACCCCACATGTGGCTCCTATGAGCAGGCTACCTCATGCTTAGCTCTCTCTGCTCATCAACCAGCCACAAACCCAATGTGATTCTCTGTTGCAGTAATGGAATACACACATAAAGTAATTCTCACAGGCACTTATCAGGTATGTTGAGGGACTGTAAAGTACACATTATTGGTGAAGCATCCTTAGATCTTATTTCATCCGGCAAAAAGCCAGAGCTTTACATTTAGTTTTCTTGGCCCAATGCTAAATAAAGAATTATGATTGCTGAGGCTAGCAGGGATGAAACATTTTTTAAAATAATTAGTCAACTGAATTAATATTTGACATGTTTGTTATTCTCTTTGTCCTCTTTATGGTGAGTCTTTTGGACAATTGAATTGTTTGAGATGTATCTAACGCACATCAGAAGTATAGAGGATTTTAAAAAAATTAAATGCTATAGTGAATCTTGCTACTCTTAACTGGCTGCAACCACTACTGTATTGCTTTATTTATGATGACTTAAATGTAAAAACCTTAGTCTTATCAGCTGCTGAGAAACACTTCACTTAACCTTTCACATAATTTTAATAGATCAGCAAAATAGTATATTTCTTTTCCTTTATCAGATGTGTCTTTAAACTGTTAATTGGTTCCCACATATCCTTCCTGAAGGAGAAAGAATTGACCTTTCAATGTAATATGATTTTATAATTGTTCAGCCTTTGATAGAACTGGAATACAGTGTAAACCCTCTCTGTGGACATGATTCATCTTCCTCTGATGTTGCCAGTGAGTATGCTATCCTTATTTGTAAGGATAGGACATATGTAATCACAAAGGAATGATAAGTAAAATCTTTTGCATACAGATGTGAAGAACACATTATCTCCCTTAATCAGATCTGGATTTCATGTGTTCCTAGCCTTCTGATCCTGCAGGGACTCCTCCAGAGATGTTTGTGTAGCACAGCACAATCTTTTTTGAATTCTTTGATAAATTTTTTTCATTCTGAAAATTATTCTTTCCAGTGAGGAAGTAAAACAAAGAGTAAACTATCATTATATGGTCAGTCCATTCACTACAAGTACCTGACAGCTTTTCCTCCTTGTCTTTGTAGACAAGTGGGCTCAACTTGATTTGTACTCTTTTCCTCTGAGGAAGCCTATTCCTTTCTAATGACTGCATAGGAAGCCTCGGCTTCTAGCTTAAGCAGTTTAATCAGGTTAATTTCATTTAATTTTGATCTCTTAACTAATACTTCTGACCTGGGATGTGTTTATTTTAGATGGGCTGAATTGCATCAGAGTCCATCCAGTCTCCTGGTAAGTGTGGGGCAGCCATGCTCCTAACCCGAGTGAATCAATTAGATGAAGAACACTTCAACATTAAATGCCACAAAGTGGTGTGAAGACCTTCTGTTAAGTCATCTTGTCCTCACAGGCATGCAAATGTGGTCATGTTTCTATACAGGGTTCCAAATAAATTATGCTTTGTTTTGAGATCTGCATTAGATGTCTCCATACTATGAAATGAAGAAGGAGAAAAAACTATATGCATTAATAATTGTCCTGCTCTCCATCCTTCTCAAATTTTTTCCTTCAAAATACTTCTTGTTTTTCCTTTTGCTATGGTTGTAGTCTGGCAGGAAGAAATATATTCTGTACATTTAAGAGTTAAAGGGTGTCGTGGTTCAACCCAGCCAGCCACCGAGCACCAGTAGCCACTCGCTCACTCCCCCTCACCCAGAGGGATGCGGAGGAGAATTGGAAAGGGATGTAAAACTCTAAGGCTGAGATAAGAACAATTTAATGGGTAAAGCAAAAGCCGCACATGCAAACAAAGCAAAGCAAGGAATTCATTCACTACTTCCCATGAGCAGGCAGGTGTTCAGCCATCCCCAGGAAAGCAGGGGTCCAGCATGCCTAACAGTTACTCAGGAAAACAAACACCATAATGTCAAATGTCCCCACCTTCCTCCTTCTTCCCCCAGTTTATATACTCAGCATGATGTCATGTGGTATGGAATATCCCTTTGTCTAGTTGGGGTCAGCTGTCCTGGCTGTGTCCCCTCCCAGTTTCCCGTGCTCCTCCAGCCCTCTCACTGGCAGATCCCAAGAAACTGAAAAGTCCTTGATTTAGTATAAACATTACCCAGCAACAACTAAAAACATCAGTATGCTATCAATATTGTTCTCACATCAGAGCCAAAACACAGCCCTGCACTAGCTACTAAGAAGAAAATTAACTCTGTCCCAGCTGAAACCAGGACAAAGAGTCTAATTTTTAAGAAGCTTATGCTTTGAGTCCTTTGCTCATATAAATACATGGTAGTGGCTATACAGATTTTTCCTGCAGCTCCTTCTTCTATCTGGATTAATACTAGCACCTTTTAAAAAGCAGCTCACCTGACTGCCTCTTGTTTTAATAGGGCAGGTACCTCAATTATTCTGGCTGCTTTTTTTTTACAATCAATCTCTTGATGGGACTGTGGCAATGCTTGACTTTTGATGACTCTCAGATTGGTGCTGACTCCCTTCTCTTATCCTTTTTATTTATATAATGTATTGACAGCAACTATGATATTACGATAAAAGTTTACCATTAGGACAACTTGATCCTGTTGCAATGTACTTGTTTTCCTGTAGCAACACAGCTATTTTAAAAACAAGCAGCCCAAACAAGCTGAATAGCAGAGTGAGAGGTTTTGCTTTGTAGATGGGAGTGGTTCGCACAGTTCCATCAGCCCTCAGAGAAGCTTCTCATCCTAAGACACCAGATAGAAATGCAGGTATTGCTTCCCAAGCAGGAAAATAACACATTTCCAGATATGAGAGGTGAAAAATCAAAACAAAACTGAAGCTGGTCCCGTAGATTTTCCTTCCCAAATCAGAAATGCAAACAAGTTTGCTTCCTGGGGTATATGCTCCAAGTGCTCTGCCACAAAGTGTCCCATTCTGAAAGAAGACCAATGTGTATGGGGGTTCTGGTGGTGGGAGTGGAAAGGAAGGGATACTCAAATCCTAACTGTGCTACTTTTCCTTACTACTCAGCAGCTCTGCTTTAGACAGGCATGCATTCCTGCTTCTCTTCAGTATGAAAATTAGAAGGCTTATTGTCCCGAACATTTGTATAAAAGATTTGGCTAAGTTAAAGAACCAGCTTGCTTTTAGTGCCATTGATCATATTATTGAACAGATCCACTTGACTTAGATTTACCAAGGCCTGCTGAGTAAATTTGGCAAGATTTCTTTCAGGGGATGGTCTACCTGAGCTAGCCAGATGCTTTGCCTTGCCTGTCCTTGCCTTCCTGAGAGCTTCAGTTGCCTGCTGCCCCTGCTCCCCCAGAGACAAAGAGAGCAGTAGAAGGCAAAGGATCTCCCTTGGGAACAGAGGACACACTGCAAGTCTGTAAACTGTTGGGAAGGACTGGGCAATGCTTATTCACAGCCTGGAAGGTGCCATTTGAATTAGCTCTGCAGCACACATAATCTGTTGGATGCGAATACACAGGAAAGTTGACTACTGTTCTATTACGTGGCTGTATTTGAAATTAATTTGATCAGGCTTAACCTCTAGCTCACTTCTGCTGCTTTAAGGATTTCTGTATCCAGAAATCCCATTTCCTTGAATTAATTCCTAGTATTTCTTTGAGTGATTGGATAAATAACCAAAAAGTAACATTTTAATCCAAACCATTTTTAATCAATTCTCTTCAATTCCCAGGAGGCTGGAATTATGACAAGTCTAAGAAGCTGGCCAGCTACCTGAATTAATTCTATTTAATATAAAACAGGGGAAGGGTGAAAAGAAAAAGAAAAAAAAAAAGAAAAGCTCAGGGTTTATCATAGCTGCCAATAAACTTCCCAGCAGGCAGTTGGGAAGTTTCACACAGTACCTCCAGCAAAATAACCTCCAAGAGAGATGTTGCTAGATGTTCCCAGACAACTGTTAAACTGGGCAAGAAGGAAAAAGAAAACTGGAATAAAATTCAAGAGTTTGCCAGGAGCCTTGCTGAACTGTTAGTCACGAAGAAGAGGCTAGTGCTTTCCAAATATAAAGGAACACACCACAGCTTTGCAGAAATCACAAATGTGAATGAACCACGGTTTCCTACACTGTATCAAGACTGCTGTGGCGAAGCTGGAAAGCCTGAAGTGGAATTTATTTGCTCACACCCTGTTTTTGTCAGAGGATTCTCAGGGCAACCCAAGTGGTCTTCACCAGAATAAGGTGGTGGGAAAAACCTGGTGTATATCTTGTGCTTTACTGCAGTTGTTCTTCAAATAAGAGCATAAACTATATCCGGAGGTAATACAGGAATGTTTGTATTTTCCTTTATAATTCTTCATTGCCAAAACCACAACAATGTTTTTCAATTAACATCGAGCCTATTGCACATCACACTGCAGAAACTTGCTGACAGTGGCCATTGGGGTTATCTAATGCTCCTGATACAGCTGCATTACTTGCATATTTGATACAACCTTCTGTCCCAGTGTGGAAGACAATGAAAAAATATTTAGGAGGTAAGCCATCAGAAACAAATAAAAAGCTATCAGAAGGTAAAAGAGCACATCAAACCAAGCTTGCTTATGAATAACTGGTATTTATACCCTAAAGCCAACAGAAGAGAGAATTCTCAGGATATGAATGCTGTCACACAGCGGAAAAGAGATCTGTCAAAGGCTGTTTAGCATTACTGAATACTGAGTGGGGTTAAGTGAAGACAATTCCAATAACTTCCATTTTAGATTAAAAAGAAGAAGGGACCCGGTTCCTGTGATCCTATAATTGTAAAATAGAAAGAAGAAAACTGCAGCATATTTTATTGAAAATAATTTATATGACCCTGAAAGTGAACTGCCTTTATTCTACTGATCTTTGAGACTCATTTGTTTTAGGTCTTTTTTGCAAGGCAAGGGAGGGGGAAAGTAGCCTAACAGAAGTTTTTAAAACTATCTGAAAATCTATTTCAGCATGTTAATAGACCAGTGAGAGAAGTTACACACAGTCTTGAAAAATGATTTGACACCACTCATCCTACCCATTGCAGCTGATAGACACTTTAAAACTCAGTCTGTGATTCAATTAAATAGAAAACTAGAAGTAAGAGTTTTTTGGCAGGGAGACTAAATTATATCAACTATGCGAATCACTTGTCAGGAATCTAGCAGCTGTTTTCCTAAATTCATGGACAGCCAAGGGAAAACTAAAGCTGTGAGAGTTACAAGCTGCTCACCAATTCATCCATTCCTTTACATAGGAATAATCAAAACTCTCCAAGACCCACTGGAGTGAAAACTCATTCATGCCAAAAAAATTTCCGCAGGCTTCAATAATCTGCCTGCAAGATTACACTTGAGGTTCCCTAAAGAGGGTACTAGGATATGATACTAACAGTGAACTGATTTGTCTCTTCCAATTATATTCCATTGCTGATGAGTATGGGGAGCAGTGAGGGAGATCCTGACTCACTAAGGGAAACAGGCTGTGCCTTCAGGAGTAGAGGGAAAAGAGTGAGGGAGGGGAGGGAGAAGCAAGTGCTGAGGTCCTTCTGAAAGCAGGAGCTCCTAACTCTGAATTTGTGCTGTTAACTCTACTAATCCACCGCATGCCCATGGGATAACCACCCAGCCACTGCCGCTGTGGGCCACAAGGCCAAAATATGTACACCAGTGGTAGCAGTGCTCCAAAGGACAGCTTTGGAGTTTTGACTTCATGAGCTAGGGCTTACCCTGAATGGGGGTAAAGAACCATTGACTTCCAACTGAGGGTAATTGTTCCATGAAATGCAATGAGATAACCTATACACAACTCAAAGCTTCAGTAATGAGTGGCTTATCTTAGCCTCTGGAAGTGTTCTGTATACCTAGGACAATTATTCCAGCCACATAAACAAGATCTCTTCAACCAATACCTACTGAATTCTAAGCACCTTGAATTCTGCTGATGCACAATGAAAATCACCTTCAGCAATAGTTTCAGAAAATCAGTGGTTAAAAGATAGGTATATGCATATACATATACATTTTTTATTACATTTAAGGACTGTATACAAAGGTCAGATTCATATTTTCCCCTCCACATAGAATATACCATTTCCAAGTATGGTTCATACCAAAAGCTCTCCAATGGCTTCAGCACTTTAAAGGGGTAATTCAATTGCATAAAATATAAGAAATATCTTTGCCATAAATGACTCTCTTAAATTATGTTGTGTTTTCTTCCTGCATACAGGTTGCACCAAAGCCATGCTGAATGCTGGTAGCTGTCAGTTGATACACGGACCATAAAGATCTGCTGTGATATTTTGATATTTTTCTCATGTATGCCAAGCGGCTGGATACCACAAATATATGATGCACAGAACAGAAATTTAAAGCCACAGTTGCTTTCCAGACTCTGTTCCTGCAATAAATCCGGGGCTTCCAGGGGCCTAATTACATATTTTAAATGAGGCATACACTTAAATGCCTTACCAAGACAAAACCTTTTTCTATAAGCTCTCCTGCTAGCTATTTTTACCCATTTTCTAGCACAATGCAAAATGGATCTCCCGCTTGGGTGCTCTGATATACAGTGAATAATTAGAGCTGAATGGAAAATAGAAACATTTTTCATAAAAATGCTCCCCCTCTATTCATCTCAAAGTATTCCAACAAGCAACTACAGTGATAAAATTAGCATTTATAATAACAACAATGTAAAGCAATATATAGATATGTAAAACAACTAATAGCAACAATGAAGAAACTATTTTAAATTACCTTCACCTAAAGTAAATGACTGGCTCAGTGAATACTGCTATTAATTTCCACAAGATAATTCAATAGGTAAAGTATATTTACTCAGTGGGAGCTGTGGTGTCAGAATCTGGCCCCAGTGAGTTGGCATTCTAATTCAATTTGCTGACTGCCTGTATTGGCAGCATTTTAAATGCAGGTTTAGAGTAAATAAACTAGCAAATGAATACTTTGCAATAACTGAAGATTGCTTGCTGATATCAACCTTTTTTTTTTTTTCCATTATGATGTATGCATTCAGAGAAAGTTTGGGGAAAAAAGAGTAAATCAGTAACATTCTTTTGCATAGGTAATTACTCCACTCATTATTTTAGTAACTAATAGTGAAGATATTGCATGGGTATATCAGCGTATAGTTGTTGGCTCTGAAATACTATTACCATAAAAAAATATAAAATTGTATGAAAACACACGTAATAAAACTTTGGGATTTTTTTAATCAACTGCTTTTTCTGGCTTGGTTCAAACCCTTCCAAATAACAACAAATTACTGTATGCTCCAATGATTCAGATGCAATAGGAGAGAGACACTGTTTTATAAAACAATAGTATTGTATACTGATAAGAAAAGAAGCGTATCTTGCAGGCAGCATAAAATAAATCACTTCTGCTTACCAAAGATTGTGGTACTAAAACTAACCTTTTTCATTTAATTTCCTTTTTCTTCCTCTCTCTCTCCATCCTCTATTTTTCTCTCTCCATTTTCTCTCTTTGTCATTCACCCCATTTGTTTTTCACCTTCTCTCCTCCCTTGTATCATTCTGTGAAAGCTGATTGTCCATGGAGAAGAATTCACAGAGGACATGTAACATTCTACAGTGCAATTCCAAATCATGCTCATACAAGCTGACCTTATAGTACATGGCAGATTTTTCAAAGGAGGTTGTTTTATACAGCTATGGAAGTGAACTTAGTTCTTTGTTTCTTATTAGAAAACTAATTCCCCTTCTAAGTGGATGATCTATCAGAATTGAAAATGAGTAGCTTATCATAGCATTGAAGAAAGTGGATTTTGGTTGAGAAAATAAGCAGGATACCTGTTACTACCTTCATACTATGAGTGCAAGTTAAAACAGACATCCGATAGTGAATTTATATTAAAATTATTGAAAATAACTGTGCTTAGCTGAATCTCAAAGGTAGTTAGAGCAAAAAGCTCAAAGGCTAAGAAGATTAAAGCCAGGAAAAAAATACAAGAAAAGAAAATAAAGTGAGTTCAATAGATGAGAAAACAAAGGATGATGAGCAAGAAACTAGTTGAAAAGTGATGGCATTTTGTTAGGCGTGTGGAAATTTTAGAAGACAGGGATGCTTGCCAAGGTTACCATTAAGGAAGATTGTCAGGGTTCATTTTTTTCTTTATTCTTTTATCCTGTTCTGTCACAACATTCAGGTGCAAAATGGTGTCAAAGATATTGAATCATTGGTTCCAAAACAGCTGAGTAACTGAATAGTGCACCCAGTGTTTCCTCCATTCTTCCCATCTTGTCTTCCCATCATGTATTTTAAGCCATTTGCTGGCTTTTTTATTTCTTTTCATTTGATGTAGATTGCTGTTTCTTTAACTGTATTTCTTATCTGCCTTCTTTTATAATGCTTTTTGTACAGCCTGGTTTTTTTCTTCTGCTTTCACCTACAATCTGTACCTCCCCTCCCTTTCCATACTTTCTAGCGTTATTCTCATAAATGGTTGACACTGCACTCAGACAAGTTCCCAGTGTCTCCACTGCTCACCTGTAGCTTACCTTTCTTTTATCTAAGCATTCTAGTTTCTGCTGTTACAGTTTTCATGAAGTAACTTAGTTAAATGAAGAATTTGGGGACTATTAACAGCTTTCAACAAATTGTAGTTGGGTAATTTATTTAATGGAAAAAAATATTGTTGGTTTCATATTTTTCACAGATGAAGAAAGCTAGTATAAAGGACTACATCCATTTGTGGTTTTATGAACCCACAAACCTCCAGAGAGCATTGCTAATCCACACAACGTCCTTGAATGATGGATTTTGCATTTAAATCTGTTATTTAGAGGAAAACTATATAAAATGAAAAGTAAATGGAGAACAACTTGTTGCCCAAGTTCCTGTAGAGAATCGAGCACATTCTTTACGCCAGAAAATACAAAGGGAATAACCTGCACATGAAATGAGAGCTGCAGCTACCATTGCTTTCAGTAGCTCCATGAACCTGACAGCCCAACAAGTTCCTGCAAAAGCCCTACCTTACAAATGGCCTTGACATGGATTGAGCCTGGCAGGCTGGCACGTTAGTTCACTGTGCTTTTGGCATATGACAATCTATTTTGTGAAAAATTTTGATTTCCTAAATAAGTCTAGTTTTCTCCTTTTGGGGGAACTACATCCTTCCAATTTCTTTGTGCCTGTGTCTGTGGGATTTGTTTGAAGACAGATATCTCAAACACACAGATAAGGACTGGGGCCAGCACAGAGTCTGGTCACCCAGCCCTTCTACTAAACCTCTACTGAGAAAAAGTCACCATGCAGCATCACTAGGAATGCCGCCAGCAGGAAGAAACAATCAAATAGCCCTGTGAGCAAAGGCATAAAAGCTGTTTACTACTTCTTGGGTGCGGCCAGGATTATCAAGGCTAAAAAGGTGACAGCAGTTACTGTCTTTGGTAACTCATGTGAACACAGGTTAAGTAAAGCATTGTTTTTCATCCATTGTTTTTCATCCTCTGCTCTGTACTACTACAATGATGCTACAACAAATATCAAGTAGATAGGAAAGCAATGTGTCGTAGATTGTACATGCGGCAGCCTGATCACCTAAATCCAATAGTTTTGAGAAGACAGTGGCAGGAGAAAGATGTAGACTTAAAGTGTTGAGAGGCAGTGGTGATGCGCAGCCAGGAGGCACTAGGGAGCGAGGGAGGCTAGAAATACTCCTGTGGTAGAGGAGAGGTTACCTATGTGAGTGTTATACATTTTATGCTTATATTGTTACAACCAGACAGACTGTCTGGTATCTGGCAAGCAACGTAAAAAAAAAGAAATTAAATAATTTTTTGAATGTATTGCTTTTATTTTGTAAATTTTTTTACTACTTTCCTCCCCTCCAATTCTTCCCAAAGATTTATTGTCCTCAGTACAGAATTTATAAAGTTCCATTGCCCACTTCTCAGAATCATGCTGCGTTACCTGTTGACCTTGTCTACATTTCAGACACTTGTCAAAAGCAGATCTTTATCATAAAGAACAAGACTCGATTCTTCTGCCTGAAAGCAACTTGGGGAGGGGTGAGGGTTTTGATCATATTGCAAGGTAGAATGTTTCTGGAATGCGTTGCCAAAGCATGTCTATCATCAAACCTGCACCAAATCCTTCTCTTCCTGCTCAGCATTTGAACAAATCTGTCAGCTGCTGGAAGTATTTCAGAAGCATGGATAAAAAATTTTTGATGTTTCACATTATTTAGCTCCACAGATGTAAACAATCATTTTGACACATTGATGGGCTTTTTTACACTCTATAGGAAACTGACACTAGCATCAGCTTCTTTGCATAACATCTCTTTTGCATTAAAGAAAGGGCATCTTTATACAAGTGAGGAACTTAACAATCTTAATTTGTTTTCGTCTTCCAGCTCAAATGACTAACAGTGAGGTATACAAGCATGTAGACACAGGTGTATACATATATGTCCATGCGATACATTCACGACACAAGTCATGAAATGTTGCACAATGAACGTGCATATGATCTGTATCTTGTTACCTTACCCATTTTATCCCAGGACTTAATCAAATAACCTGGACAATTTTAAAAAACACCCATTTTATAAACCAATATGAAGTAGATTTTTTCCCTTTCATTATATGACCGATGGTGAAGATACCTCAGTGACCTAGATATTCCTTCCATATTAAAAGATAAGTCAATTACTTATTTAAAGGTGTTTCATATTCATTAATTTTTAAAGTCCCCTCAGAGCTATGCATAGTTAGACTCCTTGGCAAAATCCTGGTCCCTTCATTATCCTGAAATTTTGACACAAATAACATACTCATTGTTTTATCCATGGTGCCAAAGGTATCTAACTTTATAAGTGAAGGAATAAATGAAATCATTCCAATCTCAGCTGAAAAAAACAAACACAAACCCAACCAAATAAAACCTTGTCTGAACATCTTTGAGATATTTTGTGATCCTGAGAAGTAGCATGGGCAGAATGGACAGCAGTATGGAATGCAGTAAAAGTTCATCCAACCTCATATTGTCCTGATCTATCTAACTCTTGCTTTGGTCCCTCTGATCAACATCTCATCAAGAAAACCTTTAAATTGTAACACACCATCAACCATTTTGTGTTTTATAATGTGCTATATCAGGACTACCTCCAGGAGATTCATCAAATAGAATATCCAATATACAAAAGGTGACCAAGGTAGGCAGGTAAGTCACAGGGAGAAAACACAGATACTTAACAGCCCTTTACGCCAGTAAAGCAAAAATGTGACAAGAAATAAAACCCGGATGTTAAAACAAAAGAAGTAGGTTAACAGACTCAAAGCAGCACAGGAAAGGGTAGTCAAGTTCAAGTCAAGGAGCACAATCAAAAAGTAGATGAAATATACCTTGTATTATAGGAGTTAAAACCAAAATTCTGGTGGTTCTTTCTGACTTTATGAATAAGTGAATATATGCTTAACTTCAAAACTTAAGTAAAAATAATATTTTGCACTTGAATATACTTTCAAGACTATGAATAAGCTTTAAAAACTGCAGTGAAAGTACTCTGTATCCTTTGAGATATTTGATGGACATATTTTACAGGTAAGAAAACTGAAGTTCAGTGAATGAATTGATGTGGTCAAGACCATGTGACTGATGCTGAGAAAAATATGGCAGAAAATCTAAAACCTTTGCTTTAACCACTAGCAAAACCCAAAAGTTTATACAAAACAAGAAAAAAACAACACAAACTATGATAACTTCTGTAAGTGCCAAGGTTAAATTGTGTAAGATATATTATCTACCTGCCCAAATAGATAACTTTTTAACTACAATGTTATTATTGCTATTTGGTTTAGAATACACATAATACTTTTATGGTGATATAATATACTACAGTATAAGAGGGCTGCTTGTCTGGGCAATTTGAAGCAGAACGGTCAAATAACAGTGGTTAAGTAGTCAATCCATTCCACCGCAAATGAAAAATTCCTAAAAGCATTTTTCCCTAGTTTCTCCTGAGATGTTTGTCTGTCTAAGTATTAGAGCTGTAAGTGACATGTCTATCAGAGGGCTGGTGCTAATTTTCATCACAGCTTGTTGACTAGGATCATTTGAAACACACTTACCCTGAAGCAATAATGCATCATGATTTCCTTATGTCCCGTTTTCTTCTTAATACTGGACATTCAGAATTTTAAGTGCCTCTGCATGCCCCACCTGCATGAAACTAGGAACATGTATGTAGTTTTACAATAGTCATGCTTTTGACATGCTTAGACATCCACACACCTATATGAGAACTAAGAAACAAAGATAAATGGTATGACAAGAATTCAGAGTTCGGTGTGATATTGACACAGGCAATTAAATGGTTTATAATGCTTTTAAAGAAAAAGTACACTGAATAACTCCAGCCAAATACTTTTAGTGCTATTATAATAATAAAATTACAGTCTGGAGTAGTAAACTAAACTCTGACAACTCTGCACACTCTCTCCATTCTCCTTCTCCCTAGCCACAAATACATAGTATAAAAAGGCAGAATGGAGTAAGAAAAAGTACACACTAACCTGAACATTTTCTTTTTCTTTTAACAAAGAAATCTATGTTTCATAATTAATGGCTACTTCTTGAAGTTTCAGTTCTGCCACACTTAACCAGACTGAGAAATATTTGCCCAGAGTGTTTTCTTACATCTTTCAGTGGTGCTACTTATTGTACAAAATACAACACAGTAGAGGAAGCATGGCACAATCAAGGGTACATTGTCTTCAGTAGGTTTGTAGAATCTCCTATTCAGTGTCTAATCAGTACTCCAACTCAACTGTAAGCAGCTTCTGCCTGATAGAGACAGCAGTGGGCACTTTTTTGTTGTGAAGTTCACGTTTAAAGTGAAATATTATATATATTGTTATATATATGGCACTTGAGAACACAATATCCATATAAGCGATTTCTGCTATACTTTGGTAGAAGGATGGGAATGAATCGGATTTATTTCAACAGGGGATACTTTTGCAATCCCAGTTCTCACTCAGAAAAGCAACACATATTACTGAACACCTGGGGAAATCACCTAAAATGTACATACATCCTGAAGTCTAGAATCATGGTCACAGTTGCCAAGTAACTACTTTTTCAGAATATAATAGATCTGATTATGGTCACTTTTCTTTGTGGATAACTGGAAAGAAATGGAGAAGTGCCTTTCCTAGAGTTTTGCTGTAAATACAGCATGATGAGCAGTCCTTTTGTCAAATCCCTGTGGGCTAGGCAGAATTGTAAAAGCAGCTTAAGAAAGAGGTGTTGCACACATTTCAGTATATTTAGATTCAAAATACGTTGTTCTTTGGACCCTTAACCACAAGATAGCATTTCCTCCCTGTTAGCTCCTTGCTCTGAATGAATGGTAAATGAGGGGTTTTAGAACCAGCCAGAAAAAGGAATTTACATCCCACATTAATACTGGAATTCCAAACAATGTTTAAAAAGCTTGCCAAGAAATAGAATTTTTCATTGAACTAAAAGGTTTTATTTGTATATTGACTTTTCTGCTACACAACACAGGAATGTTGACTGGAGAAAGTTACATTTTAAAAGGAAAAACTAAATCAAGGAGTAATGAGAGAAGTATTTTTTTTCTTGTTTTAACATGTTGACCATCTGACCAACATGCACTCCTGTCTTGTACAAATAGGGAAGTGTCATTTTGGTTTGCGAGGCCCTGGTGACATAGAATGAGAAAAGTCAACAGTAGGACACCACATTAAGTCAATAACTTTCTGCATCAAGCAAGTAATGATTTTCTTTTCTCCCTCATAAGACATTTTATCTGTGCATCCTGTTTTGCTGAGAAATGCTGTAAAACTATTCCATAAGCAATCACTAATAAGATTACAGCTCTGAAGGGTGCAAAGATAACAAAAAATAGGCAAAGGAAAGTCCACATATTCTTTATTAAAAATATGTAGGTTTTTCCATATATCCAAATGTAATAAAATAGTATTTCAAAGGGTGAAGATAAGTCATATCAGTGAAGAGTAAAAAAAAAATCCAGAACACTTCTATGTTTTTGTTTTTAGGAGATGTAGGAATTCAACATTAACGTCTTCTTTTCATGAGAAGGAATTAATGTTATCTATATGCCCTCTTTTCTTTTTGACTATATGTCACTTCCCTGGAGGTTTATGTGAATTTTTTTATTGTACTGTGGCTGGCAGCCACTGTATCTCTGAGAAAATAATGTCAAACTGCTAATTACCGTGAGCAGTGTTTAAATAAGCTGATCTGAGCTGTTGTATTTCAGTTCCTTCTTTCTCAAACACTAGCTGAACATCAGACTGCTCCATTCTTTAAGTGCCATATGTATCTCTTTAATTGTTTCACTGGGTCTGTCATGCCTTGTATTCACATTTCGCTTGGGTGAAGCATGTGTGAATACACATATGTATTTCACAACCATAACTGCATCTTTTTAAATGATATAATCCTCTTTGCTCAGGATTCTGTCTTTGCATTACAGAATTCAGTACAATCCCTTTTTCTGTGTGTGTATTGAGATGGACGTGAAGAAATGAGAGGAAAATAAGAGGGGAATAAAAAAAGATATGGTGAAAATGTAAAGCTGTTTCAAATCATGCATACTTCCTGCTAAGATCCCATTCCCCAGAGAGATATGAACAAGACAAGTGTTTTGATTAACATCAAGAATATTTCAAGCAGCATTATTTACAAAAGTATGTAGGGATGATATTGCATAGTAATGAAGTATCATAAAATCATCAGTGTTGATATGGAAAAAATATTACTGCCCTTCTTTCTTTAAAATAATAATTCCTATGTTATTTTTATTGATCTATTATCATGCCCTGAGGCAAAATAAAATAACTTTTCCACAAGAAGCTTTAGACAAAGCTGTAAATGAGGAAATTTTCAAGATACAAGCTTAAAGCTGGTCTTGGATTTGGGCACTAAAATCAATAAACTAATTTTAAAATACAATCTTGTTGGGAACTTTTGATTCTCACTATTTGAAAATGAAGAAATGAATTTCATAGTGGAATTAAAAAGACGTTAAAAAGGATGATGACACCACTTTCATTATTTTCCTCAGGAAACTGAACACAAAAATAATTTGAGTAACTCTGAATATACAGCCCTCAACATTCAAGCATAGAGGTGAAGACCTAGCTTTTCATCTTCTCTCTTGTCCAGAACTAACTGGGATCAGCTGCAGTTGGACAGCACATCTCACACAGTATGTGTAAGCTGCAGAGGCATGTATGCTTATCATTATGAGAGGAGCTCTATCAGTAAGCCCTTTTCTCCCACCACCTCTCCTCTGTTAACAAATCCTTATCCAGTAATCAGATAATTAACTGGTCATTGAAAGAATGGAACAGAAATGTCAGCTTGTTCTCTCCAAAAATGGCATAGCCAGCAGACCAGTGTTTTGCAGAGCTGCTAGTACTGGCACACTTCAGCATCACTAATTTACGATAGCAACTTCGTTTCCCTCTAACCTTTTCTGAAAGCTGTAGTTTAGGGTTTTTTCCCAATTGTCCCTACTTTGAAAAGTCAAATTGTGTAAAAAAAGGAAGAAAACAATATTCTAGGGCTGGAGAAAATACCCTACAGAGACTATTAAAGAACTCAGTCTGTTTAGTTGAACAAAAAGAAAATTATTCCCAATTAAGACTAACTCACCGACTTCAGCTCAGGGGTAGTTGAGTGAGGTGTGATATCTGATTGTCTTCATATCAAAAGGCTAAGGGATCTCACAGTCCCTGTTGATCTCAAGAACTCTGGATCATTTCATGCCAAATTATTTTCTTCTTCCACCTGCCATGGTGT
Organism: Ibycter americanus; assembly: GCA_035590275.1. Classification (NCBI taxonomy): domain Eukaryota; kingdom Metazoa; phylum Chordata; class Aves; order Falconiformes; family Falconidae; genus Ibycter; species Ibycter americanus. Next base: position 80,197,518 of record JAVJGI010000040.1, on the reverse strand, counting down.
GAGTATAATTTGCAATGTATTTCCTAATATAAACATATAAATATTGCTGAAATTTACCAATTACATATCAGTTAGATTTCACTCCGTTGTGAATTGCATACCATTACCCATCAGATCACTTCTCCCTGTTGTAGCATGCATATACCATGTACTCACAAGGTTTCCTTCTCTGATCCTGTACTGCACTGTGCACCTTATAATCACCAGCATAGCTGTGTTTCTGCTGGGTGTAATCCCAGGGTAGAACTGATGGGGCGATGCTGCATAGTGGCAGAAACACTGGCCACTTCTGTCATGACTACTGTAGTGTTGGGACTTCCATCAAGTAAGACATAACATCAAATAAATATGTTTATGACAGAGAGAAGCTGGAAAGAATTCAGCCCTTAATGTTAACAGTGGTGCCTCCTACTTTAATGATTATCTAGTACTACAGTATTGCTTGTAAAACCTTAATCAGTAAAAGATAATTTAATCATGTAAGAGATTGAAGTGCTCAAGGAAGACCAAGAACAAAATGTAACATCCTCCTGCGGTCTATGTTTGTGCTAAGAATGGAAATCAATAGTAAACCTCTGGAAGAAAACAAGTCTGTGTATGCCTGTTATTCCCAAGCTCAACATTAAACAAGTGTCACTTCAGTCAGGTGCTCCTTTCTCAAATGACTAGTCTATAAAAGTCTATATTCTTCTTATATATGTTTATAAGCTTTTTGAATAACATGGGGGTGCAACATTTACACTCCAGTTAAAGCTCTTTGGAATATGCCCCGGACAGAGTGAGCTCACAGAATTATTTAATAAGGACGAATTTTAACATGTGGGATTAATGAACAAAGGAAAGAAATCAAGCTTCTTATTCAGTTAAATTTCTTTCCAACCATATTTAAATTATAATGGTCCTCAGAACTTGAAAATTTAAGAGCTGAAACATAGCTATTACACCACCATTATGGCAATGCTACTAGTTAGTGTAGGTTAGCTAAAGAGTTTATAGTTTCCATCACTGAGGGTTTTTAAGATCAGACTAGCTAGCCATCTTTCCGGATTAGTCTACGTATAGTGGAGTCTTCCCCTCTTCACTGATTATATGGAGAAACTAGTGAAACTAGCTTCAAAGCTGGTTAGGTGCTAAGATTGAGTGCTGTGATATTCCCATCATTGCAACACATTGCTTCTTTTTTTTTTTTTCTTTCACTTTTATCTGAACTCACTTTTTTAAAAAATGTTTTCATTTGGAAAATACTGTATGGTTCAAAAAAATCACTCGCTTATTAAAAAAGACCCACAAAATAGGTCTAATCAGCTAGCTTGACTAAGATTGTAATCAAGGTCTGCACAAGGAAGTTAGATGAGCCAAAAGGCTTAATGTCATGTCAGAAATCAGTGAAAACGTGGGGAAGAGAAACCAGCTCTTAAGATTATACGTGCTTGAGCTGTTTGAGCATCCAGAACTGTAGGATGGCTTGTGATAAGCAGCAGACCAAACAGGATGGAAGAAACTAGCTGGAGTTAGGTATGCAATGGGCCCCAGAGGCCCACATATCAAAATGCCCTCATATGGCTTTCTGGCCACCCATTGTCACACATTTCTGTTTTTTTATGGCATGTACTTGGAAGACATCTGGAAGGGCTGAACAGTTTGAGAGACCCTGCTCCAAAGTAACCTCACTGCAATGCAAAGATCTTTTGAAGCAAATTCTGCTAAGCAGACAACATATATCTGGTGAGAATATTCTTGGAAAATGGGAATTGTAAGTATATTTTTTTTTCAGTTTGCTACTGTAGACTTTCTAAAGTAGGTATTTCCTTGACAGGTCTGTCTACTTCCCATTGTTTAACTAAAATATGATTGCCTTTTTTATTTTAGAGATAATCCAATTATGGAAACTGTTGGAGTATGGAAATGCAAATGAAACAGGGGCTAGAAATTTAATTTTCCCCCTCAAGAGCTTAGAAAATTATTTTGTGGGAAAGTCATGATTCAAATGAGCTCAGTAGTAATACTTTTTAAATTACAGGCTGCATTTTGAAGATGCTACTGCTCAGCTTTTAAGCAAAAACTCATGCAAATGCCAAGATCACATACAGTAACTACTTAATTTTCATTCACAATTGTCTTGAATATATACAAAATGGAAAGCAGAATATTGCACTTTGTTTTTTCATGGTAAATTCATTATGTAGTGTAACTATGTTTTAAGCTGTGTCCTGTTCTAATAAACACATAGTCTCACTGAGTTTGCTGTGATCTTGTCATGCTAGTAGGGCAGGAGTATTCCTAACTCCGACATCCTGAAGACTAATGTGAAAAAGGAAGTCATATATACAAAGCGTGGTAACTTGATAACATCTGATTTTGTACCTACAGTCCTTCAGTCTTTAGATTATGACATACAACCTTTGTTTGAAAAATGAATGTAATAAATTTTATGTCTCATTAAACAAGAGAAAGATGATATCAAGATAGCTAAGAAATAGGTTGTTTACCTACCAATCAATGTACTAACTATCGCTGCAACAAATACTGAAAGTTTACTGTCTCTTATACATAAATGTTGACGTGCTTACAATGTTTCCATTATATTGGGGTATTAAATCAGACACAAAATGACCATCCAAACTTCGGACTGGTTTGTGCATGTCACTAAATTTGGGCTCAAAATGTCATAACTATACAGATTTTTTATAAGCAGTTTTACATAGCTTCTTTTTGCTTCATTCAAAAACTACATGTTCAATAGAGAAAAAAAAAGAATTCTTAAGAAACAAATAATCACTTTGAACCTCAGAAAATCATTAGACTGAAAGACTTTCTTTTATATAGCAATTCACTCGCTCCAGCTCTTTGTTTTACTTATCACAGAGTAAGTCAGAAAGTGAAAGAGATTTTAAGCTCTTCATGTATTGTTAAATGTAATTGGTGTGAGTGCATTCATCTTCAGAAATCATGTTTTCTTGCATTTTCAGAAGTCTTCTTTAATGATTTGTTCTGTGTATGTACTGATTTGTGACTGTTTCTGATAGGAAGAGTTCATGGAAGAAAAATACTCAAAGGCAAAATCAATCTCACAGCTGATGAAGAATATTGCACAACATACAGCTGGTATTTTGCATTATTTAGAAGACAGACTGAAATTCTGCTGGAATTAATTTTTTCAGTTGGTGTACTAATAGTCCCAACTGGAAAAGGATCCAATATTTTTGTTTCTTTAACTTAAGTCCATAAGTTTGCAGAAAGTACCAAGAACCACAAAGTTAGGATTTAAATCTTCACCAAAATTCTCACAAAGGCATGCAAATACTAAAATTTTAATTATCACATTATTGAGTTAGATTTTATTTACTCAGGCAGGCTGCAGTTCTCACTGTTTCCCAGATTTTCCAAAGCTGAGTTTGATGCAGTCAGTCCACTGGACTTAGAAACTTCAGCAAATTCTGCCTGCCACTGAGCCCAGTTTCATTTAGAGCATATAGCAGTTTGAGTCATGAAGGTCAGATCCTCAAAAACGTTAATTCCCAGCAATGGCAATTAAGGTATAAAGCACTTTTAGGAATCTGTACCTCAGTTCCTCAGAGCACGCAGCCTCTCTAATTGGCCAAGTTTTCCCCCATTTACTGTCTTTTTCTGCTGTGTCAGGATTCCAGCAGTCTTCAAGGCCAACAACTGAACTGAAATGGAGTGCAGCTGACCATTCTTAAAACTGTTATTTTATCTCCTGGAAGAGATGATAAAAGCTGACAGGCTGATCATTTGCTTTTCAATAGCAATTGGAATAAACATGCAGAAATTTGTGTGTATTTGTAGGGAGGGGTGTTAACTAGTTCTTTCACTGTTGGAGCTTTTGTCTTTCTGTATTTCCTTTTTTATTAAAATTCTAGGGAAAAAAATTCCACACAGCTGGGCCATTCATTCACTCTTGTTATCTTGTTATCTCTTGCTTGTTTGTCAAAATGCAAAGATCACTCGTGCCATGGCAGCAGTAAGCAGAACCTGTGGAAGCTAAGCAGGATGGAGTCCATAACAGCACCAGCAATGAAATGGTCATTCTGTTAGGGAGAAGCTGGTTTCTGGCCTCAGCTGGAAGCTGATGCTGTTTCACTATCAAAGTCAAGAATAGGACAGTGTCCTAGCAGCAAGCGATGGTCAAACGTCATTGGAAGAGGAAGAAAGGACATTCATACCCATGAGATTCACAGCCTCCATTCTGAAGAGAAAGGAAAAAAAGCAGCAGAGGTTGGTAATTTCCTCCTAAAGGCTTCATCTGTCCACTGCAGCTGACACCCTACAGCGTGCTGCTTCCAAAGACCCTAGCTCTTATAACTTACTGTAAAGTGGATGAAGTTCATCCCTCACATTGATCACAACCCCATATTCCCTTCTATTTGTGTCATGCAGTTTCTTTCAGGAGCAACCTCAAACTGATCAAAAGTGAGTACCAGTCTGTGAAGGCAGGAGACTCATGTGGTATACATGTTTATTTTCCTGGTTGAAGATTTAAAAGGATTAGGAATATGTATACTACAGGACACCAGGACAGCTTTGGCTCCCTTGACCATTAAGATGATATTCCACATATTCTTGTACGTGGAAAGAATACTCCTGAAAACGGAAAAGAGTCTGTTTTCTATAAGGGGACATACTTACCTAGTAAGAAAGGCTTTAAACACAGATCAAGAGGAAGGGATAGTGTGAGTGACAAAAGTCCATAAGTAAGCATAAGGGTATCAAGTTTGCTTGAGTGGGAAGGGGTTAGGATTATTCAGAGTAAGATTCAAAGACGAAAAAGGAAATAAAAGGCCAGACTGCTTAGTTATGTATGTTAATGCACAGTATACAGGGAAAAAAACCAAGGCATTTGACAATATAATTAATATGACTGAAAGACTAATACCAAAACAATACAATTTGTTCAGAAAGACAAAGAATGATCACAGAACTGTGTCTATTGCAATCCTGAGAGAGGGAAAGGGTTATCTAAAAACTAGGCAAACTTCAATGCAGAGAGAGAACTTGTAGACACTATCTAGTGAGAACAAGGATTAAGGGATAAAACAAAGCCTAAAGGAAAAATACTAGGATCATAAATTAACCCTAGGCAGAGAGGTAAGAAGTGCTGTAGGAGATTAATTTGGTTAAAGTATAAAATCCTCATTGACTCCACCAAAAGAAGAAAGTATAAACACTGTGGATGTTAGATAACTTATCGAAGATGAAAATAAAGAAGCAGCAGGTACATGTAACCACATTAAAAAAATTAAAACAAAAAAATAAAAAACCAGGGCACGAAATAAGGTGCAACTACCAAGAAACTACTTTGGAAAAAATAACTCATTCCATCATTGACTTATTATAATAATTGCATACTTTTAAATAGGTCTTCAATTTGTTTTGTTAATTGTAAAAAGGAAGATCAAGGACTACTCTACTCAATAGAGAGGAAAATAGTTTATAAGTGAATTTGAGCACAAAGGTGTTTCATCCCTTTTTTTCCCCTGGCAATCTTTACTAAACAAGCCAGCTGTAATCAAGTGACTAATAGAATTAAGATGGTATCTTCCCAGAATATTCTGAAGATGATCAAATAAACTGTTTGCAGCTACCTGGAAAATAAGGAAGAAGTGACATGCAGATGGCAGCCAACATGATTTCCCCGCCCCCCCCCAAGAATAAATTTTGTCAATCTAATCTAATCTAATTTCCTTTTGGACAGGATGGCAAGCTGAATGGAAAGGAGGGAAGTCACTGAGGTCATTTATCTTGGCTTTAATAATACTTTTGATATTCTCACATGATCTTCCCATAAATTATACAAGAAACACACTCTTGATTAAATTCTTATAAGGATGAAAAACCAGTTGACTAAGTAGCATGGAAGGATATGTCAAGTGGAGTTACACATGTTCTCCCATTGCTTATCTCCTCTTCAATAGTTTTATTAACACCTGAATGTTGCAATGGAAAACGTGCTCATTAAATTTGTAAATGACGTGAAGATATGACCTGAAAGAACAATATGGACAAATACAAAGTACAACATCTGAGCAAAAGCAATAAACTGTTATAAATGTAGGACAGAAGACAACTACATGACTTCTGCTCAAAAATAGGTCTGGAAAAGTTATAGAGCATGATAAACTGAAGGAGTTTCACAGTGTTGTTTAAAAGGCAAACATCTTATCAAGAAGTATAAACCAGAGCACATCACGAAGCAATCCTGCTTTACTTTTCACCAATAATGCTTCAGCTGAAGTAGAGAGCTGTGTTGCAGAAAAAGGATGGGAGCTAATTGGAAATAATCCAGAGGTCACAGTAGGACACAAATGAGTTTAAAAGCAGTAAAGAAGATTCAAATTGGATATTGTGAGGTATGTGGTAACAAATTTCTTACCATTATCATACACAGAGATTGCCTAGGACAGCTGTGGTCAGTGAAGGTCTTTAAGAAGAGATTAGAAAAGCATTTGTCAGGAATGACACTGGCAGAGTTGATTATGTCTTGGAGCAACAGAATGAACAAGGGGAATACCTGAAGTCCTTTCAGCACTGTGCTTCTGTGATTCTTTGTTTTTCTGCAATTTTGTCTAATGTCCTGAGTTTCTTCCTTTACCTGAGTTTGAAAGTTCTGTGTGTTGGCTTCAGGGGTCGTTTACCGGGAAGCTTTGTATAAGAGTAAATCTGACATCTTCAGTTTTCCATAGGTATAATTCTAAAACTGGTTGTTGCAAAGGGATATGCATGGGAGCTGAAGCTGTTCCTTCAGGCAGAAATATTCATGGGATGTGTCCTTCACATTTAATTTCTTGCCTTGAGCACACAACTGTGTTCTCAAATATTTACCTTACATAAACTTATCTCTAAGACATTTTCATCTATAGGCTGCAACCAGAAAAAGAGAGAACATGATCCAAAATCTAGGCCTATTCATTTTAACACAGAATGGGTAGCTTGAAATTGTGTGCCCCAAGGGACTATTAACAAAGATAGTATTCAAATTAGTTTAAAGCTTGCAGACATGTTGTGAGTAATGTGTGCCCATTTCCCGCAAGATTAAGATTTTCTTTTGTTCCCAGTAGTGTATGCAACATGAATTAATGCAGGTATTTTATTGCATATGTGGAAAAGATATCAGACTCATCATTTATCTGCAATGGAAAATACACAAGAGCATGTTTACTGGGTTTGCAAGCACTACTGTAGTTATGTCACACACTAAAATAATTTCCCCCACAAGGCTTATAAGTTAATTGGATCTGATTTTTCTTTTTTTTTAAACATTTTTATGAGTGGAATTTACATCTGTACTAGAGTAGGATAAATGCAGAATGAATGAGGAAAAATTTAAATATCAAGTACAAACCAATTTCCTACTCAAATTCAGTAGGATTGTACTTTTTCATAAGATTTTGGTAAAAAAGTTGTTCTCTTTTTACTAATATCAGATCACTATTAATTACACTGACTACATAGTATTGTCTGTAAGAACTTACATATTCTTTCCCAGTGTGTTCTCAGAAATCAACTATAGAAAAGTATTTTAAGAAAATGAGAGTGAGTTGCTTTAGGCAAAGCACCATTCTCTTCCCATTAATCAACTTTCCTCCAGACTGAAAAGAAAAAGGTTTTTTATTTTAGTTTCTGCTTAGATGGATACTTGATCCTTGTAGTGTAACAGCAACTAATAGTTAAACTCAATATTCTTGGTAAAGTGGTAATTACAGCAGATTATTCAGGCAGAGCAGAACAGGAATCCAGATTTTGAAACCTTTAAAACTCCTGAGAGATGTAACAATTTTTGACAGTGAAAAAGAAGACGAAAATCTAAAGAAATGAGGAAGTAGGTCAAAAGGACTGCAGCCTGTAGACCAGAATTAAAGCCATAAAGCTCTGCAGCATGAAGGCCTGTAACACTTCTTTCTAGAGTGAAAAGGTATAATCCTGCAAGCATGATATGAAAGCAAATGGAATATTACATCAGGTTTTAAGCATGAAGGAAAGGGATCATATATAATATGAAGCCACAGCAGCTGCCAAACAATAGGAGACAACTGGTCCAGCTATAGCCAGTTCAAAATGTTTCAGAGGTCAGTGTCAGATCCAAAGAACAAATGGCACAGAGCATGTGCGTAGGAAATTCTGTACTTACTATCTTGCTTCTTCACCTAAAACTGATTTAGATCCCAGGTGAAAGTACAACCTTCCAATTTGTGTCCACTGGTAATGCCTTATACCTTGAAGCTTGGAGGCTTCAGTAATAACCCTTGCTTGCGTGCAGAAAGAAGAGTGGCCCAGAGCTGTCTGAGGTTCCATAAAGCAAGAACCCCCTGGTAGCATTTATTTGGGGAAAAGTATATAACTGAGTGGGCTGGCATGCACCCGCCTTTCAGCTGAATTAAAATTTTTGGAAAAGATCAGTGAAGATTTGGTTTATATTTCAACTTGGGAGATAGTAAAACAGTGACCGAGCCGTGGGAGGAGCAAGAAAAGGGTGTGGAACATGCATTTAGGTTGCCCTGGCACAAATTTCAGTCCCACATTAAGTGGCAGGTGAGCTGGCAGGACCAGTGCTCCAGGTCCCCGTAGTGAATGAACACGTGATAGTAGCAGTTCTCTTCAAGGGCTCATATGATACTGATTTCTTTTTAGACTTTCTTTTTACAAGTGCAGGGATTTTTTGCGATGAAATGATACAGAGGTGCATCTTGCTGTGATACCAGTGATGTATGTGATGTAACTGATTGCTTCTGGGTGAAATTTCACAGAGAAACTGATTCCAGCAAGGCCTCCCAAGACGATACTAAATACAAGCTGTAATTCTTATACCATGAGAAATGGGAATGCTCACAAATGAGACCTTGCAGCACTTCCACTGGAGTTAGTCTGAGCCAAACTGCTGACTCTGCCTTCCCAAAACAACAAAAACTGATTGGAAACACAGAAATAGAGGAGCAAGAGGGAAGAAAAAACGTAATTAGTGGAGAACTAAATTTAAAAGAGTTCTAAACTGTGAATGAAGAGCCTAACTGAATAAATAGATAGCTCTTGTTCCTTAATAAGTACTGTCTTTCCCAGAGAGAAATGTTCAGAAATATGTTCCAGGAACCTGGCGTATAAAAAATATTATTTCACAAGGTTATCCAAAAGGATTTGGTTTTGTGAATTTCTGTGTGGGATCCCAATTGTTATTATTTGTGATATTTTCAGAATAAAATCTTAGATAACGTTTGCAGTTGGTAGCATCTAGATGAATACTAATGTAAATAATACAGACTGCTGAGAATTTTCTATAGGAATTACTTAATTAAGCTTAAACTTTCAGGGGAGTGAGGAATATAATTAAAAAAACAAACAAACAAAAAAAACACCAACAAAAAACAACACAGCAACCCGTCATCAAAATTGAAATAATATTTCTTCTTTGTTCAGGTGACTTAAATTAGATTTTCTCAGTGCAACACATCGCCTAGTAAAAATACTAACTCAGGCTTTCCCTTCCCATCAGTCAGGTCAGGTCTGTACCACTTCTGATGCAGTGCAGGTTTCCCACTGAATGCCCTCACAAGATGCTCATGAATGTCAATGGATCAGGTACCAGCCAACCTCTACCTGAATTCCAGTGAAGCCATATAGCTCACAATAAAAAATTAAGTTCCAGGTTGAATGATCTTGTAAGAGAGTTCATCTCAACACACTCAAATCAAATGTTTTAATGCACTGCAAGCTTCCTTTTGGGAAAAAAAGCTTCAAGATGGAATATTTAACCATTACCACACTGGAATTTTTAGTAATTCAGAATTGTTTGAGGCTCCTGGCAAAGGATATTCTGGGGGAAGGGAAAAGAAGCTGCAATTTCCTTCACAAACTATAGGTTTTGATCATTTCCAATAAAGTGCTATGGCAAAATTCATCAGAATACTCCAGCTAGGCATATTTATGGCCTCTTTGGGAAACATAAACACTGAGATATTATGGAAGTACTCAGCCTACTGATGGAATGTACCCTAACAACTGGCAAAAGCAGGTAAATAAGAACGAGCAGAACTTGGTAGAATACTACCTATCAAACTTTACTATTCACCTGCCATTTAATGTAACTATTTTGGAAAACAATGCTTGATTTGAAGTTATTTGGGATATGCAAGACGATAGAATATGAAGAACAAGCTAATGCAATTAGCTTCTGATCTTAGGGCTTTTAAATCACTAAAATCTGTTAACAATTTTTACCATGAGGCTGTCAGAGAGGACAAATATTCAAGGTCATTTACTTTGTTCCCGTTGAATACGTCCACATCCCTACTGATGAGTAACTACATTCTAAAGATAGTAGGAGCAGCTGTGAATTAACTGCATGATTTTTAAACAGAAGAAGAAACTGTTAACTGCTAATGTATTTGCTAAGCAAAATCTAATTTTGAGGGTTATTTTTACTCTCTTTGTTATAGCATAACTTTAGCTTCACTCTTCTAGACTGATTTCAAAATGAGAGACTATTTCATAGCTATGAATATGGGGCCATATAAAAACTGTGGCATTTTCTGAAACAGTTCCTGCACAGTTGCATTTCTTGAGAAATTTATTAATTCTGTTTGCATTTAATGCACTTTCCAGATCACAATACATTTCAACAAATAGGAAATCTGTTTTTGCTATGAGGTCATGTATATTCCAGATGAGGAGCATTTGAGACTCAGGAACCGGAATAACTTTCCAGTTAAACAAGAGCACTTTGGAACAATGGAATAGCTGCTGCCTAAGGGAAAAACTATCTACTCACTCACTGTAGGAGTTTGAAGTGATTAGCTGAAAATCCCCAGCAGAAATGAGGGAGCAAAGAGCTAGAGTGTTGAAAACTGATTCTCATGGACTATGCAGCTCATGGGTGGCAAAACACCGTTCTCTGAATGAATGAAATGTTATGAATGCTGGACGTTGGTTGTCATATTGTAAAAGCCAGCAGATAAGTTATGACTAGAAAAATATGACTGTACTGAGGTCATTGGATGCAGGAAAGAGGAACTGCAATGCCTCTATGCTTTGTTGAGAACCTGAAGAATGCTCAGGTTTAACAAAGACTCTGAGGGGAGAACAGCATAAATCTTTTCAGTATCAGATTTGACCTTAATCTATAAAGGCAAGGAGCTACATGGCAATAATGCAACACACTGCAAGAGCCCAGGCTGTGTAGCTCTTGCTGATGATCACTGCAATGTGTACTTGCTTTCTTTTTTAAAATCTGTGTATCTCCTGCACTTTGTCCAAGACTAAAATAGGACACAGAAGTTATTTTGCAATATGTGTATCCTTACTTTTTTCCAACACGTTGCCTATGTGTTTGATTGTAAAATAGTGTGTTGGGTTGACCTTACCAACTGCTAGCTGCCCACGCACCCACTCTCTCATTCCCCCTCCTCAACAGGACAAGGAGAGAAGATAAGAAATCTCATAGGTCAAGATAAAGAGAAGAGGGGATCACTTACCAGTTCCCATCACAGGCAAAACAAACTTGACTTGGAGGCGGGGGGTGGGGTGG
>JAVJGI010000040.1:80143029-80181924 GCA_035590275.1 Ibycter americanus | reverse complement strand
CCTGGGGGGCATTAGGAGGAGTGTGGCCAGCAGGTCGAGGGAGGTGATCCTGCCCCTCTGCTCTGCGCTGGTGAGGCCTCATCTGGAGTGCTGTGTCCAGTTCTGGGCTCCCCAGTTCCAGAGAGACAGGTAACTGCTGGAACCAGTGGAGGGCTACAGAGATGATGAGGGGACTAGAACATCTCCCTTATGAGGGAAGGCTGAGAGAGCTGGGTCTGTTTAGCCTGGAGAAAGAAGACTGAGAGGGGATCTTATCAATGCATGCAAATATCTGACGGGCGAGTGCCAAGAGGATGGGTCCAGGCTCTTTTCAGTGGTGCCCAGTGACAGGACAAGGGGCAATGGGCACAAACTGCCACACAGGGAGTTCCACCTGAATGTGAGGAAAAACTTCTTTAACTTGAGGGTGACGGAGCACTGGAACAGGCTGCCCAGAGAGGCTGTGGAGTCTCTTTCTCCGGAGACATTCAAAACCTGCCTGGACGTGGCTCTTTGCAATCTGCTCTAGGTGAACGTGCTTTAGCAGGAAATTGAAGTAGATCATCTCCAGAGGTCCCTTCCAACCTGACCGTTCTGTGATTCTGTGAAAGCCGAAGCAGTAGCAGCACTGTCTTCCTGCACAACATGAGCTGCTGTCGCGAGGTCTGTATAAGTGGATGTCCGCCAAGATAGTGCAACTCTTTAGATGTGTACTACTGGAAATGTGCAAAGTAGTAATTAGGGTTTTTTTACTTTTTCTGTGATGGGGCCTGAGACAGAGCCTTGCACTTAACGAGCAGTGATTAGAAAGTCCACTCACTTTGTCCATGTAATCATATTCCATATTGTATGTGGTTTTTTAACACAAATCCTTGTCTAACTGAAACCATCAATTCTTTTAATACAGGTTACTGAAGACAGGTACAATTAATTGGAAACAGAAGTCCACCACCATCATCCAGGGCAGTTGTTTAAAGAAATGGTTGAATTCTGCATCAGCTGAACTGCTGAAACAAGGTCCTCTAAATAGTGAGTGTGTGAGGAGCCTACAAATATAATGTCCCTTTCACTTGCCCTTCTCACAGAAATTATGGGTTTGTCCTCTGACAGGCCCAAGAAAAAGGATCACTGCAGGTGACTCACTACTCTTCCACTGGATCTACATAATGACATTTCCTTAGCTATCAGTCCCTCTTTCTAGTTCAAAGCTAAATGCAGCTAGTAACTGCTGGTATCAGACACAAAGTCTAAAATATTGATGGGCAACTGAAAAACATGTTGAAGAATGAGGTCCAAGATTGTTTGAAGCACCTTTAAACAGCCGCCATACAAGCAACTGAGATTGCTCTGTGCTTCAAGTATTAAGATCATTTCCTGTTGCTGCATTTAACCACTGAACTTCAGGTAAACCTCACAATCTTTCTGCTCTATAAATTGTACATTTCTGCTGTAAATTCCTTGAAAGCACATTCAGAACTACTGCACAATTTATAACCAAGCATAGAATCAATCTGTTGATTGACACTGCTGTTTTACTGATTTCAAAATTAGTAATGAAAGAATGATATTGAAGAAAACAAAATGTTGCTTTGACTATAACGAAAATGTCTATACTCTTCCACTTTTAAATGCTTATAATATTGACCACAGAAAGCTTATGAGTTAAGGAAACCAGTAATTATCAGGTTTTGATGTGCAAAATTATATTATTGTGAACAAGCTATTTTCTTGAGGAGTTCAGCGGAAGCCCTCTCCGTTTTCAGAAAAATTCTGCTGGCACATTTTAAAGCAGGGAGGGACCTTTGTGATTCTCTAGGCTGACCTTTTGTGAAGATCAGGCTGGAAAACTAAATTAAGACTGCCATAACTATTAACATGGAAAGAATTATTTAAACAAGTGGTTCGCATTGTAATGGCCATAATCTATATATCATTCAGGTATATATATATATGTGTGCGTGTGTGTGTATATATATATGTGAAATATTGAGGTCTGTTGGCAACATACTCCTGTAACAATTCTTCATTTCACGCAACCCTTTCTTGTATTGTACCACATAAGCAGCAGAGACAAGTATAAACATTCTGCAGGTTATTTCATCATAAAACAGTCCTAACTATGGTAAAATCACATAGGCATAAGATAACAATAGACTATACATTTCAACAGCAATGAATGGTGACAGGTTTTACACTAATCAAGCCCTAACAAGAAATCTCCCTCTGAAAAAAGAAACAAAGTGGAGAATTTCTCATTTATGTAATTTTTTAATCACAGTTGCCAGATTGTATTCATCAAATAAAACACATATTGCAGATAGCTGACAGATATGTTTCTATTTATAGAGGCATAAATCACTGTGTGACATTTAGCTTTAACACATTCACAATACTCAAAGGTATTGTCTTAATTACGTAAGTCTTTTTTTTTTTTTTTTAATCTGTGGAAGGGATCTGATTTATTACATACAAAAAAAAGAAAAATCTGAAAGGAAACCTGGCAGGAGTTAGAGTTTATATTCAGTGTAGGAGAAGATAAGGAGTGATCAGAAACAAAATGGCTGAATCATGACTTGTAGACGAGAAAGCAGATTCCAAGAGAACATTCCAACAGTGATGCCCATATAAAAGATGAACAAAACAAAGGTGTTTAAACAGGGAAGGGAAAGTAAAATGTCTAGTGTATGTAAATTATTTTACAGTATACACAAAAATTACAAACGCACCTTATCTTCTTGAAGGTGATAATCTTTCTGAAAAACTGCTGACTTCAGAAAACATTGGAAAAGTCAGCATATCTGAAAAGGCTGTGATAAAAATGGGTATGAAAATTGAAAATTTTATCTTAATTTTTCTGTCCCTCAAAGCACATAATGTAGAAGATGTGTGATCTTTTTAATTTCTACCCAGCAGATTACATAAAAGCATACTTAAAAATCTGCGTATTACTGAAAGTAAGACAAAATAATAAGTAAAAGAAAAGTATACAAAACCACTAATAATGAATATCTGATTTAGTGTGTCCAAATGGGAAAATACTACATTCTACCAGTGAATACAGAACAGCACATTAATCAGGAGTAAGTCTAATTGAACTAAGTCTGAACGGCACAGGAGTAAATAAATATTTACTTTTATAAAAATTGCTCCACTCTTTAGCATTCAGTCTTGCTGTAGCAGTCTTCTCTGTATTGTGGAGGGCTACTGATACGTCTCTTCTCCCAACGTAGCACCTCAGGGTCAGAACTTGCATGACCAGATGCTGATGACTACTTTTAATCAGCATATAAGGGCAGAGCTGTGCTGATTAGCAAATCCTAATGCCATTATCCAGTGAAGCTGCCAGGTGAAGTTCACCCTGTGCAATAGCTGTAACACAGTGTGAGGATGCAGTGAATATATCTAAAGTGCATTGACAAACAGATATCATTAATCATGAACAGCAGTCTCGTTAAAAACATCAGCCTGCATTTCTTTCCTAACACATGAGAAATCATGAGCCCTTCAGTCTTGTGTTCTTCTTAATTATGCTGAGATTTATGAAAGAAGGCTATTATGCTAGATTTCTCAAAAAACAACTATTTTTTTTTTATCACACACACACACACACACACAGCCTTTTCCCTTCTGTTCTAATGAGAACAGAAAGATTACGCTCCAGTTCAGCTGGAGCAAGAACGTCACTGTTGTTTCTATTAGGAAAACCTTTGTCTTAAAATAAGAAGATAGACATCAAATACATTATGTTTTACAAATTTTGGGTGTTTTTTTCTGAGATCACACATGTGGTCATGGGAAGCTTATTATTATTCTGTTTTCATTCACATTTTGTTTTGCACTAGAGAAACAAAGAAAGTTCATGTAAATGTAGTTAGTTCTTGTTGTTGCTGTCTAGTTCCTACTTTATTGCTCCCAGTGAAAAGCCAAAATTCAGTATTTCTGTACAATTAGGTATTCAGCAATGACCCAACAGAAATGTCAATCCTTTCTGACCCTGAAAAGCACAAAGACTGCAAAGGCAAAATACAATGCACCTTTCAGGCTCGCTTTGTCTTATCAGCCACAATAATATGAGGGATATTTATTATTTCTCTTAAAGAAAGTTATTTTTCTCTGAGGAAGTAATGCTCTAAAGCTCTGCTGGTAAGTGGTGTTTGCTGTGGAACTGTTCACTTGTAAAGCTCCAGGACCTGGCAGAGAAATAAGTTAAAAAGCCTCAAGTCATTTTGCTGCTTTTCTTTTTACAAAAGCAGTTTTTAAGTAATGCAAAAGAAAGATCATAGCTATGCTGAAAAATGCTTGGAGGCCAGAGCTTTGAGGATCCTTTACTGTAGTTAATCTCTCAGACTGTTGCTGTCACTAGCACTCTTTCTGAAGCATTTCCTAATTGGCTCTCTGAAAGTTCAGCTTTTTGCTCTCAGAGAGCAGCGGTGTGGCTGCTGTCAAAGAAGGAGCAGTTTAATTCAGAGTATGATGTTAAAAAAAAAATCTGTCTTTCCAGAAGCATTACTGCACATACCTTTTTTTTCCTCCTTCCTGCTTTCTTTCCTACATTAACAAAAAGGACACCACAGCTTAAAGTCCACAGCAACCTTCCAAGCAATTCCAGTTTAAAATAAGCAGTCTGGTTCTGCTCCCGCGCACATTGATGTGATGACTATGGAACAATGACCCCTGAGGTTGGTCATTCCTCCCTGGCAACAGTTTCATTCACCAAGTGCGAGAAGAGGAGCAGGGAGGAGCTGTGAGCAACTTTGCTCCTCAGGCTATGGTTTCCAGCATAGCTTAAAACAGACCCAGACCTGGCCTGGTTTCACCAGATGTTAGAATCTTTTAATCTCAGAAGGAACTTTTATGATTTCATATGTGAGGAGAAGGAAAAAAACACTTCTGTGCCCTCTGTTACACAACTGCCACAGAACAACTTCACTCAATCTACCCAAGTATTCTGTTTTGGTTTTAGATGATAGTATGAAGCAAAGTTTCTTATCCAATGTAATTACCCCCAAAGTGCAAACGTTGATTGTTTGTAGAAAAACAAAAAAAATTGTCTAAGAATTTTTTTTTTAAAAAAGAAACTTTCCACATGAGCTTCATAAAATTACTAGTCATGTGGCTAGTTGCAAAACATTTACCTAATAGCTAAGGATGGATTGGCTATTAGATGGATTCCCCTTCTGAGATAGTTCCTTTTTGTTCAAAAGACCTCAATATTACTTAATATACTGAAAAACTAAGCCAGAGTTTGACTCAGTGCTTCTCTTGCCTAGAGGTTGAAAGATTTGCCTTGCTTCCAGTGACCACTTAACTATTTAAAATACAAGGCAGAACATTATCATCAAAAGAAACTGAGATTAGCCCAGGGACCTCTGTGCCAGTGCCCATCCTTTCAGTCTTGAGCTGCATGTGATTCAGAGGCAGATCAAACACATCTGCCACACAGCTAGCAGCAGAGGGACTCTGTCACGGGAACTGCCAGATTCAAAATCCCAGCAACAGGAGAAAGCCAGCCAGCAACAACCACTGAGTCTGGATTCAGTAAGTCACCTGGAGCGTGCAGCATGCACAGCAATACACAAATTGCTAATTTGCTTTAGCAAATTTTGGTGTGCTGTTCATATTACTGGGAAGACTGGAGACCCCATAGCACAATAGTTTGGACATGCTCCTGTGGGATGGGTGATGCGTACTTAACTCATCTCAGGCAGAGAAGAGAATTGTCTCTCTTATGCCTAACAAACTGGGTTATGCGGCAGAAAAGCATTGGTGTCTCTCTGTATCTTGCAAGATGATGTCTTAGTTATCTGTGCTTCCTGTAAGAAGTGTGTGAAAGGGAATGTTTTGAATCGAAAGGTTTATTCTACTCATAATCGATTTTTTTTTTTTTTTTCTGGATGCGTCTTTTCAACAAAAAATATTCAGATTTTTTTCTATTTGAACTGACCTCCACTCTTCCTTCTCACCTGTCATTTGGCTACTGGACAAACAGAGATTTTCTTTTGGCCTGTTTTCAAAAGAAATTACTAAGGCTGTGTAGCCACAGTTCTGAAAATTCTGCTGTCCTGGAGACTGAACTCAGAGTCACTTTGAAGCCATAACATTGGGTAGAGAATGAGAGTCAATTGACTTTTTATGTTGCTGAAACAATATAAAAAGAATGTAGCATTGCTCAGTTATTCAGTCTGTATCACTGAGATTAGAATGAGAAAACACATATTCATTTATGGCATGTGTGAAACTAATACCTCTGCACAAGCTTTTCTCAAGACTAACAGGCAAAACTGCTTTGGACAGTATAAAATAAACATAAAATAAAAATAGAATGGTTTTTTGTTTAGTTTTCAAATAATATACTTCAAACAATAAAAAAAAATAATCATACTTTTTGCATTTTTTCTTTTACTAACACAGAAGAGCTGGATCCCCTATAAATTCCTTAAGCTATACTATGAAATCTCTGTCAAATCAGCAATAGAGAATGAGTATCTTATCCTACCAATTTTTTTTTTTACACTAAATTAAGTCCAGAAAGATCCTTTTTTAAAGAAGATTAAGAACTGTGAAAATGAGACAATTGTATCGCCTGTGTAATGGCTATACATATATTAGGCAAATCCTGACAGAGCAAAAATTATTTTCTGATTTCTTCCTCTCCTTTCATTACTTGTGGTCTTGTTTTGCACCTGTTCAACACTTGTTCTTACAGATGCATTTAGCTATCGTTCAGGCACTTGCAGGAGCAAAATGAGAACAGATGCGTCATAAGTACAAAATATGGGCTAAAAGGACATGCCGTAATGGGAAATCAGAGCTGAATGGGAGGAAAAACAAAACACGGCAGGATATAGAGGATGCAGACCTAAAATTAGCATAGGATAGATACATTGAAAAGACAAAATTCAGCAGATAAGGGCTCCTGGTTTATTGTCTAAAATATGCCTATCTGCATTCCCAGGGAACAGCATCAATCTGTCTTGATTTCTGAATAAATTGAGCTCTCAAGCAAAATCCCTGTAAAAGAAGGCAGCTCTATTTTTATCACTGTGACCTTTTTAGAAGGACTTTAGGGAAGAAGGAAACAAACTTGTCTAAATTTCTACTACCCAAAGTCCAATTCTGCTTTCTTATCTGCAAAATGTTTTCCAGTATTTTTTAGATATCCAGCACTGAGAGTCTTTGAAAATGCACATATCGCAACAGGCTTACTTTCAAGTTGTCTTCAACTGGTCCTTAACTGGTGCTAAAACATAATGTAAGAATATAGACCTCAAGTTCGCTGATGTTCATCAATGGCTTTGGTTAACTTTGGATCAAGATCTGAAATTAAAGATATAACCTTATGATCATGTAGGAAATTGCACAAAATCCAGAGAAGTAATCTCTTACTAGCTATATTAAATGTATTAACTGTCACAGTTAAGATTTTTGCATTATGCTACATTTCCCAGGATGAGAAAACTCTGGTTTAATTAGGAGCTTTACTAGGATTGCTAATACCTGGCTTGAACTCAAGATTGGATATGTATTCAGGGCATATGTTCTAGAATGAGGAGTGGGTGCTATGCATAAAGGATTTTTATACAGAGAGTGTTATGTAGGGACGGTTTTGGCATTTGTGAAAGCAGTGTAGGTTAGTTAGATAACTGGCTAAAGCAATCAGAGAATTTTTAACTTCTGTCTTTAAGGGTGTGATACTGGGAGACTGGAAAAGGCAAATAGAGTATTTATTCTTAAGAAGAAATTAGGATGTAATGAATTGTAGACAAATCAGCTTAACTTCACCTTCTGGGAAAATTCTGAAACAATTAATTAATCTACTCATAAGAATTTAGAATATAATAAAGAAATGGCACAGTGGTCAGGATATAGCTGTGTATATCAAATTATGTCAAATCAGTCCATTATCTATGAAACATTAACAGTGCTGTTGCATACATCAGGAACAGCTTAAATCATATACATGTTGACTGTATTAAGGTTTTTAATACTGTGTCAAGTAATAAATCCCAAAACATAATTACAAAACATGGTTATCATGGAGCTTCTCTAAGGACTGCACAAATATCTCTAAATAAATATACCTGAAGTATAAGGATCAATGATGCACTAGAATGGAAGGATGTATCAAGTGGGTCTTCATGGGGATCTGTCAGGAGTATGAAGCTATTCATATTTTCATTAGAAATGACAAGAGTACTGAGAAAGTGTATTTAGTTTGCATGTGGCACAAATGAAGGGCTGCAAAAACTTTAGAGAGCAGGGCAAAAATCTGGATGAATCTTGCCAGATTTCTCATAGACAAATGGTCTGGAAAAAACAGCATCAAATTCAGCAATACACACTTGTAAAGTTTACGCTTAGGTAGGAAGAATTATATGTACTACAGGATGCAGAAGACTAATTCAGGAGCAGCTTTTCAGAAATGTGGTTATATCCCAAATTTCAGCACATGGTAAAAATATCAGGTGTTTGCTTTGAAAAAACCCAGGAGTGATAACTTAAATAAGCAGGAATGTAGTCTTGAGTACCTGGGAAGTCATCCTGCTCCTTTACTCAGCTCTGGTAAGGCAGTAACTAGCACAACCAGAGGTTAGAAAATGGGACCTATGGGGAAAGACTGAAAGAAACTGGGTGGAGAACAGAGAGGAATGCAGTGTAACCAGCAGCCACATGTGACCCAAGATCTAGCATTGTATAGCATGCCTGCATGACTCCAGTTCTGTTTTACTAAAAAGGGTAGTTCAACTGTGAAAGTACGTAAGTTAAAACCATGCAAGATAAGAAATGTGACTATACAGAAGTGATATTGCTGAGATGGTAGCGGCTAGTAACTCAAGGACTCAAAGGGGAAAATAATGACATAAACCTGGGAAAAAGGTAGAGAATTAGGAGGCAGTAACCCAGGCTGTTCCAGGAAGCAATGGATGTTAGTACTTTCCCACCTAACCAATAGCTGCCTAGCTGACATAGATTCGTTAGGCATGGTGAGGATATTAATGCTTATCTTGTTAACTGCATGTATCAACCAACAAACATTTTTTCTAGCCCATTACCTGAGGTATACCCTACTTGCAGAATCCTCCTGTGACAGTGAGAGATGCTCAAGCAAAAGCAGCCTCTTACATGGAGGGTTACACCAAGAGCATGGTAACACCAAAGGCTTGGTGCAAAGAAAGGGCAAACCACTTCTCCAACAGTGAAGCAGCTGAAAGGGCTTTAGATTCTCTATTGCTAAAGGTCTTGGCAGAAAACCTTAGACAGACATCTATGAAGAAGGTCATAGCTACAGCATATTTTGTCTCAGAGCAGAGCGAACAGGAGGTTGATTTTCCACAAGCCTTTGGAGTTTCAGGAAGCTTCATAAGCAAACAATAATATGGATGGAGATTCGATTTAATGTGATATTGGGAGCACTGCAGCAGGACTGATGTCAATGATTGTGGAGCTTCTCAAGGGCAAGGCATGTCTAAGTCTTGTGACAGTTCAATGTTTAGCTCATCTCAAGCGAAGAAGGTGGAGAATAAGGTCATTAACTGTAACTGGATTATAATGTTCTACCCTATGCCTTCACTGACTATTATGGCTTATTTTGGAGAGAGGCAGAACAGAGTAGAAGAACCAGAAACAGTCATGCTGAGGAAACATGGAATTTCATGGCGGATAGCCTGGCTGCTGGTGACTACGTGTCTACCTGTGTTCAAACTAGTCTGACTAGGGCTAGCTCGGGTACACAGGTGCAGTAGCGTGCAGTAACCAGATACTAGGTTGTACCAACATTATTTGGTGAATTCCATTACAATCTGTGGAAGCTGAACAAGCTCATTATTTTAGAAATTTTGTCAGTAATAATAAAACAACCTCCTTTCAAAAGACCTTACCAGGGGAAAATAACTGGCAAACAGCTAAAAATATGTGTGTGAATCAGCATTCTGTTGGTTCAGTAGAGCCGTGCCAGCTAAAGAACTGTTTAAAAAATTACGTTCCTGATATAAATTACAAGTATTGCCTAATCTTATTTTTTAAAAATGGTAATTAGGTTTCACTCCTACAAGCAGCAGGATAATTGGGTCCCAAAGGTCTGGAATAAGGTTAAACAATTAGACTGTATTTGCAAATGAATATATCCTGATTGGCACTTAAAAGGATAAAAGGTTTATTTGAAGTCATTAGGATTTTAACCCGTGATTTCATAAAGTCCATGTATATCAGGCTTAGTGGTAACCTGAAAACATCTCTCCAGATATCTTTGGACCTTGGATGGAATTTGAACAAGGTTGCTCATCTGACTGTAACAAGGAGTTCACTGAGCAATCCGACTGACGTCTTGTTTCAGTGATCGAATGTTAGGATTTATTATTAGTTGGTAAATTATTGATTATAGGGTGAATATATCTTGAAATTTAGCTCAACAAAACACAACACCTATTTATCACAAAAATTTTAGAGACAAGTAATCCAAAACAAAGGTCTATTTATGAATCCACCAAAGGTGACACAAGTGAGTTAGCAGCAAGACAAAGACTAGGTCTTCTGAATGACAGCTTCCAGTCCTAACACCTGCACTACTGGGTTTAAAATGAGTAATACAGAGAAACAAAGCAGCCTGACAGGACAGGAAATTGATGGTAAATGATACAAGAAATATCATTATAGAGGTGGTTTTGTTTCCTGTGTGTGGCAAAGTCCAGGTTAAACGAAAATTTGGAACAATTTCTGGCTTGAGTGTGCAGAATTATGGTCCAAGCTAGTAGTCTATGCAATTATATACACTGGGCTATGAAGTGATGAGGCTGATGGAAAAATAAACAGAATTCATTCATACCACAACTGCTGATCTTTTCAAAATTTCTTCAGCTATATATGGAGATTTATCTCCAATTCAGCACATACATTAAATTTAATGGCATTCTTTCCTCACTGCATTAGCTTGATTTAAAATGGCAACTAAAATATTTTTTCTAGCAGATAATTTGAGTTAATCTGTTGAATTATGCTTTCAGTAGTTGTAAAATACAGAACAGTAAACAAGATATGGTAGAGGATAAACCAAAATAGTTGTATAAAAATCTGTAACAATTCTACATTACTGAAATAGAAGTACAGAACATAGGTTGCAGGACATTTCCTTTTCTTTGATTTTGCTTCAGCATTTCTAAAGCTGGAGAATATACCTTGGAGTACAATCAAATCCACCCTGAAGGCTGGCCTCAGATCTTGTTCTTAGAAATATCTACAACTAGTAAAGGGATAAAATTTAGAATCTCTTGAAAATATGAAGAGGAGTTTAATTATTCACAGATAATGATTTCCTTCCTGTGTTTCATAACCAGAAAATCTAGAACATATTTTAATTTTTAATTAACTTCTTATATCAGAGTTAAAATATAAAAATTATCTGACCTTCCTGGTTAAGTGGAAACAGTTTTGTGGGAAACAGGAATACTATGGATGCAAAAATCTTCACAGAATCATAGAACATCTCAGGCTGGAAGGGACCCATAAGTATCATCAAGTCCAGCTCCCTACTTCTCACAAGACTACCTAGAACTAAACCATATGACTAAAGTGTGTTGAATCTTAAACATGAATAGAGGAAGTTTTTCATACCTTGGAGAAATTAATTACCCACACATATAGTGTTGATACATTATGCACTCCTACAAAGATATGGTAGGATTTTTTTCAATATGCATCTGTTCATAGAGCTTTCCCCCAAAATTCAGCTATCTGAATTGCATGGTCTTCATATGCGTTAGAATGAGAAACTGTGTCCATACCGAGTAAAAATAAAATGTGCTTGACTACAGAGCGGTCAATACAACCTCTCTGCAACACTCTATCCAGTGCATATAGCCAATCCTCTTCATCTTATTGAACAAATGATGACTGAAATATAAATCTGTTTGAAGAAATTCAGTAAGATTTTTGAAATGGAGTCTACTATTCCAAAAGGAGTAGAGAAAGTATATAGAGATTAGCTCCACAAGTAAAATAGACAACACAGGAAAAACTCTTTAGAAAGTTGCAGACCAAGTTACATGGGCGGTGCTAGGTTTCACCACTAAACAGGGAGGCAGAAAGATATTTGGAGTATATACTACTCAGTGTGAATAGTGAACATGATAGGTAAATTTAGACATATTCTTACCCTTTGTGATGCCTTTCTTCCAAGTTCATAGAAAGAAAAAACTCTTTCTACAAAAATGTTCTTGGAGAGTTATGTATCTGTTTCAGCTAGAGACTGATGAGTTTATGTGTTTGCTCTGTGTTTGGTGAGATTCTGAATTAACTCTCATGGACACATCAGCCAGGCTGCAGGACTTCCACCCTGCTTTTGCAGGGGCACTGCTGACTGGCAGGGCCATGCCTCCACTCCCTGACACCAAACACATGCACACACCAACTACCTAGACCCAGCTTACCTACCAATCTTCTTAACAAAGGTAGACAAGGGCACAGCCTTTCCAGCTAAGTTGCATGTTTGAGCACGGCATCCGCACGGCATCCATTGTGTCAACAGACAAATTCAATCGGAAAAAATCCTAAAAACGCACAGGAGCTGGCTAGGATAATGCAAAACCTCTGGTTTTTTCAGCCTGGTAGTACTGCTTAATAGGCCTAACTGAGCAGCTACTTCCATGGATAAACATTCGATGGGAGAGCTGCAGCCCTTGGTTCTGGCAGGAGCAGTCATTCTTGCCTGTAGTTAATTAGCCCATCTGAGGAAGGTGTGATAACCTGCTAATACAAATCAGTGGCCTCAGAGCTTGTTCTGGAGGCCTTGTCCATAGATATCTATACCTGAATTTAATCACATATGGTGTGGTCATCTGCACACTGTAATCCTCCAGCAGTGCTGCTGCAGATAACTGAGGAAGTTTTCTATTCAGGCCAAACAAATACTATGTTCAAACTGTAGGAAGTTCCTCCTGATTTATCACAGGAATTGATATCCTTATAGCTAAAAGGTGGGTGAACAAGTGTTAAACAAAAAGGATTTCAGGTGTAACCGGTTTAAATTGGAATGTCTGCCAGCTTGACTCAGGAATATTACCAGGAAAACTGATGCCCTGCCTTGTGAGTATATGCTTCAGGGGTGTCGTGGACTGAAAAATAGCACAGCTGCTGTGTTATCGTATTGCTTTACTATGGTGGCTACAGTATATTTTCAGCAGAAATTGATCAGGACTTTGTTCTTTATCATTAACTGTCTCTCTGTGCTGCTTTCCCCTTGAAAAAAAGATTGTTTAATAGGTACAAATATCATAGTGAGAAATGGGACAGTAAGAGGAGACCAAAACTGGTTATGCTAGTTTTGTTTTCCTTCTTCAATCTCTGAGCAATAGGTAAAGCCTTCTTTGGCACCAAGTAACTTGGCTGCCTAAGGTCTGGTTTTGGATTTGACTTAGATTCTTGTATGCCATTAACCTTTAGTAAAGCTGAGATTCCTAAGAGTTAATTTTGTAACACTTCAATGTCTAGATTGGTTAGCAGACTTTGAATGTCACCCAGACTCCTTTCTGCTGGATAGACCCTTCAGACCTTGAGAATGACCAAACACAAATAAACGTGTGAGACAAGTCTTGAAGAGATTCCTGGGCCCTACATCTCCTTTGCTGTTAGTTTTCTGCTGCTCCCTTTTAATTACGTTTTTGTCTCCCTTTAAAAAAAAAAAAACCAACAAGAAAAGGAAATAAAAAAATCACAGCAGGTGAACTTTTTTGGTTCAATGAAAGAGGGAGTAGGGGGAGGAAACCTCATAAAAATGAAGTTTTAAGTGAAAAGTTCACATTGATGAGCAAAAATCTAAATCCCTCAGATTATATTTATCTCGAAATAACTGTATCAGGCTTGAAATAATTCCTGTCTTCCTTTGACCTTGGCAGGTTTCCAGAAAAAAGCTACACAATCTCGAGAGCTCTAACGCAGGTCATGTAGGAATAATTCAGAGGATCTATTTAAGGAACATATCCTGCATCCACTTTTTTCTAAAAGACACAAGGATAAAAACTTACTGTCCTGAAAAGAAAGAGGGGAAAAAAAATGGTAGTGGGAAACAAATTGAAACTTTCAGGAAAAAATACATCACATTAAATTCCAGCAAGTATCCATTTTATCTTCTTTTTAGAGAAAACACTGCTTAAAGCAGAAATAGTTAGTGATTTATTATTTTCTAAGTTTACTACTGTTCTTTCTGTTTGGGAAACAAAAGTTCTCTAACAGAACAAGGATCAGAACCTTTCTAGTTGTATGTAAATCGAGAGCAATTGCTCACCAGGAAATAGCCATGTCAGGTTTACACCACCACATATAGGATTTGATCTGTTCTGTTTTCATCCCTGTCTAGAGCTACTAAGGAATGGTCAATACTGACTCTTACGTTTTTCATTAAGTGGTGTTAAAGAAGTGTAATTCCAGCCACTACTGGATTAGGACAAGGATAGCATAGGTAAAAATGACTGAGAATAGAATATCAATATCCATAAAGAACCCAGGTTTGTGAAGCCTTCTCGGAAAGACCTTGTGCAACAAGCTGCCTTTTGATGTGTGTGAATGTGTCCTGAATTAAGGATGTAACCTATATAGGCAGACATCTTTAAACAGGTCGGAAAAATAAATGGGGATTTTCCACCTCAATTTTCTTACTTCTTGGTTGTATGATTACAATCTCACCACATTTCCATGAAAGCAGCATGCCCACAGGAAGCCGTGCAGTCTCCAGGCACCTGGACAACAGATGCTGTAGGGTTCAAACACATTGAAAGGCAAGAGAAAGTTTCAAAGTAAGTTTCAGAAGTTATCAAGTACAACAACCATCCGTGCCTGAGAGCATTCTGTGATCCATGCAGTGCTCCAGCAGCAACGCGTGGCAATGCAGACAACAGAACTGAGCACAGCAAGGAATGTAACACATTTAGATGCTGCTTAATGTAGCTGCCTTTATTCTAAGACACAAAGACTTTACCTGAAGGCACTGTAAAAACCATTCAGCAATATCACTGCTGTCTGTCACCTAATCTGAATCATCACAGTCATCAGTGACTCTGTGCTGTAACTGGTACTTAATGGGCTGGAAAAATCGAGGGAGGATTGGTAGGCTCATTCTACCTTTTCTTCAAGTTCATGCAATAAAACAAAAAGCACAATTTTTCATCTTACTTCCAGTTGTTTCTCTGTATGTTTCTGAAGGACAAAAGAAAGTCTTATATTTTTTACGTAGCATATTTTTTTCTGAGTAGCTTTCATGGCAAATAGTGATATTTTGTCTATTTGTTTTTAATTTAGCCACACAATCATTATGCATGTACTTTGTTTTGCAGACATACATGGGAATGTGCACACGTTTATGACTAATTTTCACATCTGAGATGTTTAGGCAGAGATACCATTATGGAGACACAGTCGTTAACTAGACCACCTTTACACAGTAGCTTGAGATCTTTTTTTCCATCGTAGCTGAGTAAATACTTCCCTCAGAGCAATAAAATAAGTTCAGAATGTTCACAGAGTTTCCTTGTGTGGTGTACATATTTTGGCTTTAAAATGCTTTATATGCACCCTAATTAAATTTTGTGGTGAAAAAGATTTTATTTTCTTATCCAGAAAGATTTTGTGCCTGACTGGGTTAAAGATGGGTTATGGTCTATTAGTGTGATGGATATCATGCTCTAAGGTTGGTGCCTGGAAACCATTTGTGTAAGTTTATGCAGTGCCCAAGGGTGACAGTTCAAAATTTCTTAGCAAAACAGCAAATTCTTCTTCCCAAAGTATGCTCTTTAGCCTGAGTCACCTTGTCAAACAGGTGACAGCAGACGAAAATTCACCGGTGTTCAGTTTCTTGCCCAACAAAGTCATTAGCTTTCTTTTTTGTTTCAGAGTTTAGAGCAAACAGACTATGTCTTTTTTGCAAACCTCTGCAATCCTTCATGGTCAATTGTCACAACACCTTGCTCTCCGACCATCAGTGGGATTCTGCCATATCTGCCTGTTCCCAGAGTCCAGGAAGAGCACTGGAGGGAGGTAGATCTGTTACTAACATACACTAAAGGGGAGGGATAATTCAATGTAAATCCAAAGGCATTTAACCATGAGTTGAAGAATTGTGCAAAAGTTTAGAACTGTAGATGTAGAAGAAACCTAATTAGAGGGGTGGACCTATAGCTAACCTATTTTACTAACCTTCCAGCTAAATTTTTCTGTTGGAGAACACATTCCTTTTAATCAAATTCCTTAAGCAACCTTATGAAAGAGAACAGCTAGTTTTTAACACAGTCAGAACCTGTATGTTCTATAACCTCAAGTTCAAACTGAAAAGTAATTGGAGAAGTATTTACTACATATGGTCAGAAAGTATTTGACTTCAGTTTGGCTGTGTTTTCTTAGCCTGGGCTTTCTTTTTTATGGGGGACACCCCACCTCCCCACCCCCCAATTTCAGTAAAAAAACACATTACTTTTCTATCAGATATGACATTTTTTGCAGAGGACACAAAAAATATGTGGGTATTTTAAGGAAAATAGTGTACAGAACTGTACAGCAAAAGGGTGATTCAATATCTTTCCGATATTCTTGAGACAAAAACACGTAACTTAAGATGCTCTTTTTGCAAGGTGCCAATCTAAGAACGAGATGCTCCTTTTTCAAAATGTTGGAGATTTCCTTGAACAAAATTGTGGACCAACACCTGCTTGTTTGCTGAAGGGCAGACACATCACTCATATAGATCCACTGTGAATGATAAAGGGATATGTGGGATAAATTCATCCACAAATTTCAGAAGGGCAACTCTATTCATCTGGATGAGAAGTCAACCTTGTATGAAGCCAGAATATAAAACAAAAAGTCAGTAGCAATGGGATATTTCATCTTTTCCTTTCCAAGAGATTTTTTGTGTCTAATAAACCCCAAGTTCATTTAAACTGCATAGTACTGAGAGATACAAACTTATATTGGAAAGTTAAAGTATTAGAATGTGGATTTGCCAGATAATCAAAAGCAGATCTTTATGGTTTAAACAAAATCAATGAAAGATACTTTAATAAGCAGTCAGCAATTTTAGTTTCAGTAACTTGCCAGATGTTACTGCATACATATATATTAGCTGCAACATGCAGCCTGAATCATTCAGACTCTGAAATGAGCATTTGCCATGGGCCATATGGAGAAGCAAAGTAATGCAGACAACATTGTCATGGTGGTCTTTGCATGCCATGGTAAAACAGAATCAGAGAGTTCTCCTTCTCATGGCCTCATAGATAAGCTGTCCCCTCTTCCTTGACTGAGATGCATGAAAAATTACTCTCCCTTTCCATTTCTACATCTAGAAAGCATGTGTGTGAGAGCAATCACACATAAAATCAAAATGTATTGCTGTGTAAAGGTCATTTACAAACCTAAAAGCCCTGGTTTGCTGGTATAAGTGGAGTGTGGAAGAGACCTGGAGGGTGAATCTCCCACTTCTGTGGGAAAATGGTGAAGTGTGAAACTCACTGTGGGAAATCTCTTCTTTCAGAGTGGAACTGCAGACCGCAGGAGTATGACCATGCAATAATAAATTAAAAGCCTATTCATTTTTTTACCTTCTTATCAGCTCTACTTGTATTTCTGACAGAGATAGTTCCACTGTAATGAACAGGGAACAAAGGAGCAGTCTGCTTCCACCTTCTCCTTTACAGCACTCGCCTCTGGCCTGTTTGTAATACAGGGCATCAGGAGCCAGCTAACGAAGTCAGTGCAAAGTTAACAGCTGCACGGTTGTCATAAGTTTATAAATAGTGACAAGAAATATCCCTTGATCTCCTCAAAGCTGACCTGGGATGAGCAACAGTTTAAGAGGGTAGGATTTTTTTTTATTTGGGGGAGGGGTTTTAGTAGCCTGAATTGTTTTTCAATCCATTACAAGTGTTGCTGAAGTCTCCTATCACTCAAAGGGATTAGAAAGCAAATATTTATCTCTCTTGTTTCAGTCTGTTTCATTAGCATTTGACTAACTTTGGATATTGCCAATTTCACAGCAAATGACTACCTGCTGGTGAGAATAGGGAGCAGAGGTAATAGCGATTCGAGCTGCTGTCACAGCTTTTCTCCTGGGAAGCTCTGGGATGATGAAGTTGCTTTTTGCCCCTTTTTATAAGCTGCGCCCAGCACATTACAGGGCCACTGGGATTCCCATCACTGGCTTCAGCGGCTGCAGGGGCGACTTGCCTCAGGCCTCACCACTGGGGACATCTGCCCTATGCTCACACCTCATAAGAGAGCAACAGCAGGTAACAAAAATGGTAGGAAAAGGGGGGGAAAAAACCCCTATGAACTCTCCTAGAAAAAAGGCTAACATAGTTCTGCCTTTTTGGCTTCTCTTCTTTGAGGAGGTTAATGACGGTTTCATTCCAACACAGCGAAGCATTTTTCACACAGACTTAACTCTGGGTGCTGGCATAATTCAGTGGAAATCAGACTACTTATATAAGGACACACTTGTAGAAAATAGCTTAGAGGTATCTTTGTGTCAAACCAAAAGCAAGCTTCTCGTTCAGCCAAATCCTATTTGAAATTCTCAGAGCCTTGTAGACGGTCACAATACGAACAGCTCAGATGTCATTTAGTGTGGCACTAGCCACATAAAAGTGCTGCTGTCTCAGAAGCAAACAGGAAACAGGAGGTTTTCTAAATGAATTAAAGGTAGTAATAAATAACATTACATTCTTGTAATATTGCAAGGGCAAAGCAGGAGAATGAGTCACTTCCCGTTTGCAGCAATTATTGCAAGGAAAGAGACTCGTTGTACCTTCTTTTCTTTTTAATTTTTAGAGTGTGCTCTGATGTTCTTCATGTGAAGAATCCAAACCCTCCTTCTTGCACAAGTAAAGCTGTATGTGACTGGAAGTCTTGGAAGGGTTCTGGCTGAAAATTAAAAAATCTTAGCAAGTTCTGCACAGTATTTCAGCTGGAATCTGCTGGAGCACTATTGAATGCTTTGTATTCCAGTCACCTGGCCCAAGCCCACCTAACATTCAAACCAAGCTGTATTAATCAAGAAGGAATTAAATTATTTGGTTTCAAGCCCAGAATATTGAGCAAAATTAAATGAAAAAACAGGCAGTTATAGACATAGAGCTGATGTCTTTCTCTGCAGACATGCAGTGCCTGACTTCAGTGGAGCTATTAGTGAGAGAGCAGCAGGTTTTAGATATATTGCCACATCTTAGAGCGTTGTAAATTGAGGTAGCTCCATTGAATTCAGGCACTGCATAACTGTAAGGCAAGACAAGAGTTTCCTGCCACCTGCATGATTAAAAGACAGCCACCCTGTGAGTGCTGAAGTCCTAATCTAACACTGCCCTCAGCAGAGGTGTTGGGAAGTATGACAGACGTGGAGTTTTCTGAAAAGGAATACACAAATGCTGATTACTATCTTGCTGATCCTATTAGAGGTGTTATAGCTGTGCAGAAATGTAAGCAAGGCCTTCAACCAAATTCCAAAGTTTGTTTGATGTACATACAGTATTGCTAATATAGAGATTTAATATTGTCCATTAATTGGGGAATTTTTTTTTTTTTTTTTGTAGTTGTAACAAAAAAAAATATATTGAGGGTAGTAATGAGTGTTGATGTAAGCTTGAGTAAATTCCTTGAGAGAGCAAATAAGAGTTGTAAATCTATCTATTAACCGATGTGGTGATGACAGGTTTAGAAAGTGAATAACATATAAAATAAGATCTGAAATAAGATATGAAAAGATATTGAAGTCAGAAGTTCTTTGGACCATTTGTCAGTATTTTCTGGTTTCTGGTATATGAAATCATTATATTTCTTTCCAATGATCTTTAGGCAAAAAGTCAGTCAAATTATTTTGATTTTTAACAATTAAAAAAAACCTAACTGTCCCTCTCAGTTTCTACTTAACTAAACCTTTGACTTCATATAATAATGGTAATGTGATTGCTCAAAATTAAACTAAAGGATACAACTATAATTTAGCCTAATTGAATAGTAATGTAAATGTGGCGGTCATGAAATTGTATTGATGTAACTTTATTAGAACTATAATGCATCTCAGTGCACACGGAAGCACGAACGAGATGATGAAATCTTGTGCTAGTCCTGCGTATTCATTTAATTAAAGGCTGAAAAAAATATTTTTTTCCTTTCACACAAATATTGTAAAACTAACATATTTCTTTAAACAAGGGGTTATTAAAATTAACTGAGAAGCTAGCTGTATTCCTTCTCACAGTATTCTCTTTAACACAGTTGCTTCCCTCCTTCACGGATGTGTTATTTTTAAAATGTGAATAAAAAGGTAAGGCTTCTGAACACAAAAAAAATTATCCAGAATCATCCTTCACCCATCTACCGGGTCGAGGAGGAAATAAAACCCAGTATGTTACATCTGAGATGTGCTGCATACACAGCTTGTTGTGAGAGCTGCGTTCCATGACAGCATCCTGTGTGTATGTAGCACCACGGCAGAGAGCAGTCTTATGTAAACCCAGTGGCAAGGTACTCTACGTGACACCTGCTGGGACTAAGCCATTACAAGCTGACATGCTGGTATATAGTTTGGCATCTGATTAAACCAAGAGTTTAGAAACCACCTGAAAATTCTGCTGAGCTTGTGGCCTTTGTCAAATGAAAACTCCCCAACAGCAATATCAGTGCCCCTCCAACTACTCCCTAGACTGATACACATATCTGCTTCTATAATGCCACTGAACCATAACAACTGACGACTCTTCATGAATAAATAATGTTAATACTCCAAAGGTTTGCCTAAAGCCAGCTGTCACTGTGAACTCTGCAAGGAGGACTGTGAGACCTAGAAAACGCTGAGATGTAGAGAGCTCAATCTAGCAAAGAAAAGGCTGAGAGGTGATTTGATCACTGTTTATATTTATATGTGAGGAGAGAAGACCTCTTGTGCCAGACAGTACTTTGATTTAGCAGATAAGCTGGAAGCTAGATAAAATGAAAGAGACAAACTTAACATGAAAATGTGTGCACATTTTTCACACTAGTCTAGTATTGGAACAGATTTTGAGGTATGTGACAATTTGTCCAGGTCCTGAATTCTTTAAGTTGCCTGTCTCCCTGTGAGACATGAGGTCATTCAAGTTCATTGCTATTAGGCAGGACACAGGACTCATTCAAAAGAATTTTATACCATATCTTCACAAGCTTCAAACCAAGTGATCATAATGTTTCTCTCCAGTGCTAACATCTGTAAATGGAATGGCTGCCCTGATGAAGTTAACAGCAATTTTCACCATCCTTCCTGTGGGAGAAGAATTTTATTTCACAAACACATAAATGTTTGCAGTTTGTACTCTTGGCTCCAATGGCTTAACATCACCTAAGTACATTTGGCAATTGCTTATCTACTAAGTTACAAAGTGATGCTGGCGATACCTCAACCACTACAGAAGTTGATTACCTATATGCATTGCCCATTACAACTCATTCCCTTAACAAAACATTCACCCTCTTTCTCTTGCCCTCCTAAGATATAAGTCAAGACATTGGGGAAGATAAGAGTTGTTCATTGGCTTTCATATAAATAGCTTGTAATGGAATAAATTTTACCTCAGAACTCTTGAAATTGTGTTACTATTAAAAATGAAGCATGTCCATTAGGTTTACAGACTTTCTGGTAGCTTCACTTAAGATCCAGCTAAATCTCTGAGATTAAAACTTCCCACCAGCTGGTTGCTCCGTACTTTTATCTCACAGCTCATGTCATTTGCTGTTCTGTAAAGTTTTGAAGTGCCTTTTATAAAACAAAATAGCCCTTCAAGGCAAAAGCGAATGCTTGAAATAATAGACCAAAATATGCATTTCTGCAGGTGCTAGTTAGGAATGCTGTGAAGGAACAGCATTAGAAAATGTAGGATGCTTGTGAATGGAATCCTTTCTACCAGTAAAACTATTACTGGCAATTACATTAACAAAGCTACTGACTAATTACATAAAAGGTCTGCTTTTTTTTTCTCCCCCTGGTAACCAGGTACATGATGGATGAGGCAGGCATGCACAAAGCACAATACATGATTAATCTTTGGGTCTCATGGGGTTATTAGTACTGTGTCAGTAGATCAAACTCGCACAGCCATCCATCTGCCTATCAGAGCACCCTACGCACTCCATAGCACTCGAGAGTCAGAAAACTGATACCGACTGATAGGCAATCAGGATGCCTTTAAAGTCTGGCATATTTCTCTTACTGCCACTTAAATTATATTAGTCTGTAGATTTATTTCTTCGGGGATTTGAGAGGAGTAGTGGAAAAACTGAAAAATTCCATAATAACATAAAGTTCATTCCACCTAGAAAAGAAAATATCCTTAGTCATGAAATTTTTATTACTTTGAGGAAAAATAATTCTGAAAAGAATTTTTTGCAGAGTTGTAATGAGATTCATCATAGATATACAATATAAGCAATAGTAATGCCATGCCTTGAAATACGGAAGCAATAATTACAGGATAAGCAAACAAAAGGAAGAACCTTGTATATTTCCTTACTCCTATGTTTTGCTGTGTGTAAATCATAGGGTTGATTATTACACTTAACAGGAAACAACATATATTTTAATTTGATATTTTACAACCGTTCCTGCTTGACATGCCATGTAAAAATCAGTGTTATCTTCTTTAGGCTTCAAAATAATATTGCAATATTATACTGGAAATGTACACGGTCAATGTAGTTTTTTGCATGCACTTTAGAAGAGATGGGGTGTGAATTTAAGATGCATGACAACACAACAATACTTGAGCTAGAGTCTGTTGTAACAGTGTTAATAGTGCTCCCTGGGCAGAGTGCCATAACTCATAATCATTTTGCTTCCAGTTAAGCAAGCTGGTTTAAGCTGGGCCTTTGACTGCTAACTCACATTTCTACATATGATACTGCAATGTGCCATGTGCTTTAAATGGAAACTGCTAAATGTTGGAACGGTAAGACAAAAAGCATGCTAGGTTAGACACCAGACAGCCACAGCGTTGAGTCTGCTGAATATAAGGTGAAAAAGCTCACCAAAAAAGTAAGTGGAAAGCAAAGTTCATAAGCAATGAGGTGCTATTATTCTCTTTATTTTGGCATAAAATGTGAGTATGGGATTTCTTTCATTGAAACTTGATTTTTATTATTCTTGAAAATGAAATCAGATGTTGACTAACTTACTTTATTTGCTAATGAAAAAAAAATATTTATCTTCCCTGTAAATGCCCATGCTGTGTGAGAAATTACAGGTAGATAATCTCTGCATATTTCTTGGTTGGCATTTTATTTTTTGAGGACAAAGTTGTACCTTCTTAACTTCTTAGGTACTGTCATGCTGAAATTAACTCTGTATGTAGAGTTAATTTCTTATTGGTCCATTTTAATAACATAGAATAATTTAAAGTATTTTCCTTTACTTTTAATAATTACGATGAAATAACATTTTCTTAGGTCTGGTATTTTGGTCTTCTGGATCAGATATCCAGCATAAAATTGATGCAAATGAGTGACCTTTATATACATGCATCCTAAATTCTGTGAGTTACTATAGCTGAGGATTAATATTAAAGATTATCACCCTATTTAATCTTAGGGTATTTTACTCCTTTTTTTGTTTGTATTTACAAATTCAATTCCTATACCATGTACAATCTGATTTAGCCATATTTATACACATTTTTAACTCTGTGGGGGTTACTGAACACAAGTGAAGGATGCAGATTCAGGCTTAAATACTGACATTCTACCCATGTGCAGTTTTGAACGTGCTTGTTCCGCTACACTTGAATGTAAGAACTGCTTCTCTGGTTATTCAGTGCAGTGAAAGCTGTGCATTACAGATATTGGGGAGGAAAAAGGAATGAAAAAAAAATACAAAATTTACACATTCCCTTCACTGTTCATATTCCTTGGTGCACCATCTACTGAATATATCATGCTCAATCCCACCAATACTACATCTACATGTTTCTTTATAGTGTATATCACAGTAAAGGCACATGGGCGTGGCATACTCTGTAATATTTACTAAAAGAAATGTTATCTGTCATAGTCAGTCCATCATAACAGTTCTTTTCACAAGTGATTAATATTATGGAAACTAAATGGCATATTTTTATATCTCAAAAGGTTATTGTATCTATAGCTGTTTTTTTAAAAAGAAATTTGTTGAGAAGTTCTCTGTCTTTGACTTCTTCACTTTGAGCTGTCAAAAACACAATATTAACAAACTGTCACTTGTCACTTGTCACTTGCTGATCTCAATGTGAGGCATTGAAAGCTAAGTAATTACTAAAGCTAAGTAATTTTATTCTGATTTTATGGAAACCTAAAGCAAATGAAAACTAAGTAAAGTCCTCAGTGTCACAAGATGAATGAGGAGAGTGAAAAAAAATATCATTTCCTTCACAACCCAATGGCAACATTCATACCGACTTCCACAGTCTTTCAGATCTGTGTTGTGAAATCTATTGACAAACTTAGTGCATTGGAGCTGCCATTCCATGATTTAACTGTTTTTTTAAAGTGGCAATTTAAAGAAACGTATTCTTGCAGGCAGGAAGAAAACCCTGCCTTTTTACTTCACTATGCTGCCAACTGAAAGCAATTTTCTAGGCTTCTTTTAAATATTTTGAATTGCTGCATGGGGAGTACTTTCTTTACTGTTATTTCTTTAAATGAACTTCACTGTGCTAAGTCAGGAAATCATCACTTCAAGTTTCCCAAGCAGCTAAAAAGACTTTACCTCTATGCAACAAAATAATACTTTCCTTGCTGCTGTCTCAAAGCCCTTTGCAAACATTAAAGTCCAAACAGCTCTGTGTGAAAGAGATAAGTACTGGACCATAATCAACTCCATTACCTATAAAGCTTTACTGTTCAGCTCTAAGTAGAATTTCCACAAGCCAGCAACTGCAAATTAAAGATGATCTAATTTTTTATTCTGTGGATTTATGTATACAGTATGTATTGACCTACTGACATTTAACTTGCTTTTATCCATGATCATGGTGTTTAAATTATCACTTGTGTTACACAGCAGCTGCTTCCCAGGCCAGTGGAGAGCGCATTTTCTGGTGACTGGGCAGCAGAACCAAAGGTTCCTGAGCTTCCTACGGTCATCCCTAGCCTTTCTGATACCCATCAATCTCTCTCAACATCAGTCACTACAAACCCTTTTTTGCTTTCTTCCTGTCTTAATGGAGAACTCAAGTCAGATGTGATTTTCCTTCCTGCAGCAGTCTCACAGCAGCTAATAGCTTCCTCATTTTTCTTTGGCTTTCCCCGCCTCCCCTCCCCCCGCCCCCCCCAAATAGTTGGTGAAATATATTGTGCATTGAAAACAGCAAGTATGGATTGATAAAAATTATATATGAATGTTCCAAATTTGAGGAAATATTAAAAAAATATTTTAAACTCCTACAACTTTCAGTGTTCCATTTTGACATTTTGAAAGTGAACTTTAAAAACTATTTTTAGTTTCAAAAATGCAACTAGTTTTTTAAAAGTAAAATAAATATTGGAAATTAAATTGAACACCAGTCTAAATAATGCTTATTTTTTAAAAAAGTCTGATGAGTATCATAAACATGATCCCTTCAGGTCAAAGTGAAGTGAGCCAAGGGGGAAAAAAGTAATTATTGTACAACTGTGATATAGTACAGCATATCACAGCACAGAACAATAAGCTCTGTCTACTCAGATAACCTTTGCTTGCTTTCTTCTTTTGCACTGGACTTACTACCATAGGGTTTCCGATCTGTATCACTGGAATTCATTTCTCCAGAATTCAAGTCTATTCAGTAATAGGACCAGTGAATCATAAATTTTTCCTATTATGAGTAATTTTTTATATCTTTTCTGATAATCAAGGTGTATATGAACAGAAGAGTTCTCAGCTCTTCATCATATTCATCTAATCCTTTCTTCTACTTTCTGACTTAGAATTTTAAAAAGAGGGAACTATAACTTTCTACACTCTCGCTCATTTTAGGGTCACTGGGCTCATCATATTCTTTTCACATTTGCTTGTGGCACGAATACCCAGCCTCCTGCTGTGGGTTCCAGTCATGTAATGATAGGGCTTTGCTTTCATTTTCATCTTTCCTGACCCTGGCAGCTAGCATGTATGAGCACATATTTCTTGTATTGACTCTTCTATGGTTGTTCCAGGTTTTTTCTGTCTTTTTCATTAAACTGGAGAATAGCAAATCGACCTTGGTTTCTGGTATATGTACAAAACTATTGCTGTTTTCCTTTACCCTTTTGCTGTTTCTCCATTGCCAAGTCACTTTCATCATAACTGAAGTAATTTCTGATGGCTGCAAAGAGAAAAAAAAGTTGATAGAAAATTAAGTTGTATTTCTATTTAATCCAATGGAAATGAAGGGACCTGGAAGAACTGCCAACTCTTTTCCTCTTTTCTTACATTCTGCTCCCCATGCTTCCAACTCAATAACATTTCTCTTAAACATTTGCATCTAAAAGAACTTGGGGACACCTAATGGAGGAGCCAGTGGCTTGCAGTTGTGGCTTCTCAGGACTTTGCACGTGCAACCTTTCACATCATAAGCTGTCTGGTAGCCTAAATGCATGGCACTATATCTGCAGTCAAAAGCTGCCCAAAGTCTCCTTATTAAAGGCCAAAGGAAATAAACATACATGACAAAAATTTGGAAGACTATCTGGGGACCATGCCATGTCCAAAAATGGTCACATGCGCAAATCTCTCCTATCTTCCCCTCCACATGAATACCTGAGCTTACAGAGGACCCTTCAATGGGTATGGGTCAAAGGACTGTGTCGACAAGGGTCATGTTATGGTGGGTGGTGGAGATTAAACCCAGTTCTGTAGAGTACATGTTCTTGTGAAATCATTAATTGCCATTGAAAGCATTGAGTCAACACCCGTTGAAAACAGTGGACAAATTTCCATCACCATTAGTGGGCTTTGGTTAGGTTCTGCATTATATACCTTAACTTGTAAATGTTGTTAGACAGAAGATTTTTTATGGTGTGCTTTTTTAAAAACTAGGGGAGTTAAATTCTCTTTTTATTTGTTGAAACAGCCTGTAATCTCACCTCCAAAAGGGCTTATGTGCTTTCATTTGGAGTCCACACATTACTAAGCACCGATTCATTTTAGTTTTATAAAACATTAAAAAGTCTTCCAGATCAAACTGGTTTTGTTTCCCACATGTACTGAGCTGCTTGGTTATTATAACAATGAAAGCCAAAATAAAATATGTGAAGTGTAATGAAATCAGTTTATTTGTAGTGTTAATGACATTATTCAGTTCAAAGGATTTTATTAAATTTTTGAAAATTCAGGAGCAAATTATGAACAATCTAGGAAGACCTATTAAGTAGCAGATGTGACTGAAATATTGACACACATGGTGCCAATTAAAACACAATACCATAGCTCACTGGGGAAAGCTGAGATGATGATGCAGCCCAAATCCAGATTTACTCAATGCTACTTTCAGCAAAACTGCTTGTGAAGCCAATATGGGTTTTGTCTGTGCTAGAAATACAAGATCCATCCCAGAATGACTCACATGGTCCCAAGCTGACCACAAACTTGTTGGAAATAAGACTTCTCACCAACACTTTGTTTATTGTGATGATTTAGCACCTTTCATTTATTAGTGTTTCATGCCTCGAAAGCTACTGAGATTTTTGTCATTTGTTTTAAAATGAGCATGCCAAAGCTCTGTTTCTGCAGCCCAGCTACTGAGCAGGCTAGTCCCAAATTGCCAAAGTGTGTAAGTCTGTGAATAAACCCATTGACTTCACTGACATCGTTCACCTGCCAAAAATTAAGGGGAACGATTCCTTCTTGGCACAAACCTTGCCCACGCATGCACTTCCTGGCTCCCAGCAAGCACACAGCTTACTTTCCAACATGCTCTTGTGCACTCAAGCAAGCCAGGCTATTATTTTGTCCTAAACATTCACAGCTTAATTGAAAAAATGAATTTTCTCATAAGCTGAGATAAAAAAGTGTCTGCTGCCAGAAGCTAATTGTATTCAGTGGCATAGCAAGAGGAGGCCAGACTGCAGTGGCCCTTGCTGAAAGTCAGGCATGGACAGGAGTAGCATATAAGAAACTTCATCAACCGGTATACTTAGGGATGTCCTGCTACAAGATGCTTTCATCCTTCTTCCCAAAGGTTTGTGCTATTTTTACAAGGAACTGTGACTGGAAAAAGAGGATCAAAGAGAGGAATTGAAAGGGAATGCAATATCCAAAAGGGGTAGCTATTTTATTCAAGTTATTTAAACCTAAACAAATTCGCACTTGTGTGCTGAGGGCCCGATACAAAGCTCATAGAAATCCATTATAATCTTTCCACTGACTTCTGTAGCTTTGAATGAAGCCTTTCTCACTCTTTTTAAACATATTTTCTTACCTTCAGCTATGAAATCCCATCCATTATAAGCAGCATCAACCCAAAAGTGTAATAGCCCTACTGTGGAAAACGGTGAGAAGAGATTAATTAATACCTTCATATCTCATATTTTATATAATGACTTTGTCATAACTGAAATTGTCCTTCTCCTACAATATTGTCATTTTCTCCAGGTTTTAATTGGGTGTTACACTTGAAAAGGTCAATTATGGTAAGTTCAAAGAAATACATGAATCTGAAGATGAACAATTGACATTTAACCTAAGTGATGATGCTCTGCTTTTTAACTGTGAGTCTGTTTAATTTAAAGCCAATTTGGATCCATTCTTTGCTTCATTGCCCGTGAAGTGAAACTCCAGAAATTTGACCCAAGAGAGTATAATTCAAGATGGAATAGATGTTTAGTAGATATATATGACTCACTCTTATAAATTCTCTAAGTACTGGAGTAAATGTAATTAAATTAAGGTAGTCCTTTTTTAAGAAAAATAAATAATTACTTCTTTTGTTACTGTGTGATACTTCTAGGTAGAAGGAAAAACCAAAGCCAGTTTCCCGAAGAATATCTCCCTTTGATTTACTGAGTCTGCTTTGGCAAGTGTTTTCTTCCATGACAGTCTACAGCTGTAGGTGCTGGCACCGAGTAAACTCCTTTTAGTAAAACCACAGCATGTTCTAATTGAGCCTGAGCTGGAATGACAGCACTAGAATTCTGTTTTATCCACTGACAATCTGTTTAAGGCTTTACTCTGATATCACTGACTGGGAGCAGGATCGTGATGGAGTCAGCT
This sequence comes from Ibycter americanus, assembly GCA_035590275.1. NCBI lineage: Eukaryota > Metazoa > Chordata > Aves > Falconiformes > Falconidae > Ibycter > Ibycter americanus. The sequence goes on along the minus strand of JAVJGI010000040.1, from coordinate 80,152,742 downwards.
GAGCTATTTGCACAGTAAGGGAGTGTTTGAATTGAGCAGGCACCTCAGGATCCATCAGTTATGTATCTGTTTCTTTCTTATGTACCTTGTACTGTTGTTGTACAACTCTACTGTTGTAGAGTACAGTAATCCATACTTTGTCCATTGTGGCTATCTGGAAAATAAGCGGGAGATGAGAGCGATGGCTTTTTGGGTTTTGTTTTTTGGCTCTGTTCTTAGTGTTTGCTGGTTTTATGCAATTCACAGGTATCCATTGTGGCCATGCAGGTCTCCACAGTTATTTTTCTTCTCAGCTACCTGGGCCTGCTTAGCTGCCTTCTTACTGTCTGCTTGTCCTACACCTGCAAACAGAAGTCCTTCAGTTTCTCCTCAGTGTCTTCCTGCATCTTCCTGGAATTCCCAATGCAATGCTTCTCTTCCAGATAATAAGCACACCACAGAAACACTTCCTAAGGCATCAGTATTTCCTTATTAAGTCGATTTGTCTTTGGGTGTCTCTTCTCTCAGCTACTGAGCATGCATTGCCATCACCATCTGTCTGGAACCTATGCGAGCAGCCTCACCAGGTTGCTTCAGCCTGTCCTCTTCCCTGTTTATGGTATGATACAGGATAGCACACACACCCCTATCAGCAGCAAACCTTGCTAGCTTTGAACACTAGCCTGAGCACTGAACCTGAGGTGTGTGCATCTTCCCTATAATGAATTTGTCACCTGGAAGTTACAAACAAGGACAGGACTGCCAGCCATGTTCTCATAGGAAAAAAAGCCCACTTTTTACACAAACTGGTTATTTTATCACAGTTTGACACAATATTCAGCCTCTGTTCAGAGAAGTATGCAGGTTCTTCTTGTCCCACAAGCTCCCTTAGTCATTCCCCTTAACAGGAAAACGATGTGAGAAAACAAAGATAATGATACATCTCCATTCAGTTTGGTTCTAGGACATTATGTGGATAGCTTTTATTCATTTGTTTATTTATCCATACCCATGTCTCCTAAATATATCCCAGCAGTGAGCTTCCTACATTTCATTTCAAACTTTCTTGCAATTGCAAAAGATTGTGTGTCAGGCAGAGCTGCAGCTGTCCCAGCTGTCTTTTACTGAACGACCCACAGTCTCACCTGTGGTAGATTTACTGTGTGCATGCAAGTTCAAGTTCTCCATCATAAGAAAATTATGTAGCAAGTTTGACTCAGATTCAGTTGCTCCAGCTTCCATGTGCAGAGGTTTTGTCCAGATATTCTTTAAGAAATTGCAGCTATCTCTCTTTCCTCCGCTCAGTCTTTTTTTTCCAGTGTCTAATTTTCCTCTCTATTTATCTGTGTATTAATGCAGTCCAGGATCCTATTCCCTACTCTTGTCAGCCTCATAGAACCACTGCTTAACTCTACAGTGTCACAGAGCAGCTGGTAGTATTTAGCAGCCTCCTGCTCTATTAGATGAAAATTGATTTTCCTCTTCCAGGCAAGTGAAAAATCCATAATGTGCTCTATCAACTTCGTTTGTGCAGCAGCACTAGCAATTGAAGCTATAGGAGAAGACACAGCTCTTCAGACATCATAAATGGCAGTATCTTTTCTGAACATCACAGTAAGCACGCTGCAGTAAAGGAGCTCTCTAGCAGTTTGCAGAAAAACTGGTAAGGACCCACTGAATGAGATTTCTTTGGCAGTGTTTGTTGTTGAATTCCCCTGATAACATTTCACCACTGTGAAGTCACCTATAACTGGTTATATTATGCGGCCAGAAATAATAAAATCTGCAAGTACTTGCAAGCCATAACCCCCAAACTTAACTGCAGGAATACTACCCAAACAACAGTGCACAGGTGTGCTTCTATGGGAAGAAAGCAGAAGCTGTTTTCTTTTAGTAGCAGCAATTTACCTACACGCCACAGAATTAGATCATAGAAAAATCAGTACGACAAGTATTATTTGCAAGTAACTATTCAATACAATAATATTGAGTAGTGTCACATCTTTGGGAATTTCCAATTACTATCAATCTAGGGGTGTTGCTCATGAGTTCGAGATGCGTATTTTCATCTCTGTGTCCAAAACTTTGAAATTAATTCCTGTTAGATATAAGAATAACCAAAAATCTAAACTTTCCAGCCTAACTGTAAAGCTTCTTTCCTTGACCTTACTTTTGCTTGCAGCAGCTCAAAACCAATTAGTAGCTGAGGAATATGTGCACCCAGATCCAATATAACATATTTTTATGTGAGGAGAGGGAATGGAGTGGAAACTTGGTTGACATAGCTCACCTTGATGGGTGCTTAGCTATACAAGGTGTTCAGACACCACAGTCTTGGGTGCAGTATATGAACCTGCATAGAATACAATCAAGCTAAAAAGGACTAGAGTATATAGGCACACTAACACCAAGGGGAAACTTTTTCCAACAATATAAAGAACATATTTTCTTGTAACAATGTCCTCTGTTTTTATAGCAAGCTAGATAGAAAATTCCAGGCAGATATACCCACAGTAAAAGAAATTAAAGCAGACGTTCACATGATAACTACTGAGGACAGTCACAAAACAGCCAGACTGCAGTCATAAAACAAGTAGGAGTATTGTTTAAGCGTACGCAATTTCTTATTTTATCATAATAGCCAGTGAAAAACCCAACACCCACCAGGGGATAGAAAAGAATATAAGGAACTGGTAAACTGAAGTTCCAATTCACCCAATCATCTCTTGTGCAATCTAGATATATGGTATAGCCTCAAGATCATTAACAGTAGTATATCTGCATGTAAAATGAGAATATGAATATCCCTTTTCTTCATCTCACAGAGGAGTTATAAAACATCACATAAGCTGTAACTTTCAGGAAAGACAATAAGAACAAAATGTTATTAAGGTACTATCACCACTTCTATTGTGTTTTCATTTTATCTGTTAATGACCATGCTTTCTTGAAATAAGAGACAGATTGTGACATTGTGGGAGTCAGGCTTTCTCTTGAAGCGGGACACAATATGAAAGGACTGCAACCATTGCCTCATTCCAAGTGTTGTACCTTTGACACTCAAGTTTTCTGAGGCAGCAGAGCCCATAAGGGAGCCTTGCAGAGCTGGTAGTTCCTGTGAGGGAGATCCAGCTCTACCGTTCTGGAGCTGCACAGAGGCAACTACACAAGCATGACTGGGGTGTTAAACACCAGACAAAAACTGGAGAGGAAATTGTGGCAGGCACGAAATTCACACTCTCCTGTTTTTAGTGCCCACTCTATCAGCTCCAAAGTTACTCCTTAAAAATATATGTGTTCATGATTGTATTTATATGTATAGACATGAGTATACATATCAGTTAAAGTAGGCATGGATTAATTAAGTTCTGTGTGTACCTGGAAAGTCATGTCTATCATTCAGAAAAAAGGTGTGTCGTTTACGATCTGAATTGACCAAAAGATTATAATAATAACAAAGGAAATATTATTAGGATTTGGAAATGGGTTAAACTTCAAATTCATGCCTAAATAAATTGACCTAAAAAACAATTGAGTATATCACTACTTTTATAATCTGTCTGTGAAAGTCAGAAAGAAAATCCCTACTGGATGGTCCTACAATGATTCATCCAGCCCAGCATTCTGCTCTGACAGTAGCAAAAAGAGCCTTTAATCAGCAGGGGGAAACATATGAGGCTGGATAGTTTTTCAGATCCATTCACCTGTTCTTCCTGACATCCACAGTCATTGTATTAGGCACGTCAGGTGGTACATGCCTCTGTATTCCCTTTAATATCTGTTTATAAACCTGTTCATCACTTTGTTCAAACTCTTGGATTCACTCATTCTTCTGCCTCTACAACCCCCTGTGGCAGCGACTCCTAAAGTTCAACAAGTGCTCTGTAAAGAGGTATTTTATTCATCTGTTTTAAACTGATATCCTACTATTTTTAACAAGTACCCTAATACCGCAAGATGGGGTGAATAACAGTCCTGCAGTCACCCAGTCCACCACTTTCATCATCTTGTAAACCCCAGTCACCCTGCCTACGCAGCTTCTCCTCATGAAGTTTAAGATCCCAGACTGTTCAATCTCTTCACATATGCTGGCTGATTCATCCCTTGATGGTGTTTGTTGCCCTTCTCTGCTTCCAGCTCTGCTACATCTGTCTTGGGATGTGGAGACTGGGACTACATATAATATTCAAGGCATGGGTGCCAAAGTTTTTACAGCGGCAAAACACAACCCTCTGCCTTGTTCTCAAAGTCCTTCCTGACAATGCTTAACATTTTGTCATTTTCTGTGGACTGCTGCTGCACACAGACATGACCATTTCAGAGAACTCCTCGGCCTCTTTCCTGAGTTGTCCCAGTTTGATTTCAGCAGCATGTTTTAGATTATTTTACTGTAGCCTGTAATGGACACTTTTCTTTTTACAGCTGAGATCAGAACCGGTGTGTGTGCTCTGCTCCTCCCACCTACCACAGACCTATGCAAAGAGTTTTCCCCTCTTTTCCTGATGTGGCTAGCTGGAGGAATTAGTCCTGCTCTCTCTAATCCCCTGCTGCTAGTTAGCTCTGCCTTGCAGTGCACCGGTTCCTAGTACTTCCACAGAGGGGAAGAGGATTAAGCCCGTTTTCACTGTTGCATACACCTGCAGTTGGAAGCTAAAACTGACCTTTCTCTTCATTAGCCTTTTTCCCTCTCTATTTACTCCTCGTCCCTTCAAACACAAACCTGGAGTAAGTAGAAAACAAAATATTGTCTCTTCCAGAGCAGAAGCTGTGGTATAAGTGCTTTCTTCTGCCCTCCAGCCATCTGGGCAGAAGACGTCTGTTATGGTTTGTGTTTTACACCTGCTTGACATGCACCGAATACTGTACCAGTCTGAAGTGCACTCTTTCTTTCATTTACTCTTGGGGGAATGCTGCTCTCCTAATGGAAGGTGATGCTTTAACAGTCCTCCCTACCCATTTACAGCTACCTGTATTTTTGTTTTTAATCAGAGAAAAGACATTACTTCAGTACTGCAGGAAGGTAATTTGATGCTTTTGCTTTTTGGACTTTTTTAGAGTTTGCCCCAGGGCCAGTAACAGCAACAGAACAGTAAGTTGTGAATTACAGCTCTCACCAGGTTAAGATGCTTATTCCAGAAATCCTGTTTTGAAATGACACAATGTTTTTTTTATTTCCAGCAGTACAATGCAAATCCACGACAATGCCTTTTTAAGGGACTGAAGAAAGTGTATTAAAAAAAAAAAAAGAAAAAGAAAATTTTCCTGCCAGGATGTTCCAGCAGGTAGGATCTGTAAATGTCTTCTTAGCTTTCCTGAAACTAGATGGGCAATGCCTTTCCTATTTGTGAAGAGAACTTGTATAGATAACAACATTTATGCTACTAATAAAAATAATGGAATTCGAAGACAACAAGCTTCACTGAGATTAATTTAAACTTGCAGTCAATGCTTGCCTGCACTTCTCCATATACACACACACACGCACAAATATATATAGTGTTAAAGGTTTTGTAGCCAGATCAGTTCTTGGAGTAGTCCCCTATATAAATCAGATCTGCTAATATAAAAAAAAGGACAAAACCTCACATTAAATAGACTTAACTCTACTAATTTATAGCATGTATCAACTCAACCTGTCTCCATAGGAGACAAATATCCACTGCATTTCCTCATTCACCTTCTCCCCCTTTCATTTCAATTTTTTCATTCCTTACCCTTCATTCCCTCCCCCCTCCCCCCCCCAAGAATAGTTTTAATTTTAATATAAACTTTATGACTTTGAAGAAAGTCATGGTTGCTACCTGAAAAAAATCATGGTTAAGTCAGAACAGGTACTCTTACTGCATGAGCTAAAAGCCAAACTGGAGACCAGTTACAGGCATTCTGTCAGTAAATTCTGACTCTGTCCCACAAAAAATCAGTATCAGCTGTAGAAATAAGCCAGACTATTACAAGGATTTGCCATACTTAAATACTATTTTAAATGGTTGTTATGTTGATCCGGTTATTTAGATAAAATACCAGTGACTCTGTGTCGTTATCTGAATGTCATGCCTGTTGCTCTCTACTTTGCAAACTTTGCTTGATTGCAGCACAATTCCAAAATACCTGAAATTTTGTAAAGCTGCACAGTTAGGTAATATGTTTGTACCTTCCCCACACATCCCCCCCCCCAGTGGAAATCGTATCATTTTGTAATACGATCTGCACTGAAATGGGCAAAAACACAACTTGGCCTAATATCTGGGAGGGGTCACCATGCCCCAGTTTCACAACAGAGGTGACCAATCTTTCAAACAAATCACTAAGAGGCTTACCACACGTGTCAAAGTACTGGGGCCTCTCTCACATTCAACAACCACACAGTTCTGTTTGCACACGCAAGATGTTCTGACTCTGTTAGAAGAAAGGGAGAAGTATGTTTGATTCACAAGAAATTTGCATTGCCTTGCACACCGTCTTAAACATTTCTGGAGATAAGGGCACATCCATGCATTAATATAGAGATGCTGCATTCCAAAAGAAATACCAGGTGTTTATCTCTAAGTGTAATGATGTATTTTAGGAGAAAGATAGATAGACAGTCAGAATGAACAAACTAGACCCAGCAAGTGTGAGGAATTTTGAGACATCTGCCACCACTTGTCCTGTAGGGCAGAATAGATGAAATAATAAGGATCATGACCTGCAACAACAGAGTGAAGTCCTGTATATGGTAAAATCGATCTAAGCCTATAACAAGGCACATGGCTTCACAGCTCCAAGGTTTTTTGAACTACATTTGAAAGCACCTTAAATCTGAAATCCATGACTTGAACTCATTTCTTTAAATTACGTGAGCTGGTCAGAAATATCAAATACTTTCTTTTTCCTTCCTGCCTTTGAAAAGAAGTCACAGACTTTATTTTCTTTGTAATAAAAATGTCTTCACAGATGTCTTCAGGACTCTTGTTAAAACCTGACATTTGGAAATCTTGTCCAGCAACCTGAAAGCCATTTCCAAACTGTTTTATTCAGACAGAAACATGATCTTTTCATAATGTTCAGTTCCTAATTACTAGTTAAACATCAAAGCTTTGATTTTAAGACAAAGTTAGCTTAATGAAAATTATATAGTCTTCAGAAAATATTACTCTGAATAACTAACACCTGCTGTTTCTTTTTATTAAAGTTCCAGATGTGCTAACATTAATATATAAAGTAAATATGATATTTAGTGAAATCACTACCTTTTTTAGCTATAAGCACTGTTAAGCACATTTATTGATAAAACATTGCTCCTGTGTATTAGAGCTACTTGAATTAAAAACAAGGTGTGCAGTATTAATAAGAACCAAGAACTTAGAATTAATAGATATACTTGTACCTCAGTTTCAAAGCAACAGTTTCATCTTTATAAGATGCAGGTGACCAACTCAAGAGAAAATCCAACAGTTTTTTATGAAAATAAGTAATCATGAATGTGGGAGTCTAATATTTAGTATGAAGTTCTAAATATGCTGGGGTGTTTTGGTTTTTTTTTTTTTCCTTTTCCTTTTCTTCTGAGTACTCTGAATGTTCTTATTCCTGTCATATAGGAAACTGAGAAAAGCTTTAGGAACAAGAAGTTAAATCTTGTCTTTCACTCAAAACCCATCCAGATTTTCCACTTTTACAGAGGTAAAAAGCAAAAAGTGAATGTGGCATAGCATTACTTCTTTACTATCTTTTTTCCTAACATTTTCAGTGAAGAGAGTAGAATTATTTTGCTAATGGAGGAAGATGAGGACATTTAAAAAATAAGAGCAAGTAGGATGTTTCCCCCCATCATTTCTTAATGAAAATAGCTTGTCAGCAGATTTTTCAGCTATATTAACTAGAATATCCATATTAAAATATTTTCTCAAGTGATTTTCATCACTTTTTGATTTGTACAGTGTTGCTCAGGATATGTTGACTGCAATGTCTTTGTGCTAACTGAAGACCGTTACAGACACTTACTTCTCTCTGTTGTCTATGTAGAAACCCCACACTGAACATTAGGCTGTTCAGTGTGCAGGTGGCACAAAGCACAGGCAGCGGGAGTCTGGCTCCTGCCCTTGGCCATAGCCCTGCCCTCTGACCAGGTTTACTTGGCTGCTCTGATTTATGAGATACCTGAGCACTGAGATACCTGGCCTGCAAACAGTTCTGCGATGGTCTTTAAATTACCTTTTCATTTAATTTTAGGTTCATTGATATTTCAACAAGGAATCTTATAATCCTTGAAAAAATGCTACAGCTAAGATGGAGGTTTATGTGCTCAGCTAGAGGCAGTGTTTTCCGCACGCAAGAATTAAACTGAGAAGGGCTCCATATCTTCTGAAGGATAGATTCAGTTTTTCATGAAATCTTAGTATGTGTTTTGCAATGTTGGTGGACTGTCTTTGCTGACCAGATCTCAGAAAGAACCCTACGAGATTTTCTCCAGCACACAGTAATTTTGGCACGTATCAAAAGAACGCTTTAAATGCTGAAGGCTACTAGAAATGTATTTATTCAATAATACGTAAAGTGAGTGAAAAAGTCTGCATAGAAAGTGTTCTGCTTTGTATAGCAGGTCTGCATACATTTTTCAGAGTTGCACAAGATTTTGCTGTACAATTTCCATTCAAGTCAAAGGGACTTGCACATGCCTAACTCCCAGAAAGCTCATGGAAAAATTATTCTGGGGACTGATTATACAGCAGGTCTTAACAGCACTAATAAGACCAGAGTCATTAAAATCTATACTCATTGTTTGGCATCAATTTTTCATTTACCACAAGACCTTGGACTGTCTTTCACTGTTTCTGTCAAAGTAATTATCCCTGATCACAGCAAAAAGCTTCAGCATAATGTATTTCTTGTCTTCTATAATGTGAGCTTGTTAATGCTTGTCACTGCTGCATGTAAGACTTATACGACTTTTATACCACTTTTTTTTCCCCAAAACCAGCTTTTGTCTTTTTTTTTTTTTTTTTTTTTTTCTTTCTTCTGATGGATTACCCTAGTAAGTCCTCTTTCTGTGAGCACTGACGATCTGTTGTTTTCACAGGTGCGTTATGGTCAATTGAAAAATAAAGGCTCTAAGATCCTTTGAAGCTGAGATAAAGAGCAACTCCTCTTTACATTAGCTCTAAGCATGCATCAAAGTAACAGTAAACACCTGCTTGCAAGGTAGACTGTTCTCTGTAGCCTTCTCTAACACCTTATCTTATGTGACAAGTCACTGATAGCTGAAGACACTGAGAAGATCTTTAGGATATCAGGAAAACAACTGGCTGGAATTACTACTTTCTTCTCTATCTCAGGAAAGGCAGGATATCTGCTGAAACTCAGGTTCCTTCCCTATTTCAGGTAGGCACCTGCCCATGGTAACTGGAAAGCTTCATTTTCCAGTGTCAGCTTTTTTCAATGTTTTTGGTTCTGCATTATTCAGGGTGTTGCAACTTAGAAGAAATATTTTCTGGGATATTTTAGAGAAGTAAAATCCCACATGGCAGATTAGGGAACAGCCTATTACTATCCTTAACAGGTAGTGCAGCCCACCTTCAATGGTGTTCAGGAGTTTCTTGTGGACTCTTTTCTTTCTCTGTATCGCCTCTCTCCTTGAATCAAGCTTTGGCTGCTTTCATGTATGAGTAAGGCTTGGGGTTTGGTTTGTTTGGTCTTGTTTTCATCTTGATAGCCCTGTGATTGTCTGGATACCTTATTTAATCCTTTTTTTGCTTGAT
>JAVJGI010000040.1:80028736-80138438 GCA_035590275.1 Ibycter americanus | reverse complement strand
AAAGCTGCCTGGAGGAAAAGGACCTGGGGGTGCTGGTTGACAGCCGGCTGAACATGAGCCAGCAGTGTGCCCAGGTGCCCAAGGAGGCCAACAGCATCCTGGCTTGTATCAGAAACAGTGTGGCCAGCAGGGCAAGGGAAGGGATTGTCCCCCTGCGCTTGGCACTGGTGAGGCCGCACCTTGAATACTGTGTTCAGTTTTGGGCCCCTCACTTCAGAAGGGACATAAAGGTGCTGGAGCGTGTCCAGGGAAGGGCAAAGAAGCTGGTGAAGGGTCTTGAGAACAAATCTTATGAGGAGCAGCTGAGGGAACTGGGGTTGTTTGGTCTGGAGAGGAGGAGGCTCAGGGGTGACCTTATTGCTCTCTACAGCTCCCTGAAAGGAGGTTATGGGCAGGTGGGTGTCAGTCTCTTCTCCCAGATAACAAGAGACACGACAAGAGAAAGTGGCCTCAAGTTGCACCAGGGGAGGTTTCAATTGGATATTAGGAAAAATTTCTTCACTGAAAGGGTGGCGAAGCATTGGAACAGGCTGTCCAGGGAGGTGGTGGAATTGTCATCCCTAGAGGTGTTCAAAAAAACTTGTAGATGCAGAGCTTAGGGACATGGTTTAGCGATAGATTTGGAAATCCTGGGTTGGCGGTTGGACTGGATGATCTTAAATATCTTTTCCAACTTACATGATTCTATGATTCAATGATTCTATGACATGAGGTTTTGGTTTTGGTGCTTTTTTCAAGAGTTCTCCCAGTCTTCATTCGTGCTGCAGCTACTCTGCCTGTGTCAGTCTGTACTCCAGAAGGTCTTTCTAAGCAGTAGTTTCTCAGTTTAGATGTGAAATCTCCTCCTTCCTATAGAGTTTTCCACAAAACTTGGCATAATAGACTGGACAAGGCATATGGGGACACCTTGCAATAGAGCAAGTGCCTACAAAAATGTTTCATATAAGTAAAACACGTATACTTTTTGTCATAAGAAGCAGCAAAACTCCACTATGTTCAAATCAGATGAAGCTCAGTGATGGAAGTAATGTGCGAGAGGGATTGTGAAAGTAACACTAGGATCAGCGATATCATATTTGATTTAGGATTGCAGTAAAAAGGCATAAAGAAAAAAACCTAAGGGGGAGAACAAGAGTGGAGAGTTTAGACAAAAAGAATGATCAAGGGATAAAGAATATGCAAGAAAAATAGAGTTCATATATTAATTTTTTATCTGCTGTGTACTTAGAAATATTCAACACTTCAGCAACTAGATCTAAGCTGGTCCTGCCTTGAGTGGTGGGTTTGGACCACACAAGCTCCAGAAGAGATCCCTTCCAAGCCAAATAATTTCATGATTATAATGAAACAACTGCAACAGGTATTGTCTCTGTGTTAAGAACATACTGCTTCTCTCATCATAGTTACTAGCCAGTGATGAGCAACTTTGTAATATTTACCTAAAACCTCTTCTTTTTCATTTCATATTTAGATAGCATGCTTAGACGTGCTTTCCATTTCCTGAAGCCTGCCATGTATGTTGATGTCTGCAGAACCTAACCTGACCTGGTCTTGTGAATGGAACAGATCTCACCTTACAGCACCAGGACACAATACAGGTAAGTGCAGGCACTATTTCCATGTCACTAATGTGTACCACATGTTCTTGCACAGGTGCACAAGGTTCATGTTGAGGGGAGGTTGGAGGGAACTGGTTTTGTTTCACCCTCCCACTGAATCTGAGCAATGTGGGACATCCTAATTTCTGGAAGTAAGTTAAAATCCTCACCTAAATCCTTCTAAAAGTAAATGTTATGGAACTATAACCTGTGGCGTTATGGTAGGCATTGAAAACTATTGAAATTGGCCATGTTCTTATTTCTTTTCTACAAGCAGAATACAAAAATTGTTTTAAAAAGGTCATAAGTTCTTGTCAAGGGCACCCTGTGCTTGAAAAAGGTTTCTTTTGTGAACGAAGCTGGTGGCTTGGAAGAACTGAAAACACATGGGTCACAACAACCCCTGCAGTAGGGGCTCAACTATTATCCTGAGGGGCATACTATAAATTTGCAGGTGCAATAAAATGCTGATACACAGGTCCCATTTAAAGCAAGCAGCATTTGGTCACTAGGAAAGTAGTTGGCCTTGCACTGGATTTATTTTTCTGAAGAGAATTTTTATCACTTTTTGTTTCATCTTGGAAAGAGGGGTTAATGTTTCATGAAGGAGATTATGAAAACCACCAAGGAAGTCATCAAAGAAAGAAACTTCTAGAAGCTGCATTAAAAAAATTTCCATCTCTGCTTGCCTCTTATATGTGTGAATCACTTTTTTACCACCTCTTTTGGAGAAATGACAGATTTAATATGTGCTCGATCTAAGCAACTGAGGTGTGTGCAACACGGAAAAGTGTGGAGAGAGGTTTCTTCGAAATAAAACCGCTCTACAGAACAGACAATATTTGAACATAAATTTCAGAAGCAGATTTTGGCAGATAATGGTTTTAGTCTTTGCAGGCACAACCTACTAGTAATCAGTATTGTTAACTAATACAGTATGATGTAGGTATATGAAACTGAAAATAGGTACATTTACAGTTCAGATGCTGCTTTTGTTAAGGTATGCTAAGATGTTCCTTTGTGTTCTTCTGTTCTTTAAGTTGCACGTATATTGTTTTAAATATTGATAGAGAGTGAGAAACAGAAAAGTTGGTTCCCAAATAATATTTAACTTTTTAGATAAAAAGCATGAGTTTACAAAGCAATCACGTTTGCTTCTGCAGAAACATGGAAAATCTAAGAAAATTTTAAATTCTTTATCCTTTTCAACTTCTAATGTCTCTCAAAACTAATAAATCTTGAGTTTAAACTCTAATTTTCAGTCTAATAAACTGTATTATTTCAAACTTCAGCTATACTTCTCAGGTTAAATACGTACCCTTGACAAACAACCAGTAAATTCTTGATTCAGTAAGAAAGAGATCTAGCATTCTTCATGTTTCAGTTCCTAAAGCAAGCATTTGGACTTACATGCCTGAAATGCACTTTACATGAAATCCTGGGAAACTGAGCAGACATGTTCAGTGTTCCAGGTCTTTATAAGGATGTAACTGGATTGCTGTAGAATTAGCACAGTCAGATCAGTCAGATCAGTCATAACAACCTTAATTTACATTAAACTATTTGTAAAAAGCTTATGACCAAACATTAACTAGTCAGTATTTTCCAGTGCTTTGCTTGTTGAAGCAATGGTAGCCACTGGGATCAATTTTTTACAGAAAGATATTAACTAATAAATACATTCATGACAACATTAATTTTGCTGCTTTTGTTGTCTGACTGCTTTGTTCTTGCCGCTTTTCTACCACTGCTTGTAAAGTAAAAAAAATTCACATACTACAAAAGTTGAGACCTGAGCTGTTTTCCGTGAAAGAAAAGTTAGGAAGCTGCAGGAGACCACACTTTTCACCTTGGAGAAACTGTTGTCTCGATTAAGTTTTCAAACAGAAGTAGTTCAGTCACACAAATAACAATATGATACTATTCACATCCTAAATGGTTGTTAATACAGCTGTGTTCTACTGTGAAACCTTCCCCTCCCCTTTTTTTTTTCCAATAGAAAATACCAGATTTAAATAGTAGATGTAGCTAATCCATTTGGAATCAAATACTGCTTTTATTTGGTAGCTTATCCGGTTTCTGCAAAGAGCAAATTTCAAAGTTGAAAGGGGAAGGGTCACACTTCTTGCGAGGTCCACTTTTCCTCCAGACCCAGACCCTTGCATCTGCCATGGGGTCAGTGACATTGTGGGCATAACGGTAGGGGTTCACAGTCTCTGGTGTGGTGGCAAAGTTGTGGATTAGGGAAGAGGGTGGACCTCTGTTAGCTTCCCTGGGGAAGTTGTGTTTTCAGTGACAGTGTGTGTGTTGGTCATGTTCCTCTGCGTAAGAGAAGGAACAGGTTAGGTGAACACTCATGCTGAGTGTGCCCAGGAGAGGAAAACCAGTAATCCCCAAAATGTAGTAGCAGGGAGAGCAAGAGTCTCAGTGCTGAGGAAACTCCCTGGGAAGTGGAGGGCATGGCAGATATTTCTCCAACTGAGCTGCTGAGTGGGCTGAAAACAAACCTGAGAGAAAAGAGCTGTCTTGCTCCAGTGTGCAAGAGAGATGCTTATAAATTTTGTTTATTTCTATCGTCTTCAGTCTTGCTGGCTTCTCCCTCCCTGCCCTCCCCCCCCCCCAATTTATTTTTCCCCCTCACTTCATACACTTCCAATAAGACTTGGGTTTTGAGCTTAAAAGCCTTTTCTTTGGAGTACTTGTAGTGAGAAAATCTTAGTCAGATCCACCACAGAGTTACGACGAGCTCAGAGGCTTTGTGATATCTACATAACACAATATAGAGTTGTTTGTGAGCAGACATGAACAGTTTGGTGCCTTTCAAACTTCAAGGGAGCATGTCTGACTTGTATGCAAATTTCTGTTCCTACTTAACAAAATCACACAGCTTTCATCAGGATCTATCAAGATGCTTCCAGTTCGGTGGCTACAATGTGAACTTGTGCATCTGTGCAGATGAGGTCTAGGAATAGTGCCTGTTTTCAAGACATTAAGAAATCTTTTTCCTCTTAAATCCGAAAAAAGCTCATGGGTGAAAACGCAGTCTTTTCCAAAACAATGCCTGGAGTTCTGAATCATATGAAGCCACGGCACTGAACATTGGAGTAAAGTTTATTTGACAGCCAGCTACAAGGGAAAACACTGGCCCAAATACTGTACTGTCAAAATCAAGGATGCTTGCATTGTGTTCATTTTTATAGCCATATTTATTTTTCCCCTCCAATCAACAATGGCACCCTGGGGGAGTTCTGCTTGAGGAAAAAGTCACACTGTTTGGGGTCTTATTATATAGAATTAACTTTAAATCAAAACAAGCCACCTGCAGCATAACTACTTTTGAAAGTTCTCTGTGTATTCATGTGGTACAGAATAAAACAGTTCATCAATTCAGCCTTGTTATTGCTCATTAAGCCACTTCCCTTTATAACTGTACCTGCAGAACACCATATTTCAAATTAACATTCAGAATTTTGAGCAGAGATCCCACAAAGCATTGCTTGGATGTTAATCTTCATATGTCTGGAGATCAATTCTTTTCCTTGCTCTACAGGTAATCTTCCATGGAAAGCACTGAAATTGCAGTTTAATTATTTTAAAGCCGAATTCCTATAACTCTTCCCTCTTTACTGTAACATCCATCTTGCTACTTTATGGTGCCATTTACAGTGTGCCAACAGGTAGTGTATGGGAAAAATCAGTCAGTGCTGCAGTCTTTGCAGTGCTGTGTCTAAACACATTCCTGCAAATGTATCTCAAGTCATGGAGTGAACTGTAAAGAAGGGTGTTCCTGGGCAGTAGGATGGCTGCAGCTTAATCTAAGCAGATGCTCTTTCTCAGGTATCCTGGAGTGGCACCATGTATATACTACCGCTTCAGGGCTCTATCAAGCAGCACTGAACAGGGGATGCTAAAAGCACCACAGGCCTGACAGGCTGAGTGCTTGACAGCATTACTCTGGACATAAAGCCACTTCCCTAGTCATCTTCTCAGATGTTTGCCAGACCTAACCTGAATAAGCAAACATGCACTGCCAGCACTGTCCAGGAGATTGTTAGCAATCACAACTACTAGCTGAATCACAAGGCAGTTTAGGTTGGAGGGGACCTCTGGAAATCATCTAGTGCTTAAGCCAGGTCATCTAAGAGCAGGTTGCCCAGAACTCCTGGGTTTCCCCAGGGTTTTGGGAAACCCAGTTGGGTTTCTGAATATCTCCAAGAATGGAGATTCCACAACCTCTCTGGGAAACCTGTTCCCGTGTTTGACTACCTTTACAGTAAAAAAAATGGTTTTTTTTTTAAATGGAATTTCCCATGTTTGGTTTTTTGTTGGGTTTTTGAGGTTTTTTTTTTTGGCTGGTTGGTTGGGTTTTAATCCATGCCCATTGCCTCTCATCCTGCCACTGCTCATCACTGAGAAGAGTCTGGCTCCCTCTTTTTTGCTCCCAACCATCAGATGTTTGTACTCATTGATAAGATCTCCCCAAGCTTGCTTTTCTCCAGGCTGAACAGTCCCAGCTTTCAGTCTTTCCCCACGTAGAAAATGCTTCAGTCCTGTAACCATCTTTGTGGCCCTTTGCTGAACTTGCTCTAGCAGGTCCACATCTCTCACTGAGAAGCCCAGAACTGGATCCTGCACTCTGCATGTGGCCTCACCAGTGTTGAGCAGAGAGCAAGAGTCACGTCCCTTGATCTGCTGGAACTGTATTTCCTAGTGCAACCCAAGATGCTGTTGGCCTTCTTTGCTATGAGGATGAGACCCAGTTTGAGACTAATAGACCTAATATCATAAATGTGGTGGAGCTGTGAGGTTCCACAAAAGTTCTAATATTCATACTTATAAATGTAGGCAAGACAGACCAGTTTAGAATACCAGAGCAGGCGCCATGAAAAGCCCACTGATGCCTATCTCTTCCTGCCTCTTTCCCGCATATCTCAGTCTTTCAGGTCCATCAGCATAAAGTGGTATGCACTGTCATGTTGAAAACCCTTGTTGATGAAATATTATCATTTGTGGCATATTACAATTTCCTTGAATTGGGCAGGAAGGTGTTAAAAATCCATTTGCTCTCACAGTTAGATGGGCTCTTTAGAAAATTTCAAGTCCATCCCCCTGCCTCAGAGCTATTCTTCATAGCTGTGTCATTCCTGATGTGCTTTTCTAAGCTTTTTGTAAAGACCTCCAGAGATGGAGACAGGAACATTTCCCCAGGCAATCTTTACTATTGGTGCTTCAAGACTTACTGCTACTGAGGTCCAGCATCTAATGAGATTCTTCTTTGACACATTAGACTCATTATTGGTCTAATACCAATACCCCCTTCCTTGACACCAGACATGTATTTATTTATTTGAAAAGCATATATTTATGTTTTATGTTCTCTTCCTTCATACTTCATTTAACCTAAACATAGACAGGGTCCTAATTAGCTTTGAACTGATAGGCCCAGAGCTCCACCAAGCTCATAGTACCTATTTCGGCAATAGCATCCGTTTTAAAATAACATGTGGTCCTTCCATCTGATAGAGATGTCAAAACACGTTGCCATGTAAGGTATGTAAAAGATTAATTGCCCTCAGTCAGTGAGAAAGGAAAGAGGAAAAAGAATGCATGCAGTATTTCAAATCTGAATGAAGAGTTGAAATAAATGAAGTATGGACTCGAACATGAACTGCTGTCTTTAAGACTTGTATGTGAATTATGGAAATGAGAAATGGTATGGAACATATGAAGTATCAGCTGAGCACCCCAAAGTGCTAGCAAGAACATGGGGGCTAGAGCCTTTGGACTACAGAAGCTGGGAGAACGATCATGGGGTGGAAAGGAAGTTGAGAGAGAAGGCTTTCTTAGCAAGCAAGAAGTGATAACACCTTTGTCATAAGAGGGAATGGCAATAGTGGAAGATTCTGCATTTTTAAATGAATTTATTTCTAAAGAAAATGATTGTGAGTTAAAAGAGATGGGATTTCCTGAGCCTTGTGGCGTGGGAGTCCAAGTCAACATTCATGTCACTCAGGTTGCCTAAACTATCTTCTAGCTTAAGATGGGACCAATCATATAATGTAGGTAAATGTGTGAAAATTTGACAGAGATGTTAAACAAAAAAATCTGCTTTAGCTATTTGCAAATACTGCACTTTCTTTAGGCTGTACGTGAATGTATGCGTACTTTTATCAGCCAGAGTTCTATATGGTAACTACTCCTGAAAGGAATGATCGCCTTTCTGCAGAGTTTCCATTACTATTGACAATTATATATTTATATACATATAAATATGTATTTGTGTGTTCTGTAGGTTTTATTATTTAGGAAAGAGCCTTGTAGATTTACACATGTGCCTAATTCTACTTCAAGAGAAGTTATGCTGAAGTAAGGGTTGCATTTATTTCACGAGTGTTATTTTCGAAGACCAGACTGAAGTGTCAGATAGCATTATTTCAAATATTCAAGAAGTCTCCACCATAGTGAGGTTGTGTCTGTGGGAGTCTACCTCAAAAGAAACAAGGAGAAAAGATGTGTAGACTGAACACAAATAGAGCATAAATCTTCAAGGAAAAAAAAATTAATCCCAAATTTTGGAATTAAGACAACCCTTAAATACTTCTAATTCCAAGAATAATTCTTTTCCTAACAGTTTTTGTCTAGAAGCCAGTGTTTTAGGCAGCATGAAGTACCTTTCTTAAAGGAAATATCACTTGTTCTAAAGCACATATGATAAAAGGGAAAGTTCTAATTCGAACGAAGAGGTACAGAAAGGCAGAACTAGGCAGTATGACAGTGGTGCTAGCAGGACAAACACTGCTTTTTGCAAACATCAACCCCGACCGTTACTGTTGCCTCTGTTGATTTTGCACTTGACAGCAAAAGGACAGCATGTGATGAGCAAAATTTCTTCTGGGTTTTTGAAGCCTGTGTTGGAAATCAGAGACATCACAAAGGAACTAGAACTGTTTCACATTATGCATACATGAATTCAAATAATGCAAGCAGAGCAATTACAAGATATAATCCAGCCAGCTGAAAAGCTGTATCTTAACTATGCAGTTCTAGCTGAGGTACTCCAGTCAACAAGCATTTAGCTAGAGGCAACTGTGCCTCAAAACAGAACATTTTCCAAAATTAGTTTTGAAAAATAGGCCCTTGGGAGGTACTTTTTTAGATACTTCATGGTTTAAATAAGGCAGCTTGTAAAGGAACATCTTTTGCCCCAAGATTTGCCTATACTCACAAAAGACAGAGCTGCCCTATTTAGGAAGCCAGAGCCTTTGGCATATTATATGAGTTATACATAATTTAACCTTTTAACAGCATATTTAAATCATCCACATAAAAATAACTGTACAGTCACAACAGAGCAATCACATTACTTCTAAAGTCATCTTTAGGGCAGCTTTTCTTTTATCCTGTTTTCTGTGTACACTAATCTTGATTTAAAGTCATTACAAAACACCCCACTTGAAATCCACGGCAAGGTTATTTTCACTGAATCATTAAACGTTTCCTAGTAATTTTGGTTTTGGGATAAGATGGACAGGTTTGCACCTCATTTCTTACACATTTACCAGAAAGAGCTAAGGAGCATGGAAGACAGACATAAACAAAGAGAAGAAGAAAAAAAATAAACTTCCATGAAATGTTGACTTTGGTAAATTTTTATACCTAGTTAAATGCTGAGAGTACAGACCGTCCTGTACTGGTTCTCTTTCTGCAGATCATAATGTGGTTTATATGTTCTAATACTGACAGTTTGGTGGGATTTTTACTTAAAGTTGGTTCTTATATGCTACAGGATGTGTTTATACTAACATTTTAGCTCAGATCAGGAGCTTACTTTTGAAGCCAATTTACCAGCTGCCCCTGCTCACTGTGCTTTGCAGCTGCGTGTGCTATATTCCTTTAAAGGGTGACTAAACCAGGAGATGCACACTTAATGCACTCCAACTATTAAAACTAGTCTAATTCAACACCACACTGGAGTTACTCTAAAATGAAGTCCTTTGGCATGCATATGAAGTAGATGTCTGCACAAGATGTTTTATTCTACAGAACTGCTCAAGTTAGGCTACAACGTACAGACAACACAGCTAATGTAGATATAGCCAGAGTTTGTCTAAATAATCCCTTGCCATGGAATATTTGTACCTCTGGGCAGTTTACACTTCGATCAGTATGAAATCTTCACTACTTCTAGAAGGGATTTTCTTAATAGGAAGATAAAGAAATTGTTCTCCATGAAAGAAGGACTGTAGGCACAGAGAACAGAATTTTGCTCTTAAAGAAGCTCTAAACACAAAGTAAAAGAACACCAATCTGTGCTGGGCGTAAAGGTGGCAGCTGAAAGTATTCTGAATGGCATTTACTGAAGATGCAAGTGACAGTACTGTGTTCATTTCTCAAAATTGAAATAAACTCTCAAAGGGAAGAGATTTAAGAAATAAGAAATCAGACACAGCTACTCACTTACTGGTGGATTCCATACATTTGTTTTTTTACACACCTCACAACTCTGATTTCATTGGGTATACAAACTCTGTATATTTTTCCATGCTTCTGCCCTGCATACCAGTGGATGGAAAAATTTGAGGTTCCCTAGAAAAAAGTCAACTAATCAGCAAAAACATTTGGGATTCATTCCATGAAGTAGTGTTTTACCTCAAGAGAGAAAGTGGATTAGGCATAAATTTGCAGAAGTCAGTCTCTGCCTTAGTCATGGCATAATCACTTATACGTCTTGTATGATATCACCTGAGTTAACCTACCTTTATATGTGAAGTTTGCTCTTCTAGATCACATATTAAAATTGACCAGTTAATGCCTTTCAGCACCTTGAAAAAATACATGGGACCTACTTGTTGTCTTGCTTCCCCAAAGATCCTGTAATTGTGCTCTGTGTTGACTAAGCTTCTTTGGCTGCTCCAGCTGGCAGTGCATAGGGGTCAACAACTGCTCCCTTCATTTGATGCCCTGGTCTGAATGTTTACTGAAACAGTAATGACCAGCTTTAGAGAAATCTCCATTACTGAAGGGGAACTTCCCCAGCCCTCCCCAGCAAGTCATGATAAAATGTGGTCAGAAGGAAATTGGTGTACCTAGCAGAATGAAGTCAAGAATTTTGGATACAGAAGAAAACTGCAAAGCACTGGGTGGCTTTCAGGGTAAAAGTCAATCCAGATATGTTACAATTAAAGAAATGATTGAAATCAATCATATAGCACTAGCTATAACCCATAATGGACATGTAAGAGGTGTTTATAGTTTTAGTTAATACAAGAGGTAGAAAAACATTGAAAAGCAGTATTTTGGCAGAGCCACCTGGATATGGTCCATTTCAGTACTGTGGATTATGTGATAAAGCTTATCTGCACGCCCGCAGAGGAGCAGACAGGCAATGGCAGGAGGGGAAGCCCAAATCATTCCCTGCTGGGCTACTGCCAGGCACATCACAGGGGCCATCAGCCCAGCAAAGGCCCATGTGCAGAAGCCCAGATGAGCACAGGGATGAACAATGGCAGGGGGAACCCAAATGAAGGATTCCCGAGGAACAACCACTTTGTCCAAGCACCTCCCAGTGCTGTCCCAGCACAGACATCAGCTCCAGCATGCAGGTGTGAAACCAGTCCCTTGAGTCATGGGGAGCAGCTGTTCACTGCTTGGACTAAGGGAGTTGCTGCCTGTATATATATATGCGTATATATATATATGTATGTATACACACACACACATATCTAGTGAGACCTCCATCATGCCTAGCCACAGAGGGGAGCAGGATGAGGCCATTGGTGTTTTCTATGTCCATATGTGGATACTCCAAGTTTCTCTCTGTGATCTGTGTGGACAGCCATGTCTACATGTATATATCTAGTGTACATGCATCCTTTTGTGTGTGCACCTCCTGGGAACATGTCTTCAGTATCAATACTGGTAGACCTGGGGACATGGAGCAGCAGCCTTATCACTCTTGGGCTGTTGGATCCATCACGATATATTTACCTCTAACAAATACCTTTTCTTCTTTCTGCTGATAGCAATGCAGAAGTCAGATCATAGATATAGTTAGCCTCTATGCTAAGGTATTATTCATGCAAAATATTCATTGCAACTTAAAACCTGATATCGTTGTTTAATATTAGATAATTTCTTATCTTACAACAAATAATAATAATAATAAAAAACCCCAAAATATTTTGATCGTTAACCTTCATAAGAGGAGGCAAGGAAACAGAAAGAAGGTATGGCTCTCTAACTAGAGTTGCAGCATCAAAGCTGCTCCAACTTTGGACAACAAGATTTCTCTGAAAAAAACTAACAACAAGGTATGTTGTTGAGGGGTAGTTCCTGAAAATATACAACATGCTCAACTTATGTCTTAGTAAAAGATCTAGGAAAAATCAGGCTGATTCCAAAGCTTAGGCAGGAGTGACATGCTGGAGAAGATAGCTGAAAGATGTGACATTTATCCTGACGTACTGTTTTACAGTAAGTTTTGGTTCCAGTTACACTGTGGAATGGAACCTGAATGTTTTCATCAATCAGATCTGTAGTGCTTTTCATATATGAAAATGGTCATGGGCATATGAAATATAGGGAAGTATATAAAGTAACTCCCACCCCTACTTCCACTACATATGTTAAAACTCCCTTAAGTAGACCAGTATGTAACAGCTAGCCTTTGCACATAATTTTTTTTTTTAACTGCCTAATATCAATTTTATTACATAACCTATATGCTACAGTGGTAAAATCACCTTTTTGTCATAGACACTGAGGGAACTTATAAGGAAATAGCACATTAAGATAATTAAAGTTTACTTTTTTTTAAGTCTTCCTCTTAGCAGAGGAGATCAAATAGGGACAGATGGCAGCAGGAGTGGATTAAGAAAACAGCCATTCATATTTGGAAACTTATTTTAGCTTAAACTTTACTGATGAAGTCACTTCTAAGGCCTCACTGGTTTTATTTGTAATCATCAAAGAACATCCTTTGCACTTACAGATATTAAGGATAGTTTTGTAGTAAAGGTTGAACAAGTCACTTCTGAACTCCTCAGTGTGAACTCACTGCTTACAGGAGACTGTAATAAAAAGATCTTAAAGTGTCTGTGTTGTTTGAAATCGGACAACAAAACAGAAGCCTGGGGCATGGTGGTTTAATAGTGCTGCAAGGTACAGCTCCCTCTCTTCGAGCTGGCAATTACTTTTAGCTACCATTATGTGTATTAAGAGATTTTTAGTTTTGTAAAAAAGTGCAAGCAGGGAAAAACAGGCCCTGAGGATTTTGACTGAAGTATATAATGTCTGTACATGCTGATATACAAAAGCTACCTCATAATAGTGACCTTGTATTTACATGGGAAGAGAAAACGTCATAACAGGTGGAAACTGTATACTAACACTGTTTCAAAATCAGATTTTTGAGAAGGATCAATTAGGTTAAGCTGTAATAAAAAAGTAACTATGATAGATTTCACTTAAGTCAAATGAGTAATGGAGTAAAAGATAATGGTAATCTAAATACATGCACAATTATATATTACCAAATACAGTTAATAAAATGCATGGAAAATGAACCGGTAAAGGAAGAAGATATGTTCAAGGGCAATTATCTCAAATTACTTTTCCCAGGCTGGTGTTCCCTAGGTCTGCTCATTGTGTTCTACCAAACTGAAGCAGTAGACAATCTGGGAAAGTGGAAATGGATAAAACCCACTCGTTGATTTGGTGCAGTGTTCTGCACTTTTCTCCTGTGCAAGTACTAGAAGAATGTTAAGCCACAGTTTGGCTTGACAGTTTTCTCCTTGTTATCTCTAATGAAACTCATGTGGTACACGGGGCTAGAAAGAAAGGGGTAATCATGTGACTATAAAAATTAAATATGTGAAATATGAGGGAAATTAATATCATGGTAAAGTGGTCTGGAGGTGGAAGACAGAAGAGATTCTGCTAGTAGACCTCAAATGGACTGAGCAAGCATCTTCATATTACGTACCACTGCTCATCCATAGTTCACCTGTTTTCCATGTATGGTTTCAAATTCTTGCTATGCATTATGTGTTTGTGTCCCAGTTCCTAACAAAAGTTACATGATAAGGGAGTGTATAGTTGAATCATACCCCCCATGACCTGGATTTGGACAGAAGAGGGAGTTATTAACTTGGAGTTTAAGGAGCAAAGAGAGAAGGAATAGATAGATTCATAGAATAATTTTGGTTGGAAAGGACCCTTAAGACCATTGAGTTGAACTGTTAACCTAGCACTGCCAAGCACACCACTAAACCGTGTCCCTATGCACCACATCTACATGTTTTTTAAATACCTCCAGGGATCATGACTCAATCATTTCCCAGACGGTACTTTTGAAACTTGAAAAGGCAGGAAAAGGGGATCAGAACTGAGGGTTTTTCTTACAGTTGCTCTTCATTATCTCGTAGAACAAAGTATTTTCGGGTTCATATTGTACCAGGTCTCAACATCACAATTTGCAGTAAGATCAGAACCACTCTATTGTTTCATGAAGGATATCTACCTTATGTTGCCCAAAAGGCACAAGTCAAAACATGGAAAATGGGATGTAAACTCCTGCTGGATCTTAGAAACACTTTTCCCACTCCTCATTGCTATGGAAAGCTACAAATTAACAAGCTGACACCAAGAGTATTGAGTGGGGAGAGGAGTTGCAGGCCACCAGGCCCGTTTCCACATGACACATTTGGGTTTCACTGACAGAAGGGAAGGAAAGCCCCAGTTCACTGTCTCTTGTCACAGTTCTGCTTCTCAACCACTACCTGCAGCAGCCTCCTTTTGTGTAAAGTGTACTGTGAAAGCAAAATACAAAAAAATATAGCTAGTAAAACCTTCATTTCTAACCTCTCAAGGACTGCTAACCCCTAGCTTTTAGCCAGTTTAAGCTAGCAGTACTGGCTGAACAGAAAATGACTGCCAGACATTATTAGGTGTGAGTGCTTTAAAAGAACGGTTATCTTTCAAACCAAGTTCTGGAGTAATATATTAATTATACAAAGAAATCTGGAGAATCATTACTAGACAAACAGCACAGTTAAGAGAATAGCCTGCACAAGATTTTAATGTAACATGTAAGAAGCCATAAAATTCCTGCCTAAACGTAGGTAGTGAGAGACCAGAATTGAAATTTTTCTACCAACAGATACTGTAATTTTTGGCCATCTTGTTTTGCAGTGTTTCTTACTTGTTCTTACAAAAGTGTGGAAAAATGGTAATTAGACTTAGCTAAGGGAAAAGTCTGAAGTAGCTTCAGTTGAAGATCTTTTTCCAGGCAGAATAGCAAGTTACAGTATTTCTGACTAAAAATCAATGATGTTATACTGTGTAATACAGCAGTCTATGTCATCATCCATTTATGAACATCTATAAAGACTTAAATTGGACAACTTGTGCCCATCTTACAATACTTTTGATCAGCTGAGGACTGCGGACAAATTAACTTTCCAGGTGTAGTCATGAATCTTGCACATTATAAGAAATTCTCATGGTTCTGTCATCTGTGTCATTTTCTACTCTGATGGTTATTCCTAGGAGCATGCCCTCCAGAAATAGCACAGTATCAACGTGACTGGTTTTATTTATTCTTTAACCTTTACACTTCTAAATATGTGTATTAGTACTGCTTCCATATGTCCTTTATATCCTCATTATATCCCCAGCACCTTGTAGCCAGAATCTGTCTTATGGCTGAGATATCTTCAGTGTGAGAACCAGCCCTTTTTTTTTTTTTTTTTTAATAGTAATCAGAAAGGATGCATATTATTGTAATGCCTTCAAAAGCCCAGCTAGACTCCCTTGTGTTAAATCCATTTGGCCCATTGCTTAGGTCATACACAGTTATATAAATCCATATTTGGTTCCATGGTGGGTATTATCTCACTTTACTGCATTAAACTATGATTTGCTAACCAGCTTAGGAACCTGAGAAGTTTTTTAATGGATGTGCATTATTAAAAACATAATAAAAGTCTGTATCTTCTTGTTTAAAAGTGCTTAATTGCACTATTTTAAAGGAGTGGATTTTTCAATAACAGTCTTGCCAGTTCATGCATTACCTCTGTGTACTGTAGGCAAAGTCACTGCATTTTTTACTGTGTGTAAATGAAAGCTCCACACTCTTTTTTTATCTGTGTTTTCTCCAAATACTTTAATCTGCAAAGATCCTTTCAGATCTGCAAAAGCTCATGCACCTGTCACATGAAATTATTTTTGTTTGGGTTTTTTTTAATAACATGAATCCCCCTGGCACATGCATTGCAAAAATTAATGCAGGAAGGGTTATTCTGTTTTCATTCAACAATTTCCATTTCTACCTCCCAGGGTGATAAAGTACTTTGATATCAAACTTCCATTCTTTTTTTATTTTTTTTCTCCACCGAATGCTTTCATATTACTAAGCCGATATATTTGTACTTTGGGACAGCAAAAGACTTGCTAATCCTGTGGATGCTTTATTTCTTTGGATTTGAAAGGTCTTTAAATGCCTCTTGCAAAATATAGTATTATCTTGTTTATTTGATTTAAATTTGTGTAAGTAAAATAGTTGTTAATGATGTGATTTAATAATGGAGAAGAACTAAATGAATTGATTCAATTTGCATAAGCCCCTAAAAGCTTTTGGACACTTGTTCCAGTTTAAATTCTATGATTATGGAATGGGAGGCTCTTACAAGAAAAGATGTTGGCACATGCTTGAAGCCATTCCTCTTTAAGCTAAACTGCTTCCAGCAAAAAACAGTCTCTAATGAGCATTTCTACTACTGAAACAAGACTCTCTAACATTCTGTTTTTCCTGAGTGATGCAAGGTTACCACATTCATGGGAATTGGGGCTTAAATTCCCAGCACAAATTGGGAAAGACAGAATTGTGAAGGGGAAGAATCCTGAAGAAATTCACAAAAATTTGCTAAATATTCTCTCAAATGCCTGAAGTGGTAGGTAGGAATTTCCTACCATGATCACTGAACAAGATAAAAGCTGTTAGCCCCAATCTTTTTGCTTTACTCTTAGCCAAATCTGATTTTTCCTATTATTATTTAAATGCATATATAATACGTAAGTGAATGGGGAAATTGGAGGGAAAGGGTTTATTTCTTTAAGGTATCAGAGCAATAAAAAAAATTCTTTATGTTTTCAGTTTATGAGACTACAGGATGTCTTCTGTGTAATCAAGTTCTGTTCATTCATCTTTGTCCTTTGCTATGTTCATTGTTTCCTTGTAGGATATGGGCATATATCTTTGAACATTTCTTGAATCTTCCAAATCTCTGTGCTGTTACCTTTATGTTGGTGATATGCTATATCAATTCCTATGCCCTCCCTCAGTTTCAGACCTTTAAGAGCTGAGCAGGGGTTATGCAGTTCCTGTTTTAAAAAAGACATCCTCAAAGATTTCCTTTTCCACTTAAATAAAAATGTGGAGTATATTGGGTGTGCTTGAAGGAAGGAAGAAAAAACCAACCAAACAAAAAAGTGAGCCATAGCGGAGGACTGGGAGGTTCTGTCAAACCAGAAACTGTTCCTTGTTACTCTAGCCCATGCAGGAGATAACACCATCTCACAAGCCAAAGATGTTAAGACTTGCTTCAGCTGCAATCTCTGTGTTGTATGGAGCCACTGAAAGCCCAGCTTAGCCATTTACCCAGGCATTCCCTGCACATAAGAGCAATCCCTGGAGCAACAGAAGCAACATACTGGTGTGACATCTATCTGCAGGATAATGTTACTTCATCCTGCATGAGGTGCTTTACTATGGAGCTAAGGGACTTTTTTTAAAGGTACAACATTTTCTGATAGAAGATAAACTGGAAAATTCCCATGCAACTTTGCTGAGGATCAAGTTGTCTTTAGCGGAGAAATTTAGCAAGGGTCCCAAGAAAAAGCAAAGAGAGAGAACCTTAAGCAGGGGATGATGTCAACCATCCCTTCACATAAATGATGGCATTTATGTGGTCTCTTTTTTGCATATCACTAGGATAGTGGTGTGGTTCCTTGATTGATAAATGATAATGTAATACAAAAGCTACTAATGCCAAATATTATAATACATAAAGACATTTAACTCCCCAAATCCCCCAAAACTAGATGATCAGGTATTTTTTCCCTTACTGTAAAGGCTTCATCTACTCACACAGTTTATGCACATTTTATTTAATGAGTCTTCCAAGTTTGGGAAGTGATATTCTCCCCACATGTTCATTAGGAAGTGACTGTGTCTAGTTAATAAATGCAGTGAAAATGTCATGTTTGCCTAAATAGCCTAAGTATAAATAATTCACTATTTTATTGAACTTCCTACTAGACTTGCTACTTCTAGGAATTTAGGCTTCAAAACAAGTTCAGATCAGGAGCTGCTGCATTTAATTGCTCTTTGATGGCCTCTGCTGTCCAGGGGTGGAAATAGGTGAATTAGAAGTGATAGTGTGTTGCAGCACTACAAAACTAGCTGGCTGCAACACGGCTTTCCCACACAAGATTCCAAAAGTTCATCTACTGTCCGTGCTTTTCTTCATCCTCTTCAGGACAGTCTGCCCTGCTTCTTGCTTCTGCTGCATCCGGGTTCCTGGCTTCTCCTCCAGCCAGCCTCTCCTCATCCAGGCCCCCTTCTTCTCTCAGCTTCCCCCAGGGCCTCTCCTCGTCTCTCCTACATCCCTGGGCTCTTCTTCATCCAGTCTCCTCTTTCTCTTCACCCAGTGCTTCTCCTCTTCTGGGCTCCTCAGTGCTATTTAGCTACTTAGCCCAAACAAGCCACAGCTGTACATTATCCACATCAGTCAACCCACCACCCCAGAAACAAGCCCACAACAGTGTATTATCAATCAATGTTAATTAACCCTCTACAATAGTGAGTGAGCCAGCACAGAATTTATGGTATGTACATGTGTTATTCATCCTCTGCTTACTGCAGAGTAGAGGTAACGTTCAGTAAATCACCAGCAGTAACACCATAATCATGGAGGGCAAACTCTGAGCTAATTCCACCAACTTGCTAGACTGGGCTGGATCAGACCCAGATGTGGATGCAGGGTTTATGAAAACCAAACGAACCTACTGATAGCCAAAGTTTTAATTCTCCCTGTAAGCCAATTGCTGTCTCACTTTCCAACAGCAACAGAAGTTATAAAGAGGATTATAGCCATTCTCAGGAGCATTAGCTGTTGCATAGATTTTTATTTGATAATCTACTGACGCAGTTTATTTGTATGTAATATCCATGAGCACCAAGAAGTGCACTGAAGTGCTATTCATATGCTTAGTGTGGCCTCCTGGACTGAGGTCCTTTCCTTTCTGGCTTGCTACTCGTAACATCTTATTTAACTTCATTCAAAGTGTGTTGCTCTCGTCTGGCCTTTACATGCTCTCCAAGCTCTTTCCCTCAGTCTGAAACAAAAGAAGTATTCGAAGAACTCATAAAGTTTCCAACATCTAAACTTTAAATCACCTTTAATGACTTATCAGATTCTACTCCAGGGATGAAAGAAAAACAGATTCCAGTTCTAGGTCTTTAAAACACACAAATATAAAGTGAGTGCATTCACAAAACCTTTAATGTTAAGATGGGAGTAAAACTATTTTTTTGCAAGTCTAGCAATTGCCTGCATGTTTTTTAGCTCAGCTAAGAGACTGTTAATGAGTGGATTCATCAGACACTACAAAGACATCTTCTGTTCACTGAAGCGCCTCACTGAAATTGTTTATAGTCCAATTCCTTTGCTTGTAAAGGGAATATTATTTTACATTAAAATATCAGCCTTTTTTTGTTTGATTGGAGGACCCAGAGCAACATTTGCTTTAATAAATATATTTCAATTAATAATTAACAGTTATTGTGTATGGGAACAGAACTTAAGGTAAAAGAGAGAAAGAGAGAGAGAGAGAGAAAGGAGATATGCAAAGAGCAAAACAAACCTTGTTATCATGCACCCTCTATCCTTGATTGACTCTTGATTGACTCAGTTGTTAATGTGCCCTTTGTTCTTGAGTCTGTTCTTGCAGTCTTTGCTCACATTGATATTGTCATTTGTTCATCTAAGGGACAGCAATGCACCTAGGATTACTTGTGGCTTTGCTACCGGGAGAAACATCTCATTTGTGGAAGGACTTACTTTTCAAACTTTCACTCACTAAGAACTGAATTTTTCAAGTTTAATAATTTTGTTGGTTTAGCAGTTTAAGTGTTCAGAACAATGGTTTAAAAGAAGTTCATTTTTCAGAAATTGTTGAAAATGTGAACTCTGGAAATTGGGGATTGTTTTCAAGGGCATAAATGGGTTGCCAAACTTATGGCAAGTGGAATTGCTGCTTGCTTGTTTTATAGTTAAAAATAATAATTACAAAAAAAAAAATCCCCACAATGTTTTGGCCAGCAGCCTCTGTCATGTGCATAACACAGGAGAAAGAAATGTCCTAGTGAGGTAGCTGTGCTTTTTTATTTGTATGTGTTTATCCAGAGTAATCCCCTCAAATTGCAACAGATTACAAACTAATGCTGCTAGAATTGTGTTTAATTCTGTCATTGTTTTCTAACTCAGTGGTGTGTGGAACAGCATTGGACTGTTAGGAGAGAGTCAAATCATCTGCAGAGCTGTTAGGTTTATTTTGTTATGATTAAACTTCCTAGGTTTCTGATTCCTATTAAAAATGTTTACAAAAAACTGTTGAAGATAGTATAAAGCTGCAAATTTTGAAAGAAAGTTATTTTTGCAGGATTCGGGTATGACAAAGTCCAAGTCATGTTTCACTCTCTAGTATATTAAAAATGTTAATTTTCCCAGCTTTTCTTAACTCTTCCCTTCCCCCAGTCTGAAAGACATTGTTTCCACATTATGAATAATTTCTCCCCTGATTAGTCATATATATTTTCAGCTCATCCAAGCTGCTTTATGAGATTAATAAATGCATTGTTCATTTTATATTCTCTGCAAAAGGAACTAGCCGTGATGCCTGTAAGCTTGAACCCCTCAAAGGGAACTTCTTTCATGTTCCTGGTTAATTAAGAGATCTAGTAGACTTGACAAGTTTCACTCATTTGGCAGGAGAAGCTTTTATTTTGCCTGAATTTGAAGTTGTTTCTTAAACATCTTCTCACTTTTCTGTGTCCCTGAGACATTTTTCCACACTCCTATTTCTTTGAAATCTTTCATTCTAACCGTCACTGCTTGACAGCCCTGGATCCTTTGCTCTGTCTCCTCCACAAGCACTAGTAACTGTGTCCCCAATGAGAAGGAAGCCTAGTTTTACTTGCATTACTTAAAAACCAAAAACCTTAGACTGATCATCTGAAGTTAAGACATATTTCATTTGTGGAAGTTATCATATAATAAAAGATTTTTAGCAGCAGAGACTCTTAAATTTAGTTACCTTATTATAAATGAGCAGTAATTTCATTGAAACTAGTGTTACTTCTGATTTAACTCCGATGCAGCTCTGATATAACTCTGCTGCAGCGTTGCCTTTTTGTCTGAAGAGGCCACTGATAAAGCACAGTATAACAAAGAATCGAGTCCCTTATAAATATATTTAGATAAAATCTCTAAGGAATCAATGTTGTCTGCCTATTGTTCTTTAACTTGTTGTTTTGGGAGGAGAAATCCTGGTCCTGTATGAACCATAACAAAATTTGTATTGGTAATGTATAGTGAGACTAGCTGTAATTATCTGTTTATCAAGCATACTGTGTCACCTATAGGCTTCACATAATTCCAAGCTGCCCTTGTCAGGATTACACAGAAATATTCCAAAAGGCTTTGGGAATAGCTGTGAGAGAATACTCACTCATACGTCCTCATTGCTTCACTGTGGTTAATGTTCCTGTCATCACTGAAGTGATGGAAACATCAAGTGTATTTCTGTAATACACTTGCAGGGCCATCAATAAACTGGGTATTATAAATAGCTTTGCTCACTGTCTCATGACACTGCAGAAGCTGTAGGGCCCTTAAGGCCTTGGTCTTCAAGAGAATCACTCTGAATATAGGGCCAGTAAGAAAATAATCCTGATCCATCTCATTTGCCTAAAGGTTGCTATATTCAATAACACTGATCCATCTTGTTTGCTTAATGGTTGCTACATTCTCACTGAAAAATATGGATTGGCTGTGGATCGCGCTAACTTTGGTTTAAATATATCTGTGTTCAGTCTGGGTCAGCGCTGTGGTGGGAGTCATCATGTGGGGAGGCTGGAGCAGAAAGAACATACACACAAACATACATACTGCTTCTTAAAATCCAGGTATATTTAACACAATCAAGACTCCACAATGAGCTTGAAGATACCTTTCTTCTTGATTGATGAATTAATTTAGATAAGATCAATTTTATGACCAGCTGGAGGACTATTTGATTTACCTGTCTCTGTGACAAAGCATCACTTTTGCTTTGCACACTCCTGTGGTTCTGCAACACTCATTCCCCAAAAGTCCACATTTTGGAAAATGTTAGCATGCTGGGAACATGACAGGTTTGTCACAGAAGATTTTTTCTTATGTCAATGTATTCTCAACATTCTGGATATTTTTTTCTTTTTAATTTTTTAAAATCAACAGACAGCTAATACATTTTTGGGGGCTGTTTTGTAATCTTTTATTAACAATTGCTGAGGTATCTCCATAGTCAAGTTAGCATTATGAATTGTAACATTGTTTCAGAAATGTTTTAATGTTTGGAGCAATTTCCATTGTAAAGGTAAGTTAATACAGTAATGGATGAGTTTAATTCAGAATTACTGAAAGAGATGTTCAGAACAATATCTACGTTCATTTCTCACGGTGCTACCTTCCCCAATGAGTTAATAAGATCTAAAAATACTTCATTAACTAGTTTTCCACACTCAATACACATGACCGTAATATGCAGTTCTTGAATCCTGAATGTAGAACTTTCACATTTGACTCCTTCATAAAGCACTTCACCTCATAAACCAATATCGATTTGCTTCATAAAGCATTTCTTCACAGTCCATGTGAAAGCAGTCTGGTTTTGTCTACATTATGAGCTGAGGGAGACCCTGAAAACAGTTTTATGATTTTTCAAGGCCCATCACATGTATATGTTCTGTACAACTGTTCACCCACCATCTTATCTACTCAAAACAGACTATTTTTTGTTATTGAAAAATAAGGCCCAATTTTAAATAAGAAAATTAATACAGACAAAATTATTTTTTCATTAAGTTCTGTTTGCATTTTAAGCTGTATTGAAATTTTAAAAATTATTATTGCAGTGGTGCTCTTACCAATTTCTAAAAGTTCAGCTTCAATCAATTTTAAATTGCCATGCTAAACCACTAGGATGTTTTAAATGACATGACCAGATTTAAAAGGTTAATTAAGGTTAAAACTCCCTTATCTGTCTGTGCATTTCCTCTCATTACTTATATAACCATATAGCTTGTAATATCTCATATTCCCTCAAAAAATGTTTATCAGGATTTGCTGCTGAATCTTCTTTACCAAGAGATCTGTAACAATAAATACACTGGAGGGGCATCAAGTTACTTTCATACGGTCTCTCATATCAAAAAAAGAAGAAAATTAAAAGTCTTCAAAATGGTATTTGGAGGAGTACTAAACATAGAGGGAGGTCACCACAGAGCACCCAAGTTACACATAAAGGTTAGCGAAAGCAGATATGTAACTTGTCAGGTAAACTTTCAGTCTTTACGACCTAAGAAAATCTTGAAGCGATGAAAAGGAGAGCTACCTTTTATGTGTATCTTGAACACACAGTGTGGTGGGCAAGAGCAGGGAAAGGTCTGAGCCGCCCTTAAGGTACTGACAATAATAGTCAGTCAGTCTTGGGTACGGGAGTGTCTTATCATGCAGAGCTCTTCAGGCATCCCAGGCTTCAGGAGATGTTGTGCTTCTGCTCCAGTGAAAGGAGTATTATCAGAATATATAGCGCATCCTTCCCCTAGAATTTTTTTAATAAAAGAGGTTTCCAGATTTGGAATGGAAATGGAAAAGGGAAGAAAGTTAATCTGAGAAAAATAGATGCACGCAAACTCCTTCCACATGTTCCAGAAGGAGCAGTGACAGCAGATGACTTGCTAGCTGTACAGCCATTAAATGAAAAGTTCTTTAATGAGGCCAGGATTTTATGTTATATGAGTGAGACTTTTCCCAGTACTTTGAATGTGAACAGGATTTGAATCATTTCCTCACTAAATGGCAATGATGAAAATTAAGTGAATAGGTCTCATAATCTCCTTTTTGCTGGTATCTGAATGCCTAATTGATTCAGATTCTGAATACCTAATTGTAAGCTTGTGGAATATAGTAGGATGTATGAATCTCCTAGTCTTAAATGACCTAAAGTCAA
This sequence comes from Ibycter americanus, assembly GCA_035590275.1. Lineage (NCBI taxonomy): Eukaryota > Metazoa > Chordata > Aves > Falconiformes > Falconidae > Ibycter > Ibycter americanus. Next base: position 80,114,505 of record JAVJGI010000040.1, on the reverse strand, counting down.
TGTGACTAGTGTCTTCTGAATCCTTAAGGCCAGATGTGCTCTATAGTTGTTACTGATCGTGTTTCTCCGTTTGCAGTGCTGGACTAATTGTGTGTCATATGTGAATTCAGATACAAGCAATTGTGGGAGGATTGGAAAGGACAATTTATGGCTAACTTCAGGAAATACATTTCTTCTTTAAATGTTCGTACATGAATGTGTCTTCTTGTGTTTCAGCTGGTTATTGTTCCAAGTTCTGACCTTTGTTGCATGGGTATAGCTCAGTCAATATAAATTAGCTAGGACTACTGCCAGCTATATGTTGTATCTTGTACTGTATTGTAACATATCCCATACAGCCTACACCCTTCTGTTTATGGTGGCAGGAATAGTTCCATATTTAAGCAATATGGTTCAAGAGCACATCCCTGGTAAGGGTACCTTCTCTACAGAGATTAATTCTGTGTATTCATGTTGCATTTTAGAAGGGAACTGTAGGTACTCAGCATTTTTTTTTTTAACTTGGCTTTTTTTCAGGCACCTAAATGTTAAAATAAGCATGTAACTGGAGTTACTGTGTCTTGCAATTTTGGGTCTTGGCACATTGCTGTTGCTATTGTACCAGATGGTTCCTCCCTGAAGACCTAAAATTATGAGGTATTGAGCAGCACTGACTGAATACTTTATAGAGTTAGAGGTATAAATTAAAGCATGCAAAAAAAGCTGCCTATGTATGGTACCACAGTTCAGAAGAAATAATCTCAACAAAAGGATATGAAACAACGGTAGATAAATTTTGTTTACCAAGAAACACAGCCACATGTGGAAAACCCAATAATGATGAATTCTGGTCTGTTTTAGCCTCAAGGAAAAAATATTTTATAACTGTTATTATGTTCCCATGTTCCCCGCCATGCACACAGAAACCAATATAATATTTTCCTGCTGTCTGTTTTTCTCACTTACAGTATCTGGTAAGCATTTTCCCACTCTAGTGATTGAAGAGTGATGACGCCACATGAAGTTATAACTCTGTAAATGTGAATGCTGAGTACCATGTATATGAATTTCATCTAGCAACTTTTTCTCTGAGTAAGAATGGGTTTGTTTGCCTTTGGTTTTCCATTTGTTCACCAAAAAAAATTAAATGATTGCCATAATTTTTTACTTAGCTTATGATTTCTCAACCTAGACAGATTAGTGTACTCCATCCTTCATGAAAAATCCGAACAGAACGTAACCTAATCCAGGATATAAATTTTAGATCGGTGCTGCTGGAGAACTCAGCCTCTTGTTTAAATAAAAATATTTTTTTAATATTGCTGTACACGAGATGAAAAGATTTTGATCTGACAGTATCAAAGAAGCCTTAGATTTTCAGCAAAGCCCTGGAGGCTCATAATAAAAGATATTGCTTGCTTTTTTTTTTCCTTTCCCCCCCCCCTCCTGAAATAGGCATGTTCTTCATACTAATTGTATTTTAAAATGTCCAATAGATCAACAGCTTCTAGTACACAGAGACTTATGAAATAAGCAGGACTGTAGCAGCTTTAAAGGGCTAGATTGTACCTTCTAAGTGGCTTGTGAAAAACTTCAGCTGTCCTCAATTTATACTCAATTAAAAAAAAAAAAAAAAAAGTCAATGATGTACTGGATATTCTGTTTGGTCTTAAGAAAAGAGTCTTGGGAGACTTTGTAGCACTGAATTTAGAGAGTCATTAAACTTCATTCTGTTCTCTTAAAGAGGGAAGAAACTGCCCTGAGTAGATTCTGAACTAAGGCAACCTCACCAAGGCTCAGGGTACTTAGACATGGTGAGGAACCTAATGAAGAGAAATACATTATAGATCACAAAGTGATTATTTTTCCCCCTCAAATCTACCTAGTCTGGGTGTCCACTCAACTTCAAAGACTCTGTCTTTGAGACAAGAAACCAGGAATTTACAATTGAAACTAGGGGACTAGTATTTTTGTCCCTATCTTGGAAAAAGAGGAAACTGGTAATGGTTCTGAGGGTCTGACTGCAAGACTTAATTTGTCAGAAAGACTGACAGTGCTTACAGTGAAGAAGGACCATGGCATGGAAATGGAAGTACCAAAACAATGGCTCCCTACCACATCCAAGGTGAAGACAAAGAGCACACATGCCAGGGGTGGTCCAGGAGCCATGTACTCGGTGTTCTGGCCCTGTCTGGTCACTGTGGACTGATAAATGTCAAAGAAACAAACTTTATAATATCTGTGTAGGGACTATAGCTGTTCATAAAATTATGTCAAAAAAAAAAAAAAAAAAGCTTATTTGGTGTATTCCTTTAGAAGGAAGAAATATCTCAGAATTCAACAGCTTTGTTCCTGCATTTAAAAAAATAATAATTTGTTGCTATCTGGCCAGCAAAGTATCAGCCTTTTTAATGTTTCTTTGTTGCTTTTTTCTCTTTCTTAAACATAAGCATAAATAGAGATGAAGAAGATTTTGTTTCATTAAAAATGAGCACTTTTCCTCCAGCTTTCAGACCTTAGATTGTGATACCAAAAATACCAGCAATGCATTCCTATTCCACCAGAAAACAGTTGCTAACAAAGGCCCATATCCTATCTGGGAATCTTATGGTGTTTTTCAAACACTACTGAGTTTAGTAATGAACAATATATGGACAGCATTACATATAAAGGCAGTGGAGAAAAAAAAGCACCTTTCCATCTGCATGATTTTCAAAAATCTGTAAAGACCAGTTCAAAGACTGGAATAGGTGGCAGATTCACCTATGTGCCTTCCATTAGTTTCTCATGATGAGGCAGCAGAGAGGACTATGTGCAGGACTAGAGCCCTCCATCCCAAAGACACTAGACTGAGTTGAGACTGATGACCAGCAGCTGTTAGAACATGATGTTAGGCTATATTAACCATGGTTTCTGAAAGGTGCAGGGAATCTTCACTCAGTTACCGTATATTTATTTGGCATTCCTCTTTTTCAAAATGATGTGAGAAGCAAACCAAACTTTGATTAAAACAATTAATGTCTTACTGAATTCTTATTGGAGTCTCCCTGAAAGGGGATTAGTTTATGTATGCAAGTTCCAAACATTTGCTCTATAGGAGTTTAGTTTCATGTAATTTGACATACAGTCACAGTTGTGTCGGTTTTGGGTTGAGTTTTTTCCCTACTTGTATTTATTTCGAATATTATAGGACTTCCTTACAAAATTTATGTCATTCTTACAAATTTTGGATGTTGTGTATCAATATACAGACTTAAAATGAAGTGCTTAGAGACCAAGGTTTAGAGTGTTAAATTAGTATTTTCATTACGTATAATATTAAAGCTCCAACTTTGTCACTATTTGCTAACACAAAAAGCAGTTTTTTTCTTCTGGAAGCCAGTGCACCTTTTCTAGGTATGTCACTATATTCATTGAACTTTTAAGTCATCATGCAAATGAAACCCTTCGTTTATTGGGTCCTTTAATGTGGATACCTTTCACCATGTGCAGAGGTTCTATATTAGTACTATAGTAGTACTACACACAGTTTGTAAAATACAGCAATTATTCACTGGCTAAATACACAGAGCAGGTAGCTAGGAATAACTAGACTAAACACGAGTATGCCCAGCATCTCCAGTACAGGCACCTGATGAGTCTCTGCTGCCCAGACAATCATTATTCAGCTGGGAAAGTGTCAGACCCTCCTTGGTCCTTGGAATAAGCTGGATCTTGATCTTTTTGAGTTCTCATTTTTTAACTCATTGCTTCTTTTCAGCATTTCACATGTTTTCATATCAGTATTTTTCTCTGACTCACCGAGTTGCTACTAGCGTCTCAACAGTTTCACTTCTATCTTTGTTTTTATTTTCCTTAGGATGAAAATCTTAGCTTTAGCCTATATCCTCTCTCACAGCTCAACAGTTTTTCAGTAAAGCTGAGCCAAGGCCATGTAACTGCACCATACAAAACCAGGCCACAGGCTACAGACAGCTAAACCCCTGTGCCACAGATTGCACAGAGTGCAAGCACAGTTCTGCTGGAAAAATTATGACTTAAGACTGAAGAGACGGGTATGGCACACACTTCTGAGATAATCTTAAGGTCAATTATATCAAGGATAAAGATTTCTGTTTACCTACATACTTTGGCTTTTACTTGATGTAATGAAGTGTGGAGACAATCTATGCATGCTTAAGTGCAGTACAGACATAGAACAGAGGAAACGCGTCATCATTAAGGTCTCCAGGATGGACAGTTGGTTTATCAGAGAAGTTATCATTTCCTTTATCTTCATGTGGTTTATTTGGGTATTTTTTAAAGCTAGTGGCTGACCAATACTGAAAAAAAAATCTCTAATATTCTTGACAAGTGGTATCTGAAGCATCAAAAACATATTTGACAAATGAACACAATGTTACTGTATGATTATTAACGTGCAATTATTTGAAATCTATGTATAGAATTGTAAGTCTGGAATTGGTTGAATAAACATTTTTTCTGGAAGATGATTTAAAGTAAGTATTCTGAAAACATACCACCTTAAAGTCTAAACTCAGTTACTCATATACCAGTTTGAATTGTCCTTTAACAGCTATTTAAAAATGTTTCTGAAGTGTTTTTCCAGAATATAAAGCTGGATAGCAGTTAGAGTTGCTAGATTATTCTGAGAGTTTAGCTTATACAACACTGTTTGTTTTGGGCACCCATAACTACCTTTGCATGGCCTGAAATATTAGATTGAAATCTAGCTTTCTGCCAAAATCTGAGAACAGTTCTGCATCTTCTGCATCAGCCATGAATAACCCTACTCTCCCCAGTTCATATTAAAAATATTTACAAAATAATTATGTTGGGATCTGAGGATGTTATCCACCGTCTACATTAAGCAATCAAAGGCCCGTAAGTATCTAAATTCTGTTTACCTGGAATTTGTGACTCTGATTCTCTTTTATCACTGAATTCAGACTGCCCCAGCACCTGTAGCAATACTTTTTGCCTGTCTTTGAAATATTCTTCTATGTTAAATAGCCTCCCTTCTCTTATTTTACATGTCCTGGTTGAAATAAAACATTCTTTTACTGTCCTCAGGAAAAGGAAAGAAATAACCTTTGTGACTATGTACTCAAAAAGAATGGGAAAGCATTTTGTTCACAGCTTGCAAATGTAAAGACCATTTTTTTAAAATCCTCTGCTCTTTATTTTGCTATATTGCCAGCATAATTCTTGAATAACAGCTGAAAGACAAAGTAGGTAGAGCTGGTCTCATCTTTTCTGTTAGCATCTGATGTTCTCATTTATGTTTGTGACAGTAACAGAATCTCCACTGGACTGTTGAAATATACTTTGCACACCATTTTGTGGAGAGAAAATACAAATATGATACTGATTTGACCAGAGTTTTAATAATAGACCAATCAATTTTGCCATGTAAATTAATACATGATAAGCTGAATGGTTATTGCTTCAGGAAGGAGCATGATATGTTTTCATTATATGTGTAAGTTCAGATCATCCACGTTTTCCCCAGCTGCTCCTGGATGGGCGCTGAAGGGAACACCTTCCTGCGCCTCCTTGAATGGACATGACACCCTTAGGACAGTGTGCTGAGAATGTCTCTGTAATTTCTCTTCCCTTTATCACTAAAAGTTTCCAGGATGTAAAGCCATTTGCTAAATTCTTGTGTGATTGGCGTTTACATTTGTCCTTAAAATTGCATGTGTTATTATTATTTCTTGCTGAGGGAAGACTTGAATGACAGTATGAGAAGCTGCTTATACCACATGCAGGAAAGGGTGTTGCAGATATTGACATTTTTTAGTAAACAGAGAAAGGGCTCATCTGCTGGGAAAAGATAGAATAGAAAACATTGCATGTCAAATTCAGTTCAGTGCTCTGTGATTTTAACACTGACACATCCTAGGGACCTTGGGATCAATAATATTCATAATCTGATTTCCCAGAATATTTTTTCTTCATATGCAAACATCACCAAATCAGTTGTCATTTACAATTCAGCACTTTTGCATAATGCCAGAGAAGCTGAGCAATAATTAAGTAAACTTCCTTTCTCCTCATTTTTGACCTTGAGAATTGATATGAGAGGATCTGGAGTCGTGGCTCTCTGTGGCGAGTTCCTGTTCAGCAGCAAAAGAACCAACTGATCTCTGATCTAAGGCTGTTAGTCTTTCTGTATAAAGATAATTATTAGCATTATTGGATCTGAACAACATCAGTGCAGGAGGAAATCTTGTTCTGGGGACATCACAAAATCTGAATAATGATGCAGAAAAAAATTCTGAGAAAAATGGGAGTTGTTTAAAATACCCACAGAACTAAATCTGAGCACCTTTCTCTGCCAAGAATACCTGCATCATTTTAGCTTTAAAAGTCATTATTTTCTTCTTCAGGGTAATAGCTGCATTTCAGACAAGAGCGAGATGGTAATTTTGATCTGCCTAGGTGTAAGCTGTATAATAATACAAAATCACATTTTTAGGTAGGCTACAATGACCTTTGGACATGTGTAGACAATCTAACCTCTCCTTTGACTTGATATTATTATTTAGATAATAATGTCATCCAAAGCTCTTTCCATATTTCTGAGAAACTGAGACTTTTCCAGTCTTTTAGAGATTTTTTTTTCACCCCTTATCAGGGATATCCTATTTAGGAAATCTATCTAGCACTCAAGGCCTAGCTAGACTGCTTGTTTAGAGCTAACTTGACTTTTCAGAGGAGCAGAATTTTTTCCAAGATGATGATCTAGTGCTTTGTGAAGATTGTTGCTACCACAGCTAAAGCTGCTCTAAGCATAAAAGCCAGCTGCTCTGGTACATTACATGGAATCTGCTTAATGTCTCATTCTAACATTGTTGATTTTGTCTTGTTTTCATCTATCTGAGAGCCTGTTCCTGAATCTCTTGTTTTTCAGAAAAACTTTCTAAGATTTCTAAAACTCAGAAATGACATCTAAAAAAAAAAAACCAAAAAACTACCAAACATACACACATAGAAACCACAACACCTGAGATCTAAAATGTACTTTTCCTTTCTTTTTTTTTAAAAAAAATTTTGGTCTTAAAACTCTCAGGTACTAATTAAAACACTTAGAACAAATACAGTCATGGACAGCAGATGCTGAGGGACAAATGCTCCTTGGCTTGATAAAGCTGAATTCTTTTTTGTTTTAAATAGTGGAATGTCAAATATACAATTGTTGCCCTGTCAAAATACCACAGAGGGAAAGCACTGTTCATTCAGTAATGTCTTGAGGTATTGCTAAGACATTCAGCAATGTCCTCGGGCACAAAATATGAGTTACTTTAACAAACATTGGATTCACTATTGTTTAACATCCTGCCCTCAAGAAAATGAGTCGCAGTAGCATACAATTGTTACCTTGGTCTGACTTCAGGTTGCAGAAAAGGGTATTTTGTATGACTGAAAAATTTTAACACTCAGACATCCAAGAGGAAAATACATGTTCTCTTACTAGGGTTTTAATTTGAAAATTAAAGCCAAGCCAGTAGAACAAGCCTGAGGCTCAGCTTTCCAAAGCAGTGACCCTTCTTGAAGGACAAATACTGTTTCTGTTTAGAATATCTGTCTACATGGATCCTAATCATAGACCAGTGAAATTTTGAATGCTTTCACCAGTCATTTCTTTTGAGGCAGCATGTGCATTCAGTCTATCTGTTCTTTCCCTCCCAAGAAGCATAAATCAGAGAATAATCCCTGTTATTAATCAGTTCATTTTTGTTGCTTCTGACAACACGAGGAATAACCCAGAGTCCATTAAATTACAAGACCTAGGTTTTATATGTACTTTTTCTCACTGTTCTTTTTCATTCGGTACTTTGATTTCACCTCATTGAAGTTGAGGTATTTTTGTGGGGATTTTTTTCTCCTTTTTTTTTTCCTCTCTGTGACAATGTTATATAAAATCATTTTTCTCTAGGTAATTAAGGTTAAGAAATAATCCAGCAAGACTCTTGCTGTCATGGAATCAAGGTTGGTAGAGTATATCTTATTCCAAAAGATTGGTAGGGAGTCAGGAAACAATAAAAGAGCTCTCAGAAAACAGTTTCCACGGATCGAGTATACCTACAAAAGAAGACTCTATATAGTCTTATTTCAACAACTGATTAGTAACTGATTAATTTAGAAAAAAGTTGTCACAGCTTTTGGATGATGCAGTCAGTTGCCAAATATTTTCCTCAGCTGTTTTCTAAGGAACAACATTAATAAATCAGATCTTACTCTGTCTCAGTCAGTGGAATTAACAGGAGGTTATTCTAGGCTCACAGGTGGCTAAAGCCACAGGAAAATTGTTTCATATCATCTTTCAGCTGAGAATAGAGCTTTGGAACTTATCTTTGGTCATTGGTCAAATTGAGCCTCAGGTTATTTGGACATTTGGTTCACAGATTTCCTCAACGCTATTTATTCAAGAAGTCTGTAACCCGTTTACAAGCCCAGCTGGCAGAGGGTGAGCCTTGGAGTGAGCTCTGGCATATATATATTTCTCTCTTCAGTGGTACACAGGTTTGTGAAATGCATGCCAAATAGTTCTGTTTTCTGTCCCAGTGTCTGGTGCTTCAAGGACCTGGTAGCTGGAATGTGTATGTGTAAAGGAAGCTGCTTTGGATCACCATTAGGTATGTACATAACAATTTCTGCTGGATGCTGAAAAATCACACAAAAGAGCTATAGCACGGAAGTGCAATAAGAAACCGGTGTTTAGCATAAACTTTCAGAGAGGAGTAAATCAAACCATTTTGTCAAGAACTTAGTGTCAATGTAGCTGACAGTGATAGTCAAAGAATCAGCGGACTAGCTAGGCAGGAAGTCTTCATCATCATCATCGCATCTATGACCTCTAAAAAAGTCAGAGCTGAACAATGTTCTCAGAAGTGGAAAGTTCCTAGCAACTCCCATTGCATCTGGTAAAAACTAGCAGAAACAAGGATTGCTCTGAAGAAGGTAGCTCAGTCAGAGCACCAGAGCTGCAGTTTATATTATAAACTAATTATATTAGTCATATAATCTTGCTTACCTGGTATGTATTTTCCCATTGTTTCTACCAGTTTCAAGTCTTAAGAATATGCCATACACTTCCACACCCAAAAGCAGGAGCTTACCAGCCAAGTCTTTCAGCTGAGGCACTCGACAGTAGCTAGCTCTTGTAAGAGAGGCTTAGTCATCTCTATAGTGCAACATCTAAGAGTGTTTACTGATTCTATGAAATCCATGCATCTGCATTAATTCCTCTTAGAAGAGGAATCTCTTTGTAATAAGCAAAGGATCACAAAAAACTGCATGTAAAACAAGAACTGGCTCTTTCCTAGAAGTATTTCTTTGATTATGCTGCGTTAATTACATAATATGTAACAACTAGGCATAAATTAAATTATCAGTGGTTTTGAAATTCAACTGCACTAGTCTCATCTGACTCTTCTGGAAACAGACCTTGCTGAGTTAGGACACATAAGCAAAGAAAAGTCAGCTCCTCTTGTCAGTACTGGCAGTGCGACTGTTGAAGACTGTAAGGTTCTTCATAATCACTTTTAAAGTTGGACTGAGCTTCAGGATATATAGGTCAGACATCTTCAGAGATGTTTTCGAGTATGATGAAATGAGCCCTGTGAAACTTAAGGACCATGTAATCTGAGAGAGGCAGTAGGTGAAGAACTTGGAGTTTGTCCAGATCAGGAAAAAGACAGACATCAAGTTTGAGATTCTTCCAGAAGGTTTGAGGCAAGCAGGTGCTCTGGAGAAAGAGCAGAAAGGCTGGACAAATTATTTTTTTTTTAATAGGAGGGAGGAGCAGCCCTCCTTCCAAATGTTTTTTCCAACCCTTTACCCAAATGTTAAAAAAAGGCCAACAGAAACCAACAGCAAAATCAGTGGTGGCATTTGTGGGCTAGGCGTTTATTGGCTTACACTTTATCTGTACAGCTGCGTATTTTATCTTGGAGAGGAACTTACCTGCTGTGTTTTTCCCTTGTTTAAACTGAGTTACTTGAGACATTTCAGGTAATTTCCTAAAGCAATGTTCAGTCAACTTACTTGCACTTTACAGATGCAAAATATTACACAGCACCTTCTTCTTCCCTAGACATCAGACACACTCCAGATTAAAGTTAGTATTTCTGTAAGCAAAAACCCACACATGCAACATAATAGGTTTTGGTGGAGTTGTGGTTCAGTATCCGCATCTGGCTGGGTCCCTGGAGTACCCGAACTGCCTTTTGAAAGGAACAGGCTCATCAGTTCTGGAAGCACAGAATGAAAGTAACTGCCTATTTAACAGCACACAGAATACCCTCCACTCAGTGCTACATCCTGAGAGCTGTCCTTTGGGGAAATTAGATAGTTATTTCAGCCAGAACTAAAAAGTCCCACCAGCAAGAATGAAAAGTCTTACCTTTACAAAAAACTGAACTATGAGTGAGAAAATTAATGAGATAAATCTTACACCTGACTCATTAATTTCCTTTCTAGAATAATATAAAGTATTCATCATGACACACAAAATATATTTGTGTCTGCTTGGGAAAAGGATGTGTATTGGATTCACATGCCAAGGCATGGGTAGCGGGGGCTGTAGGAATGCAGCGGCCCCACTGCGGGCACAGCTGAGCCCTGCCGCCACAGGCGGGTGCCTCAAGGAAAATATCTCAAAAAAAAAGGGCAGAAAATTCTGCACAGGCAGAGGGTGAGGGAACAAAAAGCGTGAGAAACAGCAGAGAGAACACCAAGGTCAGAGGACGAGAAGGAGAAGGTGCTTCATGCTGGAGCAGATATTCACTCTGCAGCCCATGACGGACCCCATGCTGCGGCAGGTGGACATGCCCTGAAGGAAGCAGCAGCCCATGGAAAGCCCACACTGGAGCAGAGGAAAAGAGTGAGGAGGAAGGAGCCGCAGAGAGGAACTGTCATGTACTGACTGCAACCCCAATTCCCCATTGCCCCTGTGATGCTGGGCAGGGGAGGAGGAGGGAGAGAAGCCAGGAATGAAGGAATGAAGTTGAGCCTGGGAAGAAAGGAGGTGGATTAAGTGTCTTGTCTCTGTGTTTCTCACCATCTACATATATTTTAATTGGCAATAAATTAAATTAATTTTCCCTAAGTCAAGTCTGTTTTGCTCATGACAGTAATCAGTTAAGCAATCTTCATGTCTTTATCTTCATCCATGAGCCTTTTCATGTTATTTTCTCCCCCTGTCCTCTCTGGGGAAGGTGAGCGAGAAGGAGGCTGGTCTATAAGATCCAGCTGCTAGCCAAGAACAACCCACCACAGGAGTGTTGACAGACGTTCCCGCAAATGTTTTTGCAGGAAGATAAAGCTTATGTCTTCCTAGGAACATTGGTAATATGAGCAGATTTCTTGCACTTGCTGTACAAAACACAGCGGATAAGTTTTCTGTGTTCTTTTACCACCTAGATTCATCCTACTTAACTTTAGCCACTTAACTGAGGCGTCTAAGTTAGAAGTTTTGTTACCCTAGTCAATGAAAAGGAACAGGTGCCTTCAGAGGATGATTCAAATCTTTAATTGGACAAAATCTTGCTCTGGAGGTGTTGAGCTTTTACCACTGATTATAAATGAAACCACAGACAAATACATTCTTAATGAGGTGTTTCAGTTAAGTGCTTTAAGTTAAGCAGGATGAACCAGGGTGTCTGTGGCTGAGGACTTACAGCACTGATCTTTCTTCTACAAAAGGAGAACCTGGTAATAACACTTCATAATCTGCTTTTAATGTATAGCTCACACTAGTCATGCAGTTTATTCTAGTCTTTCATACACAATTTAAATGACCCTTTCTCCTTAGTATATGAGACTATTTCAACATTTGATATTTTTGGACTGATGGTTTGACGTAGATGTACGTCTTATTGTTGCAGTTCTTTTCTACACGTTGTGTTTCCCAAGCAATATTTCTTGCAGAGGAAAACATTAACAAGATGAGCTAAACATCAGTAAAAATGGACAGAGGATTAGGGGAGAATTAAATGTAGATGTGCAATTTTAAATCCAAATGACAGTTTGAGCACTGAGCAAATATTATGTAATAGCTAAAAATCATGCCTCTCCAATTTAACTTTTGAGTAAAATATTAATTTTTTTTGTTTTCATGCCATTTCTGGCAATCATCACATAACACTAATCCAAACCTGGAAGCTGATGGCAGACATTAATTTTTTTGTTAGAGTGATGTTAGCCAAACTACAGGTTTAACTATTTATGAGTTAAATAATGCCTCCTTTCAACAGTTTCCCTTCTCTCCTCCTAGACCAGTTATTGTTCAGATGATGTTCTCCTTCTTGGGTGTACAGCAAACACAATCAATTCCTGTTAAATGAAACTTTTCTTTTGGGTGATTTTGGTGACTTGGTAATAAGAAGCAGCTCTGATCAAGCTTAGTCATCATGCATGTTAGAGTTACTTCATAAATACAGTACTTGTCATGACTGATAAGAGGAACCTGGGCAGCTGTAAAAAAAGGCTATAGTTCTCCAATGAATTTGTACTGACGTTGTTATAATTTTGGGTTGTTGGTGGTTTGTTTTTTTTCCAGCTGTGCTCTTCATAACCATTTTTAGCTTCCGGTCCATCTGCCTGCCATTGTAAACTTCATTTGTTTAGTCCTTGTTGAATTTCTGACATTTTGTATTTACCTCTATTCCTGTATTTCATTCAGTTCCTCAGGTTTTGCCTCCTAGAGGATATTGCTGCAGGGTGCTGCACTTTCTTTAACAGTTCTTGTTTTAAATTATCCTCTCATTATTGCAGAGTACCAGGTTGCTTTTCCTGCTTAAATCTCCACATATAATCAATTTTTGCAGCAAATTTTCTTGTGGTTTTTGTTTCGGGGTTTTTTGTTTGTTTGTTTTTAAATGATGAAAACTATATATAAATGGGTTAGAGGAAACAGTCCATTCCTTTGCATCAGCCTGGCTTCTCTCCAATGCCTGCTCTGTGTGGCCTTGCCTTTAATTAATCTAGTTTGTTTTCAGGTTTTCTCTAGCCAAAACATTGCAACAGGAGATTTGCAGTGGATATGCAGAAGTTGGACTTTGTACAAGCAGTGCAGAATCCTCCTCCCACCAGGGAGCCATCTTTTTGCTTGCATATCGAGTGAAGAAAATGATGCGCTCAAAAGGAATCTGTAGTTATTGCTGAAGATAAACATCTCAATGTGAGACATATGTACTAAGTAAGATACATACAGCATGCCAGAAGTTATCAGGTATTGTGGTAATAGCTAACTATGTTGATTGTGAGATTTACTTAGATTTTGGCAACTGGAAAAAAACAGTGCTCATAAGCAACCTTATTTTAATATATTTAATGTGAGGGATGAGCTGGTAACTGTTATCGCATTTTGTTTTACAGTCTTACCAGCCACTCACTTTGGACTGTAGGCTTTTGAAAATACTTGCTGTTCTGCTACCTGGGTTTAGCTTTAATTGACATAAATGGGCAAATGGAAGTGTGTTTATGAAGACAGACACAACTACCTATTACAAACATGAAAACGTATATATTTGGTTTGTAAAACTTCAGTTCTCTGTTTTGAGTAGCATAATCTTTTTAAGAACCCTAAGGAATACAAAATCTGGATGCTTCTTTTCTTATTGTCTTTTATGGAATTAAGCTTTTTACACAATGCTTTAAGACTTTTGGCATTTTTACTGACTTGAGCTCCCTTGACTCTGATTCCGTCAGTGATTAGCTGATATCCTGCAAAAAGGCTGTGGCTATATATTAAAGACAGGAGTCACAACTTGAAAAGAGCCACTTAATTCAGTTTTTGTCCCAGTTGTGTACTCTAATAAGGTAATTTGCAATATGTATGATATTAAAATGAGTCAAATCAGCCCTCTGAATCTGACAAACCAATGTGTTGTTGAGAGCTGGTTGTGCCTTCAAAATTAGGTGCTAATCAGTTTTTCAGCAAATGTGCAAATGACTGCGGAATTCTGAGGCCGTTGAACAGACTCCTGATAATGAAACAGCAGTGCAAACCACTTCTACACAAGTTGAATACTCATTTTCATTGAGTATTTCATCTAAGATATAAATACTTACCCAATGACATAAAGTATGAATACATACCCTAAAAAGTATCAGGGAAGTAGTACGGTGTGTTCTGATGAAGGAGGATGTGACCAGTCCCTGTTTTGTCAGGGCAGTCACAGTGACCACCGGCTGCTCACTGACCACACACACAGTGCCAGAGGGCTTCTTCGCCCTGTGTTATAGGTGCTTAGACAACCTTGTGTAATGTCATTTTGGAGTCCCCTAGTTTGACTTGGAATCATAATTTTGTTGAATTCCCAATAGTCCTAAAGCTCACTGGTCGATAAAAAGCTCCAAACCATTAAATGCTTTGACCATCCCATGCTGAGGCATTTTTTGTACAGATTTCCTTTTGTTCCACGGGTACAAGAAGATATTCACAGTAATGCAGTGTGATCAGACACATTTTATGAATGTTGCAGCTTGTTTGAAATATGTCAGGGTTTTTTACCCCATGATTTTTCTGATGTATCTGTCTTGCAGCAGGCAACACCACTATATTTTCACTCTGCAGCCCACCTCTCAATGAGGCTAATAAGTCACACATACTCTTACTGCTGGCTGAAAGCCTTTTCCTTCACCATGTAGTTGGCTCATGCTGTCTAGACTTAAAAATTGCTTCTTTGACACTCTTAAAAGAAGAAGCAAAACTGAAACAAGCGAATTACAGCAGGAACAAGTTGTACCAGCACTAAAGCTTTATTGTAATACAATGAAATTCTATCATCAGGCAAAGAAAAATGCAGAACTGATATGAAAATCAGTTTAAAACTCGTATATCATCACTGCCCTTCCCCAAGTGATTACAACATGAAAAGAAGTGTAAGAATAAATTTGCATTGTTTTTTTGTGTTCTTGGAACAGAAATCGGTTACATGAATAGCTTCTTGAGGAACTAATAATTGGCTTGGGGGACTTAGGAAGTAAAATTACTCTGGTACAGCTGCTGTCTCACTTTTAGATAAGATAAGGATTAAGAATACAAATTGCCTAATAAAGAGCAAAATCTTTTCTGTTAAACTTATTTTACTCCCTCTTGTCACAAGGAAAGCTAAAAATGCTTAGGTGCCTATAAAGAAAAAAATTCCTAACCATCTTAAAACACATTTCTATGCCTGGAAAATAGCGTGCAGTTTTCAACTTCTTGTTGCACAGCACTAAGTATGGCCATGTTTTACCCTTCCTGCTGGATGAGACCACAGGCCTACCTGTATCAGTACATTCCCTTTAACAGTGATGAAAAGCAGATGTCTGGGCAGAAGTTTAATGTTCGGGCTTTCCCCAGTGTAACATATTTCCAGCTTCTATGATGCATCAATATGAGGACTTCTGATTCAGAGAACACTGCTGGATCACTGTGTTTAAAAGCACCAACAACTTTAAATCTAATTTTTCCAGTCTCCTTCTTTGAACCCTTTTTTATGTTTTCCCTCTAAAACATTCTGTGGCACTGAGTTCCAAAGTACAAGCTGTATGAAAAGATATGTCCCTTTGCTATTAAATACATGCCTTAAGCTTGGTAAGAGGGTCATTGTGCGCTTCCAACTTCTCATCTCATGAGTAATAGTGAGCTATGATATCAGAGGCAATCCCCAAGCCAACTGTGATTTTACAGACCTGTATCATATTGCTTCTCCGTTCATTTATTTCTAGAAAGAGGAATCCAAATGTTTAGTTTCTCCTCATATCAAATTATTTGCTACAAGGATCACAGGTGGTCCCCTTCTTTGTTTCTTTTTTCATTCTATTGGATAGCTGTAGCAGCTGTCTGAAGTCTGTAATCACCTACCTCCACGGCTGAACAGATGTTGCCAAAAAAAAAGCCCATTCAGACTGGAGATTTACTTAGTTTTCTATTTACTTAAATAAAACAATGGTAAGAAGCAGCTATCATCAATATTGCTTCATCTTAAAGCACTAAGAAGTGTAATTATTTTAATAGATAAACTTGTTTTTCAAGCTAGTTCAATATCTGAAATATTTCCTATAGAAGTGGTAATGGGACAAATTTGTTGTTATGCTTTTGAGAGCTGGGTATGTGCTGAAAGATATTTGCTGTGAATATTCAGTAGTAGTTTTGAAGAAATTGACCTCAGTTTCAGTTAGCCTCCTGTTGCTTCTTGGATAGTCATTTATCACAGATATGTTAACAAATGTCTACATTTCCTATTCTGTTTATTAAAACAGCCAGTGCCTAAGAAGTAGTTGTGAAGTTTTGGAATTAAAATTTTGAATTCACAATGGGAAATATCATGGAATAATTTTAATTTACTGAAGTGTGGGAAGATTTATAGAGGTAGATTAATGTAATAATTTAACAACTTCATGTTCTTGCAGGAATAAAGGAAGAAAACTTTCAATAGTGATATCTCGCACCTGCTGACTTAAAGGTGACATTGGACTTTAATCTTGGTGTTGGTGTTCAAACACCATTTGCCCTCGTAAATGTATGAAATCAGACTTCTTATTCAACAAAGAGATTGCTACCAACTATGTACCTATCACGCTATCGCTCTTCTTCTAAAATGAAATTGTGGCATTTCATTAGAAGTATTGAAAACGTGAGAGATGTGCATTAGTTTACACTTTGTTTTGCACGTCAGCCACAACAAATGTAAAATGGTGTGAAATGCTTTCATTTAATGGTCACAGAGAAGATAAATGTGAACAGAAAGTGTTCAGAAAGCTTTAATATCCAAATGTGAAGTACATGGAGACAGAAGGGAGCTTGCAGAATGTCCTTTTGCAGAGGACAGGATGCTGATACCAACATATTCTTGCCACAGAAGCTTTTCTTGTTGGCTCCCATCTGTTCCTTTTAACGAAAACTCCGCAAGAAAACATTGCAAAAGCCATCCAGAAAGTAGTTATTGAGCATGTACTGATCATTCAAGCAGGATCAATTGTAGAATGCATCAGACTTGCTTCTCAGAGACAACTGATGTGGTTTTGAATCCCTGCCTTTTTTTTCTAGATGTCCAAACGATGACAAGGCAAGAGCGATGCTTTCTTAGAAAAAAAAAAAAAAAAATAAAATTGACAAAAGCTACTCTGGTAGCCTAAATACCACTGAAATATGTTGGAGATCAGATACATTTGATCCCTTTGTATAAGAGTCCTCATCTTTTGTTTCTTCTATGTTTAGAATTCTTTCACCGTTTGTTCAAGTTAACACAATGAAGGAAAATGAAGTTCACTTCAGGGTATGTAAATGAACAGACAGGTGAAAACCTTCATAGAAACCAAGTAATGCCTTTAAAAAAGATGCCAAATTTGGCTTTGTCCTGGCATAGAATAAATTTTGTTTCTCTGAAAAGGGTGTAACATGAACCATTAAATTTAATAAAATACTGGTGTTCTGTTGTATCTTTTTATGTGTCTGAGACTAGCATATCCAATGCAACCTAAAGGACTGTGGATATCTCTCTCTCATGAAAGGGTAAAAGCATTCAAGGGAAATACAGAATTTGCCTTCCAGTCAGTCGGATAGTTTTGAGGATCAGGCAGTCACGGGTCCAGAAGTTAAAAACAAGGAATACCTATAACGCTGTTTTAGAGCAGAGTATGGAAATACTGAGAATCTCTTAAAGTAATGCCTGAACAAGGAGTCCTAAGCTAAAGATTTTCATCATAGATCTTCAACACGTGAAAAAAATCAAAATGGGAAAATGTATTTGGTTTGTTGGGCATGGGGTTTTCTCGTCTTTTAGAGTGTGACAAGCAAATACAGCATACAGCATGGCTGGGTTTGTTTATCCTCATTGGATGGGAGGTAAAAAGACATTTAGGAGGCTAAAATGCATCCCTCGTCAAAAAGCAGAAGTCTTGTTCATGTTTTTAGGTCTAATGCCCTGTTTTCAATTGTTATAAAGGAAGGGCATTAAAAGACTAAATTATTCCTTCGTGATGAAGGAGGGACTTAAAGGACTAAACTATTCCTTCGTGGACCTCAGGCAATCAGGCCCAGTCAGCATGGGTTTATGAAAAGCAGGTCCTGCTTAACAAACCTGATCTCCTTCTATGACAAGATGACACACTTAGTGGATGAGGTAAAGGTTTTGGATGTTGTCTACCTAGACTTTAGTAAAGCCTTTGACACCATTTCCCACAGCATTCTCGTGGAGAAACTGGCTGCTCATGGCTTGGACAGGCATACACTTAATAGGGTTAAAACCTGGCTGGATAACCAGGCATGAATGGAGTTAAATCCAGTTGGTGATTGGTCACAAGTGGTGTTCCCCAGGGCTCAGGACTGGGCCCAGTCCTGTTTAATATCTTTATTGATGATCTGGACAAGGGGATTGAGTGCACCCTCAGTAAATTCACAGGTGACACCAAGCTGGGGGGCAGTGTTAATCTGCTGGAGGGCAGGAAGGCTCTGCAGAGGGATCTGGACAGGCTGGCCCGATGAGCTGAGACCAATTGTATGAGGTTCAACAAGGAGCAGTGCTGGGTCCTGCGCTTGGATCACAACAACCCCACACAACGCTACAGGCTTGGGGCAGAGTGGCTGGAAAGCTGCCTGGAGGAAAAGAACCTGGGGTGCTGGCTGACAGCCGGCTGAACGTGAGCCAGCAGTGTGCCCAGGTGGCCAAGATGGCCAACAGCACCCTGGCTTGTATCAGAAACAGTGTGGCCAGCAGGACAAGGGAAGGGATTGTCCCCCTGCACTTGGCACTGATGAGGCCGCACCTTGAATACTGTGTTCAGTTTGGGGCCCCTCACTGCAAGAGGGACGCAGAGATGCTTGAGCGTGTCCAAGGAAGGGCAACGAGGCTGGTAAAGTGTCTAAAGCACAAACCTTATGAGGAGCAGCTGAGGGAACTGGGGTTGTTTAGCCTGGAGAGGAGGCGGCTCAGGAGGAACCTTATTGCTCTCTACAGCTCCCTGAAAGGAGGTTATGGGCAGGTGGGTGTTGGTCTCTTCTCCCAGGTAACAAGTGACATGACAAGAGGAGATGGCCTCAAGTTGCACTAGGGGAGGTTTAGATTGGATATTAGGAAAAATTTCTTCACCAAAAGGGTTGTGAAGAATTGGAACTGGCTGCCCAGGGAAGTGGTGGAGTCATCATCCCTGGAAGTGCTTAAAAAATGTGTAGATGTAGTGCCTAGGGACATGGTTTAGTGGTGGGTTTGGCAGTGCTAGGTTGACAGTTGGAGTCAATGATATCAAAGGTCCTTTCCAACCTAAATAATTCTATGATTCTATGAAGATTTGTCATTTTCAGAAAAACTGAAATGTCTATCTCATGATGCTTTAACAGCACTACACTGGCTCCAGCTTCTTTGCGAGATCTGGGTTATAAATTCCCACAGTAGTTTTACCAATGATTTCTCATTTGGAAAGCAGTTTTCATTCATCTTTCTGTAACTTTTCTTCCATTTTTACCTGAAATCCTTCATCTATAAATGGGTTTATTCTTCTCCTGCCTTTATACAACTACTGTAGGTTTCAAGAAAGACTGAAGCCCTTAACTGAATCCAAGGTCTATATACCAAGTGTGATTGAGGTGCTTTCTGTACTTTGAGGATAGATAAAATTCTGGTCCTACTTTGGCAACACATACCTCATCAAAGCAATTGATACATAATTCCTAAGGTGGAATGGCTGAAAAATGGTTTGTGATTGCCAGGGGCCACACCAGGCCCCAAGATGAAGAACATGTTAATTGAAAGCCTTTAATGTGCTTCTTCATAGGAAATGAGGATTTAGGTACAAAATCATATATTTAAAAAAAAAAAGAAAAAGCTCAAGGTCATCTCATGACCTGTCTTAGAGATAAAATGCCTTTCTAAAAGAAAGAGAAGAAGAAGAAAAAAGTAATTTAAAAACTTATATATTTTTTTTAATTTCTAATTAAGAAAACAAACTTAATTTCTGTTTCAATATATATTACATTCACATCTCTTTCTGAAGTGTCAAGCACGTAAGCAAGTAGAGGACAAGAAAAAGCAGAAACTTCATTTACGCAGTCTACTATATTTGGTCACTCAAGTCAGATGGAGTAGATTTGCATTTGCAGATAGATTTATAAAATGCTTCAAAATCAACTGCAGCAGCAATATACTATTTCAAAATGGCTTTTACAGAAGGTTCAAACATCATGTGTACTTTGTTAGAACTGTCTTGTTTGTAGTCCCTCTTATTACAGGATTGTTAGTTTAAAAATTGTCAAAGAAATGAAATCTAGAAGAGCTGTCAAATTTCAGGAAAATGCCTTGAGCTGAATTCTTTATTTATCTGAAATAAAATAAGGACTGCCAAAGAACTGCCAGCGTTTCAAGGAAATCAAGGTATTAGCGGAAAGAAATCTGTTATCAACAAAATTTCCATACTAAAAACACAGGATGTGTTTTCAAACAGTGTTACTTTAGATATTTGTAAATAAAAGGTAGTTTTCCTTCCTGACAAAGTTGCCTGTTGTGGCTCATTTCATTGTTATAACCTCATTGACATGCAGTCATTCCATGGTAGTCCTTGTCAGAAAGTTCAGCAGCTTCCTCTTACTCTGGGCTTGCCTGGTATTGGTGACAGTTTCCACAGCCTCCTGCGAGTTCAGTTAGCAGCAGACAACTCAGCATCTTCAGCCCTAAACAAAAGGTTTCTGTCTCTGCAGTCAACAGAGAATTGCAGTCATGTGCAAAAATATCAGTTTAGTTTATCCCAAAATCTTCATTTAACAATAAGACCAAAAAAGTCCAACAGAGGCAAAGTCTTAGAGTTAGGCAGTGATACAGTTAAGATTATTAGAACAATATAAATTTGCCTCCTTATACACATGCAATGAGAAGCTGTATGTAATGTCATGATAGACTCAGCCTTCACCTCATTCTGAGAGTTCCTTCACCGGCCTCCTACTTCAGCTTTCTCAGCTATTCTTTCCCCTTGTTCTCCATGTCTAGGCATGGGGTTTCAATCAAATATTCTAATAAAAGTTGCTTTGGCATTTCATTTCATGGACTTCTTCCTTATCATTCCTCAAGCCAGCAGGGAAAACACAGATTGAAAGAGGTGCCTGACAAGCCCACTGTCGAACCCAGGATCTGCAAGAAAAGTCCCGCTTTCCAGCAGACAAACCATGAGGCTTTCTTAATCCAAAATTCATCTTTGATAAGCTTGCCTAACTTATAAGACTCTATTCAACATGTGTGAATAAACTGGTGTTTTTTTAAATGTGATTCTAAAATGGAAGAAAATTTTAGGCATAAACAAAAAAACACTGTGGGTTTGGGTTTTTTTCCTTGAAGTCATTTCATTTCTTCGAGTACTTGAATATATTCCATTCCAATTTTGTTTATATAATAATATTATTAGTAATACATACTATTTATATAACAATCTTATATGACTTACAACACTAAACAGAAGGACATGTCTAGCATGGGAAATGTTTGTGCTAATGGCTCTAGTTTTGGCAAAATTAAAATTGATGGCAATAAGACCTTACAAGAAACATTTAAAAAGTTTAAGAGGCAGTCCTACTAACACCACTGATGATAAGTTTTGGTTACAAAATGCTTCTTCAGCCCAACAGCTACCCAGGAGACCATTATTCTGATTACTGTTTTACTTCTGAGGTCTAGACTATCAAATGCATTCCACGTTTATTTGTTGGTGGACACTGGCGTACCTGAGTGTGATTTGCATTTCCCTTTCAGATCTGCTACTTTCACAGTTTTTTGTGGTATTATCCTGCGAACTGAACACTGAAGTAATTTTCATATTTAAGACTGGTACTTTGTTGTGGAACACTGCTCTGAAGAGCCAGACTTGGATGTTTTTTCCACATGTGGGGTTTTTTACTGGCTTCAAAAACATTCTTATTTAGATCAATAAATTATTTATGAGATGAAGTGTTTGACCAGCAGCTTTCAAAACTGGCCTGTGTTTAAAAACCTTACATCTGCTGTTACTAGCCTATCACTTTTTCCTAGAGATCTAGCAACAGATGACTCAAACAAGAAATATTCCTTACTGTTTCCATACAGAAGTACCAACCCTAAATTCTAGCACTTTGCACCCTGAGGCAAAAGCTTCCATGAAGATGGAGTCCAATAGGTGATTAAGTCTAGGGTCATGGTGGGAGTTGCATAAACACAGCATCATAAACACGAAGCTGTCAGAGGGTGGACTAGAAGTGTGTCAAGCAGATCTAATGTAATAATGAACTCAAGCAGGCTGATAAGTTTCTGTAAGGACAAAATTCCTTCTAAGTGTTTTCCCTTGAAATACTTGGTTCCACAGTCATGCATTGAAATGTATGAATCATTCAAAAAAAAAAAAGAAAGAGGGTGGTTATAGGACTGTATCCATCCAGAAGACTGTATTCAATTTCATAATTCTCAAAAGTAACATTACCTCCCCAGCCACATATGCACACACAAAATAAATAAATAAAAAAAAGGTAGAATAATTTCATCATCACCTTAGGTATTTTTTTTGCCAAATTATTCTATCAACATGTATGCAGCATTCCCAAGTTTGGAACATGACATTCTGGGTTTTAAAAGTAATTTCTGGAAATGTTTTGACCTGCGATACGGAATTTTGATAAGCAAATCACATACTTTAACAATTTCAGTAACCATGTTAATAAATGTATTTCAGCAGTGGACAGAGGTTTTTCGGGGGGGTGTGTGCCTTTTGGATGGTTGAATTTTTACCTTTTTTTTTAATGATGCATGTTATGAAGTCATAATGTTTTTAATGTGCCTTTTTTAAAGGTTACATACATTTTTTTCTCATTTCTAAATAAGTGTTTTTGCTGTAGGTGTTATGCCTAGGGAAGTTTTGGAAGTTTACTGTACACCAGGTGCTCTTGAGAGAAGATAACTCGTTTCAGACTTATTTAAAATGTATCGAATAAGATGATTGCTTACCAACTGGAAATATTACAATTTCACTTCTACTGGCAGAATATTTCTGTTAGGCCTGTCTGCATGTCAACACTATACATTCTGATCACCACTTTCATTTTATCTTTATAAGCATAACCATCACTATCTGGTACTGTGGCAGAACTATTTAAAGAAAAGTGGGAGAAAAAAAGAAGTGTGTCTTAAAACGTATTTGCTGCCATTCAAAATAACCCACAGAACAACCCAAATCAAAAACACCCACCCCCCAAGAGAATCTAACTACTTTCTTTAACTTTGTACTAGCAAGATATTACTTGTTATAAAAACAATAGTGATTCAATAGTGATTTTTACATCTTCAAATTTCTCCACTGCGAGCCCTCCAAAAATATCCAGTATAATGTTAGCTACACCCATTCTGCTTTTTGCCAATGCTTTTTACTAAATGAAGTAGGAAAAAAAAAAGTGGAAGCATGGTGGTACACTCTCTCAAAGATTAAATTTTCTGAATCTTTGTCAGTCTTTAAATATTGAACAGTATGTGCCATTGGTTCTTTTTGATGTCTTTAATGGAAATTAATGGTTAGAGAATAAAAACTTTCACAGAAATGGTCAGTTGTGGAAAAATGACATAAAAGGGAATAAAATCTTAAATCTGTAATCTTGTGGGAAATGTTGTATACCTTATAGATAAGTTTTGCCAGTAGTGCTAACTATAATAAAATTCACCTAGACTTTCTGTCTTTCCTTTCATCATGGTCCTTTGCTTCATTTTCTTCCACTATTGGTTATTCTTGTACCTCATTTGATCAAATGAACCACTGATTAGCAGGAGAAATAAATACTGTTTTCCATGTACTTTTTCTAGTGATGCTACTATGTTGATTTGCCTGTTCTATCAATACAATTTTAATCATGCAAAAAAATCAGATATATCCCAAATGAGAAAATTAATTACAACTTGTACAATAAATGAAACTTGCTTTGCTGACTTCCTGGGCTATTCAGATGCTGAATGGTTCTGTCAAGCCACAATAGGGTCCACTTCATTTTCTTTAAATAACATAGTCACGGTGCTCTCACGAGAGTATGTGGAGTGACCAGTAAAGAGGAAGCTGAAGAGCTCTTCAGAAAGTGTATTGACCTTCACACTTCCTTATCCTTTTGACTAAACTAAATTGTGGTCTAAATGCTGTACCAGGCACAATATATTGCAGTAAAATTAATATATTTTGGCAGTTTCTCTAGCTTTCTTTTAATTCTGGTGTAACAGTCTTGCTTGCAACTATCCGTATATAGTTATGTTTATTTATATATATAATATGTATGTATATGTATATGTAGGTGTGCATTTGTGTACACACATATATGTAGTATGTGCAGGGCTTCAAACAAGAGGGAATAGCAGAAGCAGCACAATGTTCTTTGCTGTATTTTATTTCAGTCTATTTCTTATTCCAGTGTCTCCTGTTTTTCAGGTATTACAGATTTTCCTTAGAAATGCATAACAGCAATACAAAAGATATTAAGAGGCAGAGTTTGAGAACAATAGGGTTGTTCATCATATCTAAGTATACAAAAATTAATTTGCAAAGGACAGATACTAGCAGAGAGAAAATAATGCGTTTTACTTGAATCCCTCTGTAGTTAGTTAAAGATAGAGGCATCTAAACTGCCACCAATATAGCTGCAAAGTTAATCACTTCTTGAGATGAATGGCTTCTTTCTGGATGAAAATGTTGTCATCATTTATACTCAGTTCTTATTTTTAACGTTATCTATGTCATCATAAGCAGTAAGAACATTTTTTGCTTCAGTGAAACGAGACTCTGGGACACACTTAATACGATAATATTTTTGTTGCTGGAGATTAAGGTGATAATTTAAATAAGGGTAATGTGTATGTGTGCAAAATTGTAATTTAAGTCCCTTTACCTCAAGAGATCTTTTTAGTGAATACTTTCAAAGTATGCAATAGCAATTTCATTTAAGGGCAAATATTTCTTTATTATCCAAAACAGTTTGTATCATGTTGATGTCACTGTTTTAAAGAAAATAGCACTTTCAACGTTTGGTATTATTGTCTGTGACAGATATAGGTCCAACCCAGTGGTAAGATTCTGGGTTTGTATACCTACATAACTAGTAAATTGTTAGCTTGTTCTTTTAACTTGGTGCTAATCCTTATAGGAATATTCATTAACAGATAGCTAAGATATCGTCACTACTAAGAGGATTCATATTATCTCATTAGCATTTTTTACTTTGAAATTCTCAGACCTTTTTCTGCATTACTTAATAGAGATGTTTTTGACCTAGGACATTTACTATTTTTTCAAATGTATAGTTTCTTTTCCAAGATATCTCTTTTCTTTAGTTAGCTCTTTTCAAAATTTGTTAGCTGGAAGGTTTGTGTTGTTCATGTATATTTGTCATACCAGATTCCCAGAATCTTGTCAGATGTCAAATTACATCAATCCAGCCAGTGTCCTGGGCTTCTGATAACAGAGTGCTATAGGAAAAGCATGGCTTGAAGGTTGTTGGAAGGCAAATAGCTTTATCATTATCAAAGAAGTACTGTAAGAGATGCAATAATTTATTGAATGTTCATGCAATATGATTTTTTGTTGTAGCATAATAATCTGAAATTTTCAGTAGCCTATGCTTTACAAAAAATGTGCGGAACACTGGGCTTAATTTTATAGGGGTATTTGTAACTCCTGCTAGGGGAAGGACTCTCTTTCTCCAAAGAAAGATGGTAACGAGGTAGAGATAGCTTTCATTCTGGCCCTGGGAAAGAGTCAAATACTGAAACAGGAAATTAAAAAATGCTCCCTAAAGTTAAATATGTTACAAGATATTGCTGCCCTAGCTATAAGGCTAGGAACGAAGCAAAATTGCATCCTCTGGCTGCAAAAGCTCTACCAGCAGTCTTCTGGCATAGATGCAGATAAACCAGACAGAGTGCCTTTCCGCTTCTGCATTATGTAGTACATGACAAAAGACAGTCTATCAGAAAAATGTACATTATCATATGCTGCTGCTACTGTTACGCTGAGGTGCCTCAAGAGTTTGGACGAGCCCAGGCACACAGAGAATGAACCTTTCTCATTTCACCCCTGGAGTAGTGAAGCACAGAGACTAAGTCTGTCAGAACCAAAGAAGAATTGGCCTGTTCCTTGAAGTGTGCTATGTCTTTTTTCTGGCAAAGTTCATATCTTTCAAAGAAGACTGCTTAATTCCTTTTTTTAGCACTTTGTGAATGATTGAAAAGATCTGGCAGGAGATTTCATACACTGCCCTAAATTTTTTCATAAGGAAGCAAGCGCTTTGAAGGGACAAGTAATTTTTTTCTCCCACTACACCAAGGCTAGTTACTGTTGCAACAGACTTAACTTGCATAAATCCCTTAAATCATTCAATATCCTTTTGGGACTGAGATTAGAAAAATTTTCAGGCCTCAATTAGCAGCTCATCGAGGGAGGGAAAATAACCAAGATACGCTCCTGAAAATTCTTCTGCAGTGAAGGTCAGCAATGTCGTCTCAGCCAGTACTTTCTATTTGCTCAAGTGATTCACTCAGTGAGAATGACACCTTATCCAATGTGTATGATCTTTCCTTTCCCATATCTCTTGTCCTAATGAGCCTCCTAGCCAGTGGTACACAATTTAGTATGTTGCCTTTTTCATATTGGGGTTTTATTGATGCTCTCAAGTAAATTATATTTAACTGCTGTTGCAAATCTGATGCTGAGAATATGTTTGAAAGACAGTTTATGGAATTCCCTAGCAGTGGCTCCATCTGACTCTGAAAGCCAGAAGATTGCCTCCACTGTGTTCAGTAATAACAGAAAACTGAATTTCCTATAGGTCAGTCAAAAATACCGGACACCAAAGCTCTGTCAACTCCTTTGAGTAATTCTCATTGGGGATTTCCTATGCATATGTTGTCATTTTTATTGTGAGCCTTACAAACATTGGTGCCTTTAAACCTCATAATCAGAAGAAAAAAAATAGATATATTCAAAATACCAAAGGCAAAGAAATATCTAGCATTCACTGATTTTTTAAAAATCATATAACTTTTATTCTGATTGTGACTTTACTGGGACAGACTAATAGACTCTGAAAAAATAAATATCAACCACATTTGATTGACAAAAAACAGTTCTTTTGGACCCAACATGCACATCCCTTGTATCAAAGGGACCCTCTGACTTCTGTGGGGTTTGGTTTAGACTCAGGAAGCTGTGTGTATAATTGTAATGGGAATGAGAGGCAGCAGTTTTCATATCATTCCTGCTTTGGGCTCTGTCAGGTACAGCCTAGGTTTAACATACCCGTTTCCTACGTACCACCTCTCCAGTGCCACCACTGCTGCAAAATCTAACGGTAAGATTCACACAGGAAGGGCTTCTCACTTCTCAAAATATGTCTCTGAGATTACGCCTTTTCTGCCAAGATAGCTTGTGTTAGGGTAATCTAGTCTGAATGGCTGTACCACAGTGAAATAATACTTGAACTACAATGTCCAAAGTAGTGTCACTAGTTCTCTTATAGCTCTTAAGACCTTTTACTGACATATCTCATGATTTTTGTTGCTGCAATAATATGATCTACGTTAGAAATTCCTTTGTGCAAAATACAGCGAAGAAAATTTTCTATCCTGTTGCATACATTTGGGATTTGTGAGAAGTCTAGAGGTCTAATGGAATTTGATAACTTTCATCTGCATTGACACAGCACCGTAGTCTTTTTAAACTATGATGAGATCAAAATTTGTATTGTATCCCTGGACAGGCCAGCAGATAGAGTAAAACAGCCACAATATGCTCACATTTCCAATGGTGCATGGAGTCCAGCTAGGACTGACCCCCAGCCTGTAACTTGAGTCATCTTTAAAGCAAAGACAAGACTTGGAACTGGTGGTCAACTTCGGCAGATGGATCAAGATATTTATATTGTTAGAGTCCCAAAGTCTGCAAGTTAATTCTTGTATGCTATATGTTATGCAATGTTGCCATCAAATATATTACATTGACAAGGAAGAAAAAAATTAGTTTGGGAAACAAGCATGAGCATCTGGCTGATGCCGTGGAAACCCCAGCTCTTTAGTTCACACAGTGGGCTTTTTGTCAGTCAGTTATTTTCTTGATTGCAAATTGAAATTACAAGGGACAGACTCCAGTGAAATCACCATCTCTGAGCTGGCTGAGATAACCAGAAACCCATCAGCCAGGGAATAGAATTGTCTTTCTCCAGTAAAAATGTCCATAGTTTGCTAAATAAATTATGAGCTACATTGGCCCACTGTTTCCAGACTTTTGTGCAGCTCAGTCTGATACCAGGAAATTCATTAATAATTAGGAACTAGTGTTCCTCCTATTGTATGTTGGTGCCAAAATTCCTATTTATTTTACTGGGAACAGGATAAGGTGTTTTTTACTCAACCTTGCTTGCTAGTAAGGAAAATCAAATTTCTTCTAGGGTCAAAAAGGCACTAACTCCGTATTTTTATGGTAATAACAGTAAATAAAATTAATGTTGCAGTTCTTCAGTTTTGCCAAATTGTCATCTAAAGCAACAACAAGAATATCAGTCCAGTTTGTTCTGCCAATTTCTGAAGGTATCGTAGAGGTTAAATAACAAATACCTAATGTTTCTGCTTTGGATGATGTTATAAAGGAAATTGGATAAACACAGGAATATAAATCAAGAAAAGGTGCTAGAAAATTATGCCATCAGTTAGAAAAATGTGCCATACTAATACCTGATCTGTCCTCTTACTTGCTGAAAGTAGAAAAGAGAAAAGCATTTAGTATCTTGAGTAGTCCAGGCACTGATTCATTGCATCCCATAATGCTTTCTAATGTATCTTGTAGAATACCTTATAAATCATATGCAGCTTTTTTCTCTTTAAATGCTATTTTATCAATTCTCAATTGCTCCGCTTTCAAAACAAAGAAAGAAAATTGAGGTCTAAGCAGTTGGGGTTTCTCTTCCCACTGATGGCTTTGATTCAGTTCAGTATTTAGGCGCATGTATGGCCTGAAGCTGGTACACAGTCCCATTAAAAATGTGTGCTTTAGCACCTTTGTGAATGAACACCATTTTTGGTCTTTCTAAACACAGTGACATTTGGTGCATGTTACAAGACCATCCTACAGGGAAAAGGTCATCACACAAAGAAACAAGGAAAGCAGTGCTTTTCATGAATATGATTATGAGCTTGAGTTTCAAATCTGCAATACAGTGAGTTTCACATGGCTTCACATTTCACTGCTATTGTGTGTGTCTGTCTTTTACATTTGTTTCTGTATGCAAGTGGACTAGAGAGTTGTAACAACCCTAATGAGCCCCAACTCACAAGAAAGCTGTGAAACTTGCAAACTGGAGAAGGCAGTTGTGCTCATTCCACCCTGCTCTTTGCAAACTTTTGCTCGGCGAAAGTAGATGGGGAGATCTTGAGAGGTTTGGAATATAGATGCGGAGCACCTGGATCTCATGACAACCAGTGTCTGAACAAAATCTTTAATCTCTCTGACCTGTGTAATCCTGCTGAAAATTCTTTGTCCTAGCAAATAAGTCAAGGAGTAGCCCCGTGCAAATCAGCTTTTTCCATCAAGCAAGAAATAAAAAAATTGCAAGAGAAGATGGCAAAATGTAGGTTACAGGGATAGAAAGAGGGAGCACATTTACAAAGAGAGGAAAAGTAACTAACCGGGCCTCGGCCACTCAAGCATTATCTACACTTCTATGATTTCATTTTGATTTATTTAGGGCACCTGGGGACAGCTATCTCTCCCGAGCTGCAGCTGATTTCAGCCCTATATTTTAAACCTGCAAAACAGTTCAAGCTTGGGTCTATTTGTAACCTCTTGTGGGGAATATATTGCAAAGCCTTCTTTAGACAAGAGCTACACCTTGCATTTCTTTAAGCATAGATGCACACAGGATTTTGAAACAGATTTGGAAATATATAGTGATGGCTGAGAATGTTGTGACTCTGGTAGAAAACATGGTTCAGCAAAATATTGATTATTATGGAGTTTTACAGAAGCTGACAATCTCATTGAATAGAGATGAAATAACTGCTTTTATTACACAGTCCTTTAGCCCACCTTTTAAAAGGATGTAGAAAACAAGGCTAAAAGTCTATGTAAAATATCAATAGAGGAAATCTTTATCTGAGTCGGGAAATGAAGTTCAGGGTACCTTCCACCATTACCTCTCCTCCCATCTGCTGATGAAAGCAAGCAGAGCACTACATGTCAGTTAGTATTTAGATCTGTTTTAAATTGCAACCAACTGATAAGCTGTCCTGAAATACACTAGGAGAAATTTCTTCTGAAAATATTTTAATGTTACATTTGGTATATGGTTATTATAATATAATATATATTCTGATATAATATATATTCTGATTTTCTATATAGGCATCTTTTGATGTTTTCCTTATTTTACCATCCAAAAAATTGCTATTCATGGAATCAGAAGTCATAAACAGAAATCAGCTTATTAGATCACCCAGCCCATCTCCCGTCAAGGGGAAAGGCTAATAAACATCAGTCAACTTTTTTATAAATAGTCAGCAAGAATGATGCAGAAACCTGTAACCAAAGCAAGCTCATGTGTAGCATATACTAGTCGCTCTTTCCTAACTATGATGACAGGGAATTTCAGAGGTTTGTAGGATCGCTGTCTTAAAACTCTGCCCTCATTATCTAGTTAATCTGTGCATAATTTTCCAGTTTCTGATAGAAATCATCTCTCCTTCAGATATGATATATTTTTCCTACCAAACTTATTTTGGGGGCTTTGAAAACCAACATGAAATGTATTTAAAAGTATTTCCAGAGTCTGACTTCAGATTGAATCACCAGAATGTTCGTCATACTTACAGAACAGAACCATGATGGATGAGTTCCTCATGAGCGCTGTGCATGTCGGAGCAGCCCATCACACCACGGTTGCGGACTTACTGGTACCTGCGCTAGTGTCACGTGATCCACATATTTTCCCAAGTGTATCAGTTGTCTCTCCTGATGTAAAGCCTTGGCAGTCTGACAGTTTTAATCCCCATGGTGCAAAACCAGGATAATACTACTGGTTTCCTTAGAGTAAACAAGGTGCTTACAGGGGGAAGGAGGGCAGAAAAGAACGAAATGGGATTGTTCAGCATAGTTCAAGAATGAAATGCAACTTTATAAAGCACATCTGTCCAAAGTAAACTTCCCTGTGAAGTAACACTTCTTTCCTGCTAAGTTATTGTCGAAAGGATTTACATTTAATGGAAAAAATTAATAATCCTCCTTGTTCTTCACTCATCCTGTCAATGAGCTCATGTACTATGCAGGACTTAAGGCTTATCACAAAATGCTAGAGGATCAGGGAACTGCAAGCATAAAGTCAAGTTTTGCTGAAATTAGAAAACACAGAGCTGCTTTGAGTTTCCAGACCTGCTCAGATTGTCAAGGTTGAAGACTGGTACTGCGCATAGTGCTGTGTCCAGCCTCCTCATAGCAAGACTCGCTGCCTCAGTTAGTATGCTATGTTCAGGAGCGAGATCAAAGTCTGAAAGGTTGGAGAGCGAGGGGCAAATTCCTTATTGAACTGGCATAGATCAAGATTAGTGCTTTATAAATCACTGGATGAACGACAACACAAAACAGATAACACACAAAAAAAGACGCTTGCTTGTTTTCTATTATGTCACACTTTTCTCCACTAACTCTTTACCTCTGAAACGTCTACATACTTGAGAAGGTGAGGATTATTGGAAACATATGGTGACTGTTTTCTCCAAGGTCAGAGGTGATACCAGATACATTCTGTGAACATGAGCAAGGTTTTATCTTCTAAAAACTGACAGATTAGCACCATATGCCAGTAAGAATTACACATAAAAATGTTAAGTAATAAAGAAATTAGCCTTCTTAGATGTTTTACGATACAAATTAGCATATTATTTATGTCAGGTACAGAAAAAGTAAAGTGTTGATGTCTTGCTTTTTTCTCCAATATATTGTTCCACATACAATAATGGTGAAAAGGACAGATTTCTTGATTTTGCTAAACATTGGTTCAAGGACCATGCACTAGATCACGAGCAGTGCACTGTTCTGACTGGGTGGAATAGGATTTTTGCTATATTTTCAAAGCCACCTTTTGTTTGTTTTGGTTTTGGGATTTCCCCCCCCCCCCCTCCTCAGGGACATTATGGTCAACTGTTTTTGCTATCCACATCTGGCCACAGTGATACTAACCTGTGACATTAACGACACACAACTGGATGCACAGAGGTCTGTTGGCATACTGGTAGAGAACCTGTCTTCCTTAAGGTCTTTAAGGTCTGCTGAAATCTCCCTAGCTGGGTAACATCTGATGTATCTTTGATGCTCTTAATGGTCTCCAGGCAGTTCCTTGCAGACAGATATCCTTGTCGTAACTGACATGCTGTCCAGCATGTTTAACAGAGACAAAGGATTACAACAGCAGCGCAGAGGTTGAACTTCAGCCCCTTTCTCTTCTATCTGTCTGACATATTTTGCGAACACTAAACTTCACTTAAAAATCAAAATAAAACTAAATAGTCTTTCCATGCAAATTATCCCATTGTGGAGAGGGACCTATTGATCAGAGCAGTAGAGAGCCCTGTGACAGCAGTAGCCTGGTGGTTACAGCAGGCTTCCTGGTGGTTACAGCATCAGCACTCCACTGTCCCACATTGCAAAGTCAGCCTCTCTCCTGCAGAGCATCAATACTGTGAGTGATTCATTGAACACAGCAGAAATAAAAGAAGTCAGGGAAACTAAAAATGAGGAGGGAACACAAAGGAAATGTCAATATTCTCAGCACCATTCCCTAACAAAAGACTAAGAATAACAATTAGCTATAAAAGTTAAGCCACTCTGGAAGGAAAATAAAGATGTGAACTACTGTGCCAAACTATCAGGTCTTTGATATAAAAATTATAAGTCTTATGAAGAAAAGTGCTTTTTGAAAAGATTTTTAGGTTTCTGTAAACAGAAGGGACTGAAAATCCCCCTCAGGGCAAATGAATATTATATAGTGATACTTGCTCTTACTTATTAACTTCCTTCATTAATTTAATCCTCTGTGCATATTTTCTGAACAGATTTTTCTCTAAATTATAAATGCATTCATTTATAATATTGTAAGCACTGGAAAATATTTTATGTGTTTCACCTAAAATATTCACAATATACTTCTTTTAAAAATTTTGGTTTCCTGTGCTCATATGTTCAATCACAAGATCCACATTTTAAAATGTCCGCCAGGGTATGAAAAGTGTTGCCAGGTTGAAAGAAATATTCTTCACAGAGGGTACAGAATTTGTTCAAACAACCATCTGACAGAAAGCAAGACTACAACTCAAGGGTGCTGAGATTTAGAAAATTGATAGGAAAAAAAAAACAGGTAAAAGACACACAAAATTACAAAGTGATAACCAACAGATTGAAAATCTGGGTGAGATCTCAGGGAAAAAAAACAAATCTTAAGCACTCTGAGCAAGTACACGACTACAGATGATACAGAAATCTTACCCACTGAGTTAATCTCTGGATTAATATTTTTTAAGAAATGTGTATTATTAGAAAGTGGAACCATCTCAAGGAAGCACATGTTAAGAGTATTAGAAATAAAGAGCCTGAGAGAGAATGTGAGTGCTGAGAAGTTGTAGTGCTGAGACAGAGGACTTACAAATAACTTTGGAGAAGGCAAGCTGCCACAGACTCTGCAGTCATTGCAGGCAGTGCTCATTGTCAGCGCCCAAAGGCTGGTTGCAGGAGGCTAATTACTGAAGCTGTCAAGACTATGTGGGAGATGCAGAAGTCACAAGAGATGACCTGGAGAAGATCCTGAGGGTTCTGTAGAACATACAAACATCTGTCACCCAAACATCTCCAGGGGAAGAGTCACATCCAGAGTCCTCCAATCTCAACGGATGAATACCAAGCAAGATTATATTACTGAACACCGAGCAAAAAAAAGTTTTATTTGAAAGTCTCCATCAGCTGGTGTTCCAGTCTAAGAAAACTTTTGAAAGTCATCTCTCAGCTGTAGTGTTGAATACCTCTTAATATGTTAATGGCCTTTTCATAAAGCAACTTTTCCACAGTTCTGCATGCTGTAAACTTTCTTAAATTGTAACAATCCCCTATCAGTATCATGACAGAGAAGTCAATTTTACTTTCTTGGTGTGCAGATGTGCATGCATGACAGCTAGATCAAAACCATGGAGAGTGTGTCGTTAACTCCATTCAAGGAATGGGTTGCACTATCTTACGTTGTCTCAGAAACTTTCCTACAATCATATTGGTTATAGACAACATTTTAAATTATACCTGGCCATAGGTTTTGGGCCAGACACCTTTCCAGTAGTCCATTATATATGAAGAATTTTGTCATCTTTAACATTTGATTAGTTGTTAAAACAAGGAGAAAATGCCTTGATTTCTCTTACTGCAATTGTTACACATTTCATGCATGGTGAGATCCTCTAAATCTGATAGTTTATTTCTGCTCCTGTTAGGGAGACAGAAAGGCCTTAAACAGGAGCACAACAAATATTGAATGACAAATATCAGACAATGAAATACCCTTCCACAACACCAACTTTAATAAATGAACAATCATTTGTACCATTATTCTTGAAACACGCTGGATTCAGCAAGGCAAGTTCACTGCCTGTTTGTAACGTCTGTTGGAAGAATTTTTTAAAAACATTCAAAAGCTCTAATTTCAAATAGTCTTCTGTTGTACAGTTCATACAAATCAATGGTGCTGACTGAGGGTATCTAAATAAGTGGAAGCACTTACATGACTATTCAGATCTGGTAAAATCAAGTTTCATTTCATTTTAATCACATTTCATTCCTTAAAACTACTCCATTTTTCCACATCAAAGGATAAGATGAATGAACTGCTTGACATGCCTATCCCTGTCCTTTAGTATAAGCATTGTAATTGCTTGGTCTCTATCTATAACTGTATCATTCAATTGATGTTATAAAAAGGGGCAGTTTTGGTCTGTGTGCTGTCCCATTTGACTCTGTTTACCCCAAAGGGGAGGGAAGTGACAGAGATGAGACATGGATTTCAGCTTCTGCATGTGCACAGGGCAGATCCTCAAATAGGAAAGCTCAGAAAGATCCAGTGGGAGGATGCAGTAGGAGATGCGCGTGGGTGAGGTATACTACTGGCATGTACTCCTAGGAGGACCCATTCTCTCGAGTTCAGAGAATTGAAGATGAGAGAATTTATTTTCTTCTTTGCATGTCACAAGTGCCAAAGAGTACGGCATTGGAAGAAATGTGTTTTGATAGGGCAACATCTCTCCAAGACGCCCCTTTGCCACTAGGTCACAACATAGTTTGACAAATTCACTTGTTTGGAAGGAGATTCTGTTGATCACTTTATCTGCTGTAGACAAATAACACAGATTATATGCCATAATCGTAAGATATAAGGAAAGAAGAGGAGACTCATGGAGCCAAGATACTGAAAAACCAACATTCTCAGTGGATGCAAATGATAGGACATTTGCTCTCATGAGGGAATTTGCCTCAACAGTCTTAGCCAACTTGTTAGTTTGTCCCTGTAACAGCTGAAGTTGCTGTTTTTCCAGTTTAACCTCTCAGAGATGGCTGAATCTCAACACTGATGGAAGTGAATCCAGTTTGTAAAATGCTATGAGATCATTTGAGTTAAAGGATGTTATAAAAATATGATTTTTTACAAATAAATGTACTGTAAATTATGGGACAGCTTTGATTTACAACTACTTAAGGGGTTTTAAATGTTACATTTCATACAGTCAGTTTGGCAGTTTGGATGCTACAAGACTTAGTAGTTCCAGAGCAATGCAAAGCCAGAGGGAGAGAAAATTGAAGGCCTATGATTTTTCTTTTGTTCTGTTTGAGGATATGGTTCACCAAAACCCACATTTAAAACAAAATGGCTTTTTCATTGGTCAATCATTTGAGGAAATAAAAGCAATTAAATGGCACATTGATTTTAAATTTCCTTCTTCTACACTTCAAGTATATCTTCTCTGGGAACTAACAATGAAATATTGTTATTTTACATCCACTTCTAGCTATGGCACAGTACTTCACAAATCATGCTTGCACAGCATTATGCAAGGTGGAGCCAGCAAATTAAGCTGACCTCATATTCCCCTTAAAATAGTGAGGGGTGAGATGCCATTTTAAGAATAATTGTGTTTGGGTTAAGCTAGGGACAGGCAGTTCAGGTTGAAAGATTTGTTGGAACAGATCTTCTAAATAATGCTGAGCATCAGACTTCAGCTTTTCTCTCCTGTAGCAGGGGAAGTATCTGTATGGACCCTACCTTGATCAACCATAAGGCCAGAAGAACAGTTATATCCAGTCCAGTAGAAGATCCCTGTTTCCCCAGAGCCTGTCTTTGTCAGCACCCAAGATCAGACACTTAGAGAAGAGTGTAAGATTAGGTAAACTACATGCTGATACTCTCCCAGTCTCCAACAATTTGCAGCTCATATTTGGCTCATAAATTAGCCAGAGGTGGTATCCTTTTATTTGATAGTCCTCAGTGGATTTTTTCATGAATTTGACCATTCAGTTCAAAACCATTTAAATATTACTATCTAGAGCATCCTGCAATAAGCAGATTAGATAGCTAGGTCATGCACTAAACCTTTGGGAAAAAATAAGCTTTTAATGTGAATTTTTACTTCATAAAACCAAACATTTATTAAAGGAAGCTTAAGGTTCATTTATAGGTAGAAAAGGTGCTTTAAAATATGGTCCCTCTTATTAAGTTTTCTCAAATCAGTTTGGACCATAGGAAAAAGCTGGTAAACAGTGTATGTGTTACAAAGCAGTAATGTAATACATTGTTCAGCACAAACGAACAGCAATACTTGCTTTCAGGTAAGGAATCCATTTACTGTGAATCAGTGAAATGATTCTTCTCTTTGTTTTTTCTTTTATTGGGGTGATTGGCACTCAGTCAAGGAATACAATGGTGAATTTTAGATGGACAATAACTATTAATAAAGTTATGAGATTCATTTTAATTAAGTTGATGGCTTTAACTCTGAAACTTCTTTTCCCTTAAAGTGTTGTTTGGGGTGGTTTTTATACAAAATATCTAAAAACATTCCATGTCTTTTGTTCTTTTTGTGATTGTATTGGGTTCACATGGCAAGGTTTTGGTAGCAGGGGTGGTTTCTTTGAGAATCTGCTAGAAGCTTCCCCCATGTCCAAGAGAGCCGGTGCCAGCCAGCTCCAAGATGGGCCCACCAATGGCCAAGGCCAAGCCCATCAGCGATGCTGGTAGCACCTCTGGGATAATGTATTTAAGAATGGGGAAAAAAAGTTGTTATGCATCAGCAGCTGGAAGACAAGAGTGAGAGTATGTGAGAGCTACAACTCTGCATACACCAAGGTCAGTGCAGAAGGAGGGCAGGAGGTGCTCTAGCCACCAAAGCAAAGATTCCACTGCAGCCCATGGTGAAGACCATGGTGAGGCAGGCTGTCCCCCTGCAGCCCATGGAAGTCCATGGTGGAGCAGGTGGATGTGCCCAAAGGAGGCCGTGACCCTGTGGGAAGCCCATGCTGGAGTAGGCTCCTGGCAGGACCTGTGGACCAAGGAGCCCATGCTGGAGCAGGTTTGCTGGCAGGACTTGTGACCCCATGGGGGATCCAGGCTGGAGCAGGCTGTTCCTGAAGGACAGCGCCCCATGGGAGGGACCCACACTGGAGCAGTGTGTGAACTGCAGCCCATGGGAAGGACTTGTGTTGGAGAAGTTCGCTGGGGACTGTCTCCCATGGGAGAGACCCCACGCTGGAGCAAGGCAGAGTGTGAGGAGCCTCTCCCTGAGGGGGAAGGAGCAGCAGAGACAGCATGTGATGGGCTGACCACAACCCCCATTCCCCTTCCCCCTGTGTTGCTCGGGGAGAGGTGGCAGAGAAATCGGGAGTGAAGTTGAGCCCAGGAAGAAGGAAGAGGTAGAAGAAAAGTGTTTTAAGATTTGGTTTCATTTCTTATTACCCTACTCTGATTTTAATTGGTAGTGAATTAAATTAATTTCCCCCATTTCAGTCTGTTTTGCCCGTGACGGTAACTGGTGAGTGATCTCTCCCTGTTCTTATCTTGACCCAGGAGCCTTTCCTTATATTTTCTTACTCCTGTCCATCTGGGGAGGGGAGTAATAGAGCAGCTTTGGTGGACACCCAGCATCCAGCCAGGGTCAACCCACCACAGTAAGGAACAAAATGTAACTTTTCTTAGATATAAGTGAACTATGATCTCCAGGTTATAAAAAGCAGCTTCCAAATCCTTTGTTTCTTATGTGGATGCACCCTTGAACTCAGTTCATTTGAGATGCTGGAGTGCAGTCATAATTTACAGACTTGTGATGGAGACACGTCTCTTCATTTTCAACCATGAAAGTTGCTCTGTTATCAGGTATAATACCAGCTGCACTCTTGACAGCCTACTTTGGGGTATTCACTTCTGCTGTAGGTAGACAGCTCAGATGATTAAAGAAAAGCTACTGTGGGTGTGCTATCAGTAATCAAATCCTTCATATGCCCTTAGTGAAGAAAAATAGATTTTTAAATTCAAGGTTAGATAGGAGGAAATGAAAAAGGAGCAAAGAAATCTCCGATCTTCATAGTCAGAAATTCAAGTCTGGAACCATTATTTTGTGTTTCCTCTCCCATAAGAGAGAGGGAAAACATAGTTATCATCAATAAACATAATGGTAAATCCAAGCAGTTATACAGCACTCTTAATCTCAAGACCCTGAGCAGTTTATAATCACTAATTAATTAAGCCTTGCAGCATTTCTGGAAGGGATGTGCAACTTGAATAATGCATTTCTCAGGGGATCCAAATTGTAGGCTTTTTGTGTGGACCACAGGTTAACTGGAAAATTCTGGATCCAGTATGTCTCAAGACCTAAGACATTAATGTATTTTTAAATTCAGCTCCAGTGAAACAGTCCCACTGTGATGCCTGTCCCACAGTGGTGGAGGAAACAGAACAAAAGTTCTGTGGTTATAGCAACTGCAAAATAATGGAGAAGCGATGGGAATTTGGAACTGATTGCACTTTACTCTACATGCTTCAGAATTTCATTTAACGTTTCATTGCAAGGTGTGTTCTTCCAGAGAATGTGAAGCCATCAACTTCCAGAGAATGCTTGGAGAAAGCAAAGCAGGCTTGTAAATAATTGTACAATGATTATATGTCTTCCACCTTCAGTAATGCCTTCCATAGATATAAGGTATAACATAGCTACTTTATAACTAAGGGCCACAAGTAATTTTACAGATAGCATGTTTGCTGTATCAAAACCCCAGTCTGGTGTAGAGTCTGCTGTCACTTATACCATCAGTAATCTAGAACAACTTTGGTAAAGTTGTTAAGTGGTTCACATCAGCACATATGAAGTCTAGTCCAAATGTAAACTGACAATATGAAATAATAATGGTCTCTGAGAGAGAGAAAGGCAGGAAAAAAATGAATATTTGTGGGCTAAGTATCAATGAAGGCTTTCAGCAAAGAATTTTCTGATGCCTGCTCAACAACTGGATTTTCTCCTTTCACATGTATCAAAAGTACAACATGTCTCTAAGGTTCCTCCAGTTTTTCAATAAACCTAAATTCTGCTGCTGATTTCTAAAATACCTTCTTATAATTTAGAATACTTAAAGAACTATAGATGCAAAAGTGTACAGAGAGATTCTCTGAGATGCTGTGACAGTAAAAGTGGACATCTATTTTACTTAAAATATTAATTATCTGATCTATCAGGATTTGAATTAGAGTGTTACATGATATACTGATCATCAGTTTGTAGTATTGATTTAGAAAAACTTGAACTACCCTCTCAGATGCTGACAGAAGGGAATATTTATGATATAGTATTGCTGTTCCAGTGTAATGGGTGCTAACCAGGAAGCTGACAATACACATTATAAACAGGCAGACAACAAAAATG
Organism: Ibycter americanus; assembly: GCA_035590275.1. Classification (NCBI taxonomy): domain Eukaryota; kingdom Metazoa; phylum Chordata; class Aves; order Falconiformes; family Falconidae; genus Ibycter; species Ibycter americanus. The sequence continues at coordinate 80,074,576 of JAVJGI010000040.1, read as the reverse complement.
AAAATAAAGCACACTGGAAAACTAAAGGAGTGATCTGGATTCTTCTCAGTTTAAAAACATGACACTTGAATGGGATTCTCCTCAGGTTAGGAGAAAGAAATCATTCTCTGTTTTAATATCTGGTCCTCAACAAAACTGATTAACGTAAGGAAAAGTCTCATATTCCAAGGAAGTGGTCGATAGTTCTGAGGTAATTAAAAGTGAAAACCAACAACAAAAGCCCCAGACAAACAAGGATATTGACTGTTTATTAGTTTATTATTTAACAGTCCACCAGTACATAAGTAGGTGAGAGAGATAATCAATTGTCTTTGTTCTGTTCAATATGCCTCCATTGTGCATGAATCCAGCTATGATTTGTAGATCTCTTGGTTTAATCCTGTGATAAACCTAAGATTTGACTTTTTTCTTTAATGCATGTGCTAGCTACATGCATGGCTATGTGACTATGCTTTGCAGAAAAATTTGCTTGAAACTGCCCTAACGCTAGTGTACCTTCATACTAAGTCATCGGTGCAGAATTACTGCATGCAGTCTAGACAATCTATTTCCTAATCCAAAGGTCATCCTAATTTTATTATTCTCAAATCTGGATACTTTCTCTGCATATCCAAAATGATACCTGCCTCTTGGTGAGTGTTCAGTACACTCCTATCCCCCTCCCTCAGTTTTAAACTAAGATCAGAAAAAGAAAACCACGCACATATGCTTTGAAAAGGTCAAGCACTGCTCTCAGCAACAGCAGCATACCTGAATATAGATCTGGGCCCTAATGGCTGCTGTCTGTCAGACTCTCTGATGACTAAACATGGCAATAATTTTGCCCTTTTTGTAGTTACTAAGTTATAAAAATAACATTGGAACAAGAAAAGTGCTGCTGCTGAGTGAAGTTTTGATTATAAGGACGTAAATACATGCTCACTGATCTAAATACAATAGTAGAAAAATAGTCATAGTGAGTATATCAACACAGATAATGGCTTGTGGCTTGCATAGCATATCTTCTGCATCTATATCCTATAGCACTTTTGCACAAATAAAAAAACCCACACGTCACTGCAGCTCCAATTTAGTCTGAAGTAGACCACTTAAAGGCCACCACATCATGATACGGCTGTGACTCAGTTAAATCACCATCACCACAAACCTGTGTAGAAGACATTTAATCACTTGCTTTATGCAAATCTGTTAATTGACTTGGTTGCATAAACGTCTTTGTTCTTGTTATTGTTGGTAGTTTGCAAATTTGAATATGATTTATTTATTTATCTCTCCTTAGCTGGTTGTCATCTTGCAATACTGAGACAGATTTAGGTTTTCTTTATGTCTGTGTTCTGTAGAAGTTTTTGTTCTAAACCAGTACATTTCCATAGGCCTCAGAGTACCACCCAGACAAGAGACAGCCATGCCCTCTGCACAAATTAAATCATACAATTTGTCAGGGCTTTTTCAATTAAAGTCAAAATAAGCAAAACTCAAAACTTTGTGAATCCTTTTTTTATTTTCACTGGGCCTGTCATTTATGCATACAAACCTTACAGAGTGTCAGCTAGGGAAAAAGTGTTGTGAATACCCAAACAAATCAATGTCTATTTTCTTTTAATGTCAACTGAAACAGTGTGTGAAATGCATCTTCTGGAAGTGATTCACAACAGGTGAAAAAAGAACTTTAAATTCAGTGAAAGAATTAGGCATGTAATCCAAAACTTGGGGCTGTGAGATGAAACCAACTCAAAAGAAGGGATGCACAGGTCTGATTCTTGATGGGTGTAAATTAATGAAGCTCCTTTGCAGTAGATCTATACCAAAGGGGAACAATGAGGAATGTAATGACATAGTAACATATGGGGTTTGCTATACGAATTCTTTCTATACAAGATTATTCTGTGGAATTTCTCTATCACTTTGTATTTGCTGTATTCTTCAAAAGAAATATTTAAAAATATGGTTATGTTACTATTTTATTATTGTTATTTATGTCATTATTTGTGTTATGCACTACCAGCAAACTCCAGTTGGGATGGGACACCACTGGTTTCAGGCACTTCAGATCTCATAAACCTGAACTTAATTTTTACACTCATAAGAGTTGATCAGACAAGAACTGTATTGGGTTCTGGGAAAGGTATTTAAGACATGAACAGAGTGAAAAATATGGTGTTCTGCAAGCCTAACTCAAATGTAATTATACTTGATAATTTGGGGTTTTTACTTTCAGCTGAGACCAGAGGAAAAAGGACAATAAATGGTAAGTGGCTTCAGCTGAGGACAAGAGACCTTGAAGGAGAGAATTAGAATGAGACTGTTAACAGAACAAAGAATATCCAGAGTAAAAACTGTGTCCTGCTAATAGAAAATAGATGCTTCTCTGCTAATCCAGTCCTTGCTATGGCTATGCTGTCTCTATTCACTTCTCTCTAATATTCTGACTGGCAGGTTTTAGAAATTTTTTCTGGGCATGTGATGGCACTATTTTTGAGATAGGCTGTCTGGAAAAGCAGACTGCAAAGTCTGAAAGGGATTTCTTGGATTTTATTTCTCATTCACTGAGAACAGTACCACTGGTAATATCAGAACTGTGAATCTGGATTCCTGATGACTATTTGTTTACAATTACTATTTTGTATTTACCTCCTGTGATGCGTCTACAGGTTTCAAAGTGCATTGCAGCCAGGATGCAGGAGTAGCTCAATCTTCGGGTAGTGGGAGCAAGCAGATCCTGTACAGCTTCCTGGGTGCTCCTGTGCTGCTGTGCATCTGCCCAGAACGCACATGCAGGAGTGCATGGTATTTGCCTGTGTACCGTGGCACGACCCCAAGGCTTTGCTCAGTAATGGGGGTCATAAAATGCTTTAAATGTATTAAAAAGACTTTCTGAGGGCCTTCGAACAGTAAAAAAGATGTGTCCCACTCATGATGTCTTTGTTTCCCAATCTCAATGGGATGTTGGTGCAGAAAGCTCGGAGAAAGAGAACAAATCCTGCTGCTTGAAGTTGTGTACGATTTGGGTATTACGTGGTTGAGGAACAAAAGTAGTTGCAGCCTTTACAGCTTCTGTGTGCGTCTTGGCATGATTTTAGGTATTTCCGGTAAATCTACAGTGCTGTTCAGATTCTTCTGTGTATTCACCAACAATAATATTCTTTTGTTTCTGTTTTCATCAAACCCAGGTAAGCTTCTGTAGGGTTGTCCACAGAACCTGACTGCCTGCAGGATTTCCTATGTTTCAGACTTTGAACTTTCTACCTGATGACTCCACTATATATTGGTGCTGGAAAATTAAGACGAACGTAGCCCCAGTATTTAAATGGCTTGGTGTTTTGCACACTCTCTGCAAGTCAAGGAGGAACTGAAGCACACTCCATATCACTAATATTGTAAAATTGAGGATTTATTCAGAAAAAAGACTGATATTCCTGAAACTGACGGAATACAGCCCTAAGTAAGTTAGCTCCAGGAAAAACAGAAGAATTTTTGATAAAGTTTTGCTGGGGCTGATAACAGCATATAAAGATCAAATGTGAAAAATTAAAATTAAGTAAGTATACTGTGATAAATTTACAAGCAACTGAAAGAAGGGAAATAATGGAAAGTGTTGGCCTCTTAATATATATGTTGCTACCAGATTCAGTCATATACTTAAACAGATAAACAGATAAAGCCACTCAAGACAGCTTTGATCTCCAATTGAGCTTCCTCCAAGTTCTCTGAGCTCTAACTGAGACAACAAAGAATCATGTTAGTTTCCAATGTGTCACCTACATGAAGTCCCATAAACATCATCTTTAATCAGCAAAATGTACTTTGCTTTTGAAAATCAGTTTGCTGAACCAGATGACCTGCTGCTGGCAAGACTAGATGGAAAAGGATTTGATATACACAGTATCTAGTTCTTAAAAAATACATATAAACTCACTTATTTCTATTGCTTAAACAGATCCAAATATTTCCCATTCACAATAGCATTTGAAATGTGGAACAGAAAGCATAAAGCTTCAGCTTTTGTCAGTTTTCATAATTTGATGTAAGCCCCTGTATTGCTTTCCTTACTAAAGATAGAAAATACTGAAATTATGTGCATTACAGCATCATGGATTTGTCAACAAGCCCTGAAATGTTTCATTGACTGAAACAAAGGGAGATTATTTGGTACGAGTATTCTTTAGGCACAGTACTATTTCCCTAAAATTGCATAGAGCCTGAAAAGCAATTCCATAGAAACATAAAGAAGGAAAGAATTTATAATCGTAATTATGAAGCCATGCCTCAAGAAGATGATCAGTCCTCAAAGTGAGTTGCAAATTGGAAAAAGGAAATATACAAAAGGTATATTTGATGATTATTTATTTTTTTATAGATTGTGTATTACGTCTTACACAGAATTGTTCTTTAACATGTATCTGACAGTAGGAGGTCAAAGAATTTGTAGTTTCTTTTATAAACTATATTTGTGATAAAGGCTTGCCACAGCTGATAAGAAGGAACATTGACAGAACCTCAGTACCTAGAAATAAATTCAGTCCTGTTGTATGGAGTAGCATATTTCACATAGGAGAAATAGTAATCTATTTTTGGTTCAGCTGTACTCCTAAGAAATGCACCTTTCCTCCCATGGTAAGAACTTACTGTGCTTTCACACTTCAGTGGACTCTTAGTAAAACATTTCAAGCACAAAATCCACTAAGATTCAGTCAAGTGTATTACAGACTTGAAAGTCACTCACTGAAAATTGCAAATGCTCTGAGTTAGTTAAGTCCAATTCCTCTCTGATTAGTACAAATACTTCAGCTCTTGCTTCTCATTCTTTGGTCAAATCCCTCATGTGCAGTATAAATCCCTTTTCAGTTTGTTTGTTCATTTGTGTTTTGTCTTATGATGTTAAAAAAATCATTCATTCAAATTCTGCTTATTTAGCAAGTTAAGTTTCCAACAGTATTCTGTAGATAATATGCAGCTCAAGCTAAGTTTTCAAAAATCATGTTATATCTGATTAATTTTATACAGAAGTTTTTCCACTGTTAGGAATAATATTCTGCCCACAGAATAAATTAGGCAGTTAGTCTTACCATAGAGGAAAACCCAGTAACTTCAAACACTTTTCATCATATGACCTTTTTCTGAATTGCTTCTAATGTGCATAGTAACTATGTGAAATGAAAACTTGTCATGATTGCATTAAGTTGGTTTTGGGTTTTTTAAATTATTTTATTGAAGGTAGTTTGTCCATTGTGAAGCATACAACAATACAGCTCTGTCAAAATCTAAGATTTCCTTAGCTGTTTCTTTGAAGATAAGAAGCGACCCCATGCTTTGGAAGATGGGCTTTAGAAGCCATCACAAGCATAATCCTAGATAGAGTGGTAAGATAATCAAACATTTAGCCAGGCTGCACTTCTAGGAAAAATGTCCATTTGTGCAAGTTCAGTACTTAGCAACGTGTCCTTGCTAAATTTTCTTCAGGTTTACCCAAAGTCAGACAACCTGAACGATCTCTCCTATACTAAAAAAACAGTACCAGAGTACATCTGAACACCAGCATGCAACCATCTGTGTCCTCTGATAACTCAAACTCTTCCAAGTAATTCCTAGGAACGGGTCAGAGTTTATCACACGTCAGGGATGAGTTGCAGATATATAGAAAATTTGGTGCTACTCTGGCATGCTTCTCTGGCCTGATTCCCCAGCCGTATCTTAGCAGGTCTTGCCTGTTCACATGCACATGCAAACCCAACCCACCTATGGGAGCAGTGGAGATGCCCTCATTATTTTCCATGGCCAAGCAGACAGGGAGGAGGTATGATCAAAGGAGAACCTCTCCTCACCCTGGGGGCCCTCCACTGGGCTTGCTCCAGGAAGTCACTGCCTGGCATGCCTGTCTGGGGAACCCAAGCTGAAGACCAGCAAGGTCTCACACTGGTCAAAGAGATGGAAAGAATCAGCTGCCTTGAGTTGCTGGCTACGCTCTGAAACTACCCACTGTGTGAGTATCCTCCATCATCATAGAGGTGCACTGTTAACCTGTGGTCAGCTGCTTCTTCACCAGGACTCAGAGGTGCTTTTCTGCAAGGCTGATCCCCACCAGTCTGTCCCCAGCCCACACTGCTGCATGGGGTTGATCTATCCCAGGTGTAGGACCCTGCTCTTGCCTTTGTTAAATGAGATTTGTTAGCCCAGTTCTCCAGTTTGTGGAGGTTCTTTTGCATGGCAGCCCTGCTCTCCAGAGCATTCACCTATGCCCAGTTTGGCATCACTCACAAATCTGCTAAGGGTTGTTAGTGATGACATTACCCAGTATTGGTTCTAGTGGTGGCCCATGATGGCACAACTAATAGCTACCTGCCAGTTTTGTACTGCTAATCACAGTCCTTGGTGCCTCGTGATCCAGCCAGCAATCAAGCCACTTGCATTCCATTGCTCAAGTCCATGTCTCACCCATTGCTCTTGCTAAAGTCAAAGTAAACAACATTGTTTACCTTGCTTACCTTAGCTTTTCTCTTGCCTACAAAGCCAGTCTCATAAATGCCAAGGAGAGGGGGAAGGATCTCTTCCCTCAACCTGCTGGCTGTCCTCTTCCATGTGAAGGAGCACTGCTGACCCCTGCCTAGCTTGCTGTCCACCAGGACCCCCAGGTCTTATTCTGTAAAATTGCTTTCTAGGCAGCCAGCTTCCAGTTCATATTTTGTTGCTTGGATCCATATTGGGATTCATTGCTCCTGTACAGGCTGGTATAGATACCCTTTTGAGCTACTTAACTCTACTGGATATCTGGCCAAGGGGATATTGTCTGATGATCCATGCCCTGGGGTTTCAATTTAGTGGGTCTGCTGACCCACACCAGAGCTGGGCCTCATTTGGCCTATGACCATTGGAGGAAGCGAGGATGCCCAGGAAGACTATACTTTTGGCCACCTTTGTTCATTACCATCACTTGATCACCTATTCCCATGGCAAAAGCCAGGGCAATGCTCTTATGAGTGTCCATTTACCAGAAATGTCAGAGTCAGAGTTGGCCACTGGGTGACAGTGGGCAGAACATCCAGTGGGACTGGGTTTGGGAGGACAGTGAATGAACCTGCCCTCACCTTACGCAACAGCGTCCCATTGACCATATCTCAAACATAGTTGCAGAGGTGTACCTCTGCATAGAAACTGGCTATGTCACTTCTAGGGTACCCACCTAGGAGCATCTATGCCACAATTGAGGTAAACACAGTCAGATAGATACACAAGCCTACCAAACATGAACGATCCTTGCAGACATCTACAAATGGCTATGCCTGAAAATCTCCACTGCTCTGTCCATCCCAGTAAAGCTGCTGCTTTCAGCATGGTTCCAAAGCCACTCAGAAAATTGATAACTGAGTGAAAATTAATAGGAAAGACAATCAGTAGTTTGTGCAAAATTATTCTTTTCAGCGTAGGAAATCTAAGCTTAAATAGCCTCAGTGCCTTTTGGGATGAATGGGGCATGGTTTGGAACTTGACTGTCTTCTCTGGAGTCACCTAGTTCACTCCTTCCACGAAGGAAATATACCTGCTTTCCAGTGTTTCTCTGCTTTTTAGCCAGTAGTTTTTCCACTATTAGGAAAGTGGGGCATGTCCCCCTCAACTGGTTAATACTGGTTAAGGTAATACTACACCTACTATGTATTTGAAGGTGATCTGTGCTGTAAGTATTATAGGCTTGTACTCCAGCCTGTTGATAAGAGTAAGTTAGGAAAATAAGGCAAAAGAGACTTCCAAATTCAATGAACCCAGTATCCTGCTATTTCTGGCAACCACGGTGATAATTTGCCTAATTTGTTGTTGATAACCACTAAATGAGTTGATTTTTTTCTTGCTGTATTTTTAGTTTTGGTAATTTCCTTTGGAAATAAGTTCCACAGTTTACAGTTAATGAATGGAAATCTCCTTGAATCAGTTTTTAATTGACAGCTTTTTAATGTCATCACATGTTTCTTTGCATTATGAGACAGAGGAATAGAATTTTCTAATTTCTAATACTTTTCTTATATAATGGCCTTTTGTCATGCCTCTTTCTTCTTTTTCTTCAGTGATCAGTCCTAATTGCTCAGTTTCTTTTCATATGCAAGCACTTCCAGTCCACTGGTCATACTTTTCAATATCCTAAGAACTAACCTAAGTTCTGCAATGTCCCTTTTGGGATAGGTGATCAGCACTGCACGCTCCAAATGAGGTCATATCATTAATTATAAAAAGTCATTATATGCCAATGTTAATTACCCTATTAGTCTTCATGTAACCTAACTTCTTGTTAGACTCCCAGCTACAGCTGCATATCAAGCAATCTACAGCAATTTCCAGATCTGCTGTAGGAGTTGCTTTCATAAATTTAGACCCCACTGAGATGTCAGAGAAGTGTGAACTTTCCTTTTCAATGTGAAATGAAACATTTATTATGTTGATAAGTAAACTACTTGAATTAGGCCTCTCCAAAGTTTCTTTCAACCTCTGTGACCTTTCCTGACCTAATTGACTTAGTGATATCCGCAAACTTTAATATAAACCATCACTACTACCCTACAATTCTTTTGAAACTATTGATAGACATTAAACAGTAAAAGTCTGAGTGCAGTAAAATGCTTTCTGTGTTCAGTTTGTTGTTTCGGTTTGGTTTATTTTTTTAACTGGTCATTTAATCGTGCTCTTTGGCCTTTTCTTCATGACAATGTTGCCATTCCTCTCAAGATTATTTTGTTTCATAGAATCAATCATAGAACCATAAAATATCTCAAGTTGGAGGGGACTCATAAGGATCATCGAGTCCAACTCCCTGCTCTTTGCAGGACGACCTAAAACTAAACCATATGGCTCAGAGCATCATCCACACGCTCCTCAAACTGACAAGCTTGGTGCTGCGACCACTTCCCTGGGGAGCCTGTTCCCATGACTGACCACCCGCTCAGTGAAGAACTTTTTCTTAATGTCCCATCTGAACTTCCCCTGATGCAGCTTCATTATTTCATTTCCTGTGTCCTGTCATTGGTCACCAGAGAGAGGAGATCAGCATCTCCCCCTCCACTGCCCTCGAGGAAACTGTAGACTGCAATGAGGTCACCACACAGCCTTCTCTTCTCCAAGCTGAACAAGCCAAGTGACTTCAGCCTCTCCTCATAAGTCTTGCCCTCGAGGTCTTCCACCATCTTGGTTGCTCTCCCCTGGACACAGTGTAATAGTTTGATGTCCTTCTTATGTTGAGGTACCCAAAACTGTGCACAGTACTCAAGGTTGGGCCACACCAGTGTAGTATAGAGTCAATCACCTCCCTCAACCAGCTAGCTATGCTGTGCTTGATGCACTCCAGGACACGGCTGGCCCTTTTGATTAGTTTCTTCCATAGAAACTTATTCAGGACCATGTCAAAGGCTCTTCAGTAGTTTTGTTAAATTATGTGAACCAGTTTTCCTTCATCTATCCCTTTATAGATATGTTCAAAGAACAAACAGACAAAACCCCCTAAACAATATTTTCCTTTGCAGAAACCATGCTGGTTTTATTCTACTTCATGATATCCTAGACACTTTATTCTTCTTCTTTGGTAAACATCATTTCAGCTCTGCTAGGTACAGACTTAGGCCTTCATTGTGTAATATTTTGAAGAGCTCTTTAAAGAGTAAAATTCTTACTATGAACTGGGTCAGTGGCTAATCTAAGGATTCTACTGAAATAGCTCTACCAATATAACAAAATTTAGGTATTCTTAAAGAGTGGTATTGATGTTATGGCTTTAATTCACAACAGAAGACTAATTAGCCTAGAGAGGGCACTGGGCTAGTGAGTTCACTAACTCAGGTCTCTGACATTGCTTGGAATAGTCATACCCTGAGATTTCCACTACTTAAGATGCTCTGATCTTTTTGTTTGAAGAAGAAAACAAGGACAAGCAAATCACTTTCTTGAAAACTGTCAATACCCTTTTCCTAATACAAGGATTGATCACAACAAAAGTCTATTGAGCTGAACAGCTAAGACCATGGTCAATAGAAGTTATCTAAGATAAAGTATAAGAAAAGGACAAGTAAGCAGTGATATTTCTTGAAAATACACTGCAGCCCTAGGAAATTTCTACTTAGGGATTTCTTCAGCTAGATACCATAACTGTCAGTTTAATAACTCTTGATGGAATTTTCTATGATATTGTTCAATCACTCTAAATTTCTGTAAACTTTTAGCATCCACATCATCCTTAGTAGCTGGAGATTAGGTGCTGAGTAAGATGGTCAACTCTGTACTTTTTAGTTCAACCCTTCAGTGAATTTCCACAAAAGTAAATGAATGTTATTGTTTTGTGGAAAGTGTTCAAACCACTTTACTGAAGTTAGAAATGGTTTAGCAAAAGAAATATGCCCTTTTCTAGTACAGAAAAGACTTTAGGATTTACAGTGGAATTCTGTCTTGTAGGAGGGGTTGCTTCTGCTGCTGTTAATGACTATTTTGCACTTGGCATCAGAGCATAATCAGGCCATTAGGCAACAAAGCTTCTGCAGAATAAATGATATTATAAGATTCCATGATTTCACCATTGGAGCCAATGTATACACAGAGGTGCTTATACTCTTTTTAGCATCAATTTGCATATATTCATCCTGCCTGGTATAGTTCCAGAGGTGATTAATCTTCCCTTCAATACAGGCCCTGAGTAGTAATTTTAGCAAAGGCAGAGGCCTCCGTCACATTTGCAAAGCAGATCTTATACAAATGGAGAAAGAGTGGAAGAGCTCAAAGCTGGAAGTTATACTGTAGTAACCTCCTGTACAATTTCATTGCAAAGAAATTTTCCAATTGTAGGGTCACGTTGCCCTCAATTAATATGTGAAACTCTTTTTGGCACTTTCAGTGGTGTCAAGTCACCTTTGAGGTATCAAGAAGCATTTTTCAGTTATGTAGTGACAGCTTTGCTTGGCATCACTTTTGTTAACCAGAATCTCTCCTGTTCTTTCCTTATAAGTAGACAATCAAATGAGACAGTTCTAGACTTTCAAAACAAACTGAGATACATGGATTTCTGCCTGTTTGAGGACAGGAACATCAGGATAAAGTATGATATAAAATAAGTCATACTTCAGCTACGTGTTTCTAAGATTTGTCCTGATTTTTGATGGAGGTGGTAAAAACAACAACAAACCTTTAGCTTAAAATAAAAGATTCTGACATGCTCTAGAGGTGTGCTACCAACATGATGGCAAATCCTTTCACTTCTTTTTCCTCCTTGTTTGAAACCTACCAATTGGCAAAGCTACTGCTTAAGACATCTTTCCACGTAAATTGCTTTAAGGTAGCTGCATATAAACATTCGCAGAAAGAATATATGGTAATTATCATTGCAGGCAGCTCAAGCCGAACAGAACTCTGCACTTCACAGCATCAATTAAAGAAAGCAAACTTGGTAAGATGGATAATGGACAGATTATAAAGCACACAAGTATCACATTGGAAATCAATGGAACACTCTTCAGACTCAATCCTGAAAAGGTTGAAGAAATAGACAGTGTTCAGAAATGAACAATGAGAATTATTAGGTGTACGGCATACAGAAAACTGTTTTATGAAAAGACATTATGAGATTAAGATTGAGTAATTTGGGAAGTTGATTCATACAAACTACCCATTTAAACATATATCCCAGAGAATCACAGAATAGTTTAGGCTGAACAGACCTTCAGAAATCATCAGCCAAGTCCCCTGTTTGAGCAGGGTCATCTAGAGCAGGTTTCCCAGGACCACGTCCAGTCAAGTTTTAAGTATCTCCACAGATGGAGACTCCACAACCTCTCCAGGTAACCTGTCCCAGTGTCTGACAACCCTCATTGTAGAAAAGACAGGTGGGAGGGGAGGTGTATATATAGAGAGGGTGATCGACCTAGGTAGATAGATATAGATACAGCTATATAGATACATACACATGTATTTACCTTCATCCTGCAATCCCACGTGAGTAGAATTGGAATGTGTGTGCAGGAAAGAGGAAAATAAATTTATGTAAAAATTCCTACTTACTGAATCCTTGTTTCTCCCTGCCATTTCGTATGTGATATCAGGCAAAGAGGTTATCAGAGGCTGTGGGTTTGCTATGCATTTTATTTTCAAGTTACAGTACCTACAAAGAGATATGAATTATCTGAGTTGTGTGTTAACTATATGAAAATATGATTGCTTGTTTAACTCATTCTTAAAAGACAATTGATGTCAAAAGCTTAGTAAGATACTAAGCAAAGTCACTGCTGATGTTATTTTAAATGGACATTTAAACTGATTAAAGGATATGTCTTTCACAATCAGATTTTGAATATTGTTCTTTTAAGTTTTGAAAATATTTTTGAGAAATACTTCCAAAGATGGAAATATTTTAACTGTAAAGCATATTTCTCTGTAACTGATTACTGAAGGATATCAAAACCTTACCCTAAAATATCAGCTACATTTTAGTATGAGATTTGTCTCTGGATTGTGAAAATGCTGTTTCTGCTCTGTTGTAGTCATTCCTGGTTAAGCACAAACATCACTGAATATTTCCAGAAAAAAATGTTTTGCAGTATTTTACCATTTGTCTTGACTTCTGTCTGTAAATAGTAATTTAAAAAATATAATTATAAATTTTACATAATGTGAAAAATATCCCACAACCACCTACCAGCATGTTTTCTCAGTAAATGACATAGAATGGTTTACCAAATAATAAAATGAAAGTATACATTTTCTTCAGAATATTCAAAAAGCAAATTTTACAAATACTTTTCTCTTTTTGGTTTAGGTTTCTGTCCTGGTTTCAGCTGGGATAGAGTCAATTTTCTTCTTAGTAGCTGGAGCAATGCTGTGTTTTGGATCTGGTGCAAGAACGATGTCAATAGCACACCGACGTCTGTACTAAGTCATGGACTTTTCAGTTTCTTGGGCCTTGCCAGCAAGAGGGCTGGGGGGGGCACAAGAAGCTGGGAGGGGACACAGCCAGGACAGCTGACCCCAACTGGCCAAAGGGATATTCCATACCCTGGGATGTCATGCTGAGTGTATATAAACTGGGGGAAGAAGGAAGCGGGGGACATTCAGTGTTGCGGTGTTTCTCTTCCCAAGTAACCATTATGCGTGCTGGAGCCCTGCTCTCCCGGGGATGGCTGAACAGCTGCCTGCCCATGCGAAGTGGTGAATGAATTCCTTGTTTCGCTTTGCTTACATGCGCAGCTTTTGCTTTACCTATTAAACTGTCTTTATCTCAACCCACAAGTTTTCTCACTTTTACTCTTCCGATTCTCTCCCCTATCCCACAGTGGGGGGAGTGAGTGAGCGGCTGCGTGGGGCTTGGTTGCTGGCTAGGGGTAAACCAAAACAGTTTCCTATGTATACAAGTTTGTCTGGCCCAACTTAATCTCTACAGCCTCTCCTATTATTCCCATATTTTATTCTGATCCCAGATACGTGGACATTTCCCCAAAAACAAATGTCTTATTTGCAGTGTAAAAAAATAAGAAAGTACCCTGGGGCATTTCTGGTGTATTAATTATAGCTCTTGTTGGTTTCCAGGAACAACTGTTTTAAACCTGAGTGTGGAAAGTGACACTAATGAAAGAATTTGTATTGGAAATACTGCTTATTAAAAAAATCAGATGGATTACTTTCAGACAGAAAATAGAATAGTGGATGCAGGGATTTAGACATAATAGTCATGAGTAAACAAGAAGGAAAGAAGCAAGCCAAACACTTGAGACGTCTTTAGTGACACAGCAGGAGATACATAGATATAAAACATGTATATATAAAGACACACACACACACACACACACACACACACACACATCCTTCCACTGATTTTATCCTCTGGGTATTGCTTATTATCTTGTCAAACATCATCTGCAAAGAAAATACAACATATTGTGTACTAACCTATCGTCTGGTCCAGGATTGTGCCATGTGGCTTGTTTACATATTAAAATTTTTCCAGAGCAGCTTCCAATTTTTACATCTGTCTCAGATTTTCAGTCTGCTGTTTGAGTCTCATTTCAAAAAAACCTGAATATTCTTACCTGTACTTGGAGAAAACAAAAGCTACAGAACCCTAGAGATGGATGGGAAGTAGACTTCTACTGGGCATGAAACACAGGCTGATAAAAGAAGAGCTGCTTGCCCCAATATTTCATAATACTTAAGGCAGTCATGCAAAACCACCGAGTTATCAGTTGGTACCTGGGAGTTATGGATGATGTGACATAGCTAGACATGAGAAAGATTTAGCTCCACCACTCTCAGAAATTGCTAGTAAAACACTGAATCAGCTATTCTTCCTTAATGTAAACATCAGATTAACTAGGAAAGATTATCCCTTGAAAGCATTGCCCATTAGAACCACTAAGATATTCACCTTCTTTGATACTACATTGTTTATTAAGGCAGTGGCCCCCCTGCTTGCAAGGTGATTTGTACAATTTGCAGTTTCCAGTACAAAGCTACCAGACCCATCTAAACTGTCTTGACTACTGTGTGGTCTCGTGCAAAAGAAAATGGCATGACCTCGCCACCTCAAGGTAGGCATAAAAACACAGACTTGTCCAGAAACTGAAGAGTGCAATGCAAAAGAATTACTGACAATGTACCATAGGCTCTTTCTGAAGATCTTGAGCATTTTATGCTTCACTCATGATTGTTCAGGACTTCTCTTTGGGGCTCAGAGTAATCATTAGCCTTCATTTTAGGAAAAACTCCAAGTCTTTCACAGCTGCTGGTTTCAGTATTGTTGGATTAACACCATTGTTGTAAGATCTTCGTTGAGCAGTCCATGAAACCTCTGGTGACAGAAGGAAGATGATCACAAGGATGGTGGCTTACCATCCATAGTTGGCTCTGCTGCAGTAACATGACTGCATACTTGAGGTGAATGCACCAGGCCTGTAGGTGCTTATTTTCTGTAACTCACACAGATTGCAATGGAAATACCAAGTTCCCAACAGTTCACTTTGCTTTTTGTCTAAATTGTGTAGAACAGCATACTTTTAGCCACCTTACATAAGGAAAAAGTTATGGCCCTCTTTTGCTCTGTTTTCACTTCCATCCTATGAAACAAAGAGTTCTTGTCTGCATCTTTGAGGGAGGATGAAAAGGCATTTTAGTAATTAGTGTTTGCAAAGTTCTAAGAAGTAGAAGTCCTAAATTTCAGTCACTGGGATCAAAATAATATGAAAAATTCTCTGTTCCAGAACTTCTGTAAATGTTCCCAAATATACACAGCCTTTGATCAAATGATCAAGATGGTTCTGACACCTTTATTCATGAGAGTAGATTATTACACAACATAAACAGTTCTATACAGATCCCAGTGAAAGTACTTGTGGTTTTCAGTAGTATTTGACGCAAACAAGAGTGTCTACTACCAACTGATAATGAGTAAAGAGGGCCCACTTCAATTTTAATTAAATCAATAGGAGTGTTTTCATTTGCTTCACTAGATAGGTGCTTTTCCTTTTTTGCAAGCTTTCTAATAGTCCATTTTAAAACATGTTTCCCTCTAGTGAGATCAAAATGCATCCTGTACTGTGGTAACAGAGCACATTCTCACTGCCATTTTTCGGATCAGAAAAGATTTTCAATGTGGTTGCCATCCACATTGTGCTATTTTAGAGTGTAGCATTTACGATGTCTGGCGCTTCTTTGGTCATTTGTGTGCCGCTGAAATAATGAGACAGACACACAGTGTGACATGCAAATAGCAAAGAATGCTTTCCTAAGCTATAGAACAGACAATAATATGCTCAGCCCCTCTAAATAAAAAGCATCACTGCTTTTAACCACAAAAGAACAGGAAGAAAAAAAATATTTTGCTATATTAACTAAGTAATATAAAGAATGCAGCACCTCCACTCCCTAGAGAGTTCTTACAAACTGATAGGCCTTGTAGCTTGCCAAAGCTTCAAACTATTTCAGTACATGGTCATTTTTCTAACAACTGAAAAAAACCCTTAGAACAGACTCATTAACGTGCATGCAAATATTCAAACAGAACCTTCACCTGGTAGAGCTTTCTCTTTAAAATGTAAATGGCTTGCTGCTTTTGAGGTTAGCAGTTTGGAAAAGCAAAACAAAACCCTTGAACTTTTTTGATAAAGATTTACATTTTCTGAAAGTGATTGGGATGCATAGTGCTCAAAAGGAAAGAACTGGATGGCTTGTGTATATGTGAATACTCGTGCTATTGTAGCTCTTACCTCGTGCTATTGCAACTCATGTACATTCCTGCCAGCAACTGTTTACATTGTCTTTTCACATAATACAGAGAATCAGACCTGAAGAAGAACCTTTTATTTTTTTTTTAGGGCCATGTTGTGAAATAATGCCTTGACTCCTACTAGGCCACCCATGCAGCTTCTCACTACTAGACAGACACGTGGCTACCATTTTTTAAAATAGCTGTATTTTCACAGCCAACAGTTTCTCCATTTAAGGTTAATTATTATGACCCAGAATTTTAGCTTGCAATATATGAAATAAAAGGCTAATAGTAACCTACTGAGGTTTGCTCATTTCTAATTGAAATAATGGACAGATCTACCCTTCCACAATTGCTGGAGTGAGTCAGTCAGCGGCCCAGAGTCACTGAGGCTGTATGTATGTAAACAAGAAGACAGTTTGGCCTGCCATCTGGGCTTTGCAGTCTAGATCTGTGTATTTTCCATGAATACAAAACACTACTGCTTTCCTTTTGTACATCAGGCAACATACTATCATAGTTACTCACTTAACAGCCTCACACTATTGTCCGTAGTAAGCAAGCAGTTTCCAGCGTCTTTAGAATAAATTCACACAGCAGCCAGGCTGCAGGTCTTGAGCATAAAACTTGAGGAATGAACATGCATGTGCTGAGTATATTTTGCGTATGATCTCTACGTGCAAACAAAAATGTTGCAGGAATGAAGACTAAAGTACCAGTTCCAAGTTCTAAACCTGTCTGTATTATTTTGGCAATTTAATTTAAAGGGTCTTTTTTATATTATATAGCACCAGATTCTACAAAGAGACAGCCTCTAAAAATGTAAATGCACTGATTGAGCTCAATGGAATGAGGTTACTGAGAATAATACCTATAAATGACCGCAGGAGAAGATAAAAAACCAAAATATCACCTCGATTTACCTTGTTACAAATATGCTTTTTCATAACTGCGGGTAAAAGCAAAGCCCTGGTCACATGCTTCCCTTGAGCACTCCAGCAAGCAAGGCCAATATAGTTAATCCTTTAAATCAGGGATAGATCACTTTTTCTCAAGATAGCACAGGTGATGTCAGCAGTGTAGCAATAGTATTGTAGGACTTCACACCATCTATGCAATCCATTTAAAAAACCTGAGTAGACTCTCAGGTGAGAAATCCACACTCATCTGTTTCCTGCAAAAAGACAGTTAACTGAATTTAAAGGTAGTGTAGGTATATTTACATGAGCTGCAGGTGTACAGTATAGAAATCTGAATCCAAAATACATATGTGTGCGATATTATTTTAAATCACATGAAGAAATTTGAAACAGATTTTTGAATCCGCTCTGATGAATTTGATGCAGCTCGAACTATGTCTCCTATGAGACAGCAAACAAGCACAACCCAAGTTAAACAGGTTTGGTAGTTTTTTGCAGTTGTAGTATGCCAAACTCTCCTGACAACTGGGTATTACAGGGCTTATAAAAAAGGACTCTCTTTCTTTTGGCAGAGTACCACTGAATTTTTCCTTTCCACCTCTCCTTTTAGTTACATTTGCTAGGTCTTTAAACCTGGAGGAGCCTACTAGCTGCAACCCCCAGGGAACCATTACGTATTCTTTCAATTTAGTGGTAGAGCCTGTAATTTCTTTTCTCTCTATCCACTAGATGTTTGGACTTTTATTAGTGGTGGTTTTTCTCTGGGTTCTTGTCTCCAACTGCTGGTAACTATTTGTGTCTTGATGTAGTTGCTTGGATGCTTTGGAAAAGTATGAATTTTTCCCTGGGGTGGTTTGAGGGCTTTGGTACTCTGATGTGTTTGGGTGAGTTTGACAAGGAGATTTTCCCCAAGTGTTTGCTTTGCCTCTGCTACCCCGAAGCTGGTACTGCACACAGCAGGAAATGTCCTGACCTGTATATGTATAGTTATTCTTCTTAGAGGGGTTGGATTTTTGCTCTTTATTTTATTATGTGTATAATTTACCTTGGATTAAAGTAAACTCCAAGTTAGCTTATCATCCTGCCTATGGAGGGGGAAGTATTTCACTGCCTACAGGCCTCTGTGGGACTGTGTACAAATTCAAAATAAGGACATAAACTGTATCTGGTCTAAAGAAGTTGCTACTTAGCAAACTGTAGAAGTGTTTATAGTCTGATGGCTGCATATTTATGATTGAACTCTGTTGGTGTTGCACAAAAGTGAGAGTAGCACTAGATGAGATGTGTTTGGTGTGATTCTTTCCTTCTGTTGACAGCATCTCCTTTGCATTTTCTCTTTCAGTTTAGTATGGTTCACCAGCTTGGCTTGGATCTAATTGCTGAGTTTTGTCTTGACTTGGCAGGTTCTTATTTATTGTCCTAATATAATATTGATAGTGTTTGGTTTTGTTACTTGACAAATATCCTGTAGTATATATAATATAAGCAGTCAGAATGATGTAGAAAAAGAAAGCCAGCAACACAGGCAGTAACACGCTTATACCCTGTGTTTTACCAGTGGTAAACGCACAGAAAAAGGATGTTTTGTAAATCCTCTGGTAGTAGACTCTCTAGCCAGGTGTTGGTTTTTTTCTGAAATTCAATGTCATTTTATTTTTTAAATTAATACAAATCTTGATTTTCAAAACACATATAAACAGGAATTTTAGTTGCCAGACTTCTACTTACTACCCCATGATGGGCCCAGCTATAGTGTTTTTTCATTGAGGACTATGTATTTATTAAGCCATTACAAATAATTGGAAGGTGTCTGAACAATTGACTCAAATTCCATAGTCAGTTTAATATGGCATATGTTTGTGCTGCTGCAGAAAGGCCATTTCTACTCTGGAGCTAATGTTCATGTGGCCCCAGCAGGAACCAACTAAAATGGTGTAAGGTGAAAACTAAGCAGAGGGGAAGGTGGGGGAAAGCTTGTTCAGGATGAGCAGCACTTTCCTGAAGAACTTTGCTGTGTGGCTGTGTGAATGCCAGCCCTGGCATGTGCGAACACAGAGAAGCAGCTGAACCACTGAAAGACAGCATCTAACCCTCTGCTTCCATAGCCTGTGCTGTGTCACACATCTACTCCTCTGCCTCAGAGATGTAACTAAGCTTCTTTGTATTGACCCACTTAAACACGAAAACAAACAGCACTCAGACAAGAAGCAATTTCTCTTGTGGAAGAATAAAATGGAAATCTTGATATAGCACACTATATTCCCCAGACTCGTAGGCTGGTTTTGCTTGTGGCCTAGCAGACAGTGCTCTGTGTAATTTTCATTAATTTATTTCTGACCATGTCAGTTTTGTTTCACGGTAAACTAAGCATATAATGTAATGGTCCCAGTAAAGGGAGGGTCTGCAGAATCACAGCTAACATTACTGTGAATCTTCATTAAACAGTAAAGACTGTATGTCCTGTGTTTGGGACTCTCGTTTGAGATAGCACTGTCTCTGCCCACTCTGTTTATTCTTCTCAAAATCAGCATGCCTGAATTTTAGCTCTAAATCCTTTACAAATTGCAGGCATCTTCCTTTGACAAATATTTTGGGGTTTTGTTTGGTTGGGTTTTTTTACATTTAGACCGAATGAATGCGTGCTCATTTTCTAAATCATAATCCCATTCTTCTCTCCAATTCTTGGGTTGTTTTGGTCCCTTGACTTTAGAAAAACATAATTTCAAACACCCTGCCGAAGTAGTATAAAAATATAGTGTTCCATACTTAGAAATTACTCCCTTCGTCTTCTACCTTGGTGATTTATAAGAACAAAGAAAAACATCTGTTTGCTACACATGAAAATCCCTGGTGAGTTAAATTTTTCCAGTTACAGTGCTGGTTTTGAGTGCTTTATGGTCTAGGATGCATGGGTGGAAATACACAAACAACATTTAATAGGCTTGTTCCAAAACCTGAGCAACATAAGAAAGTCTCAATATGGATTGCACGTGCTATGTGTTGTGGTCAGTATTTAATCTTATGTGTAACAAGAGACATTACCTTATGACAGTTGCTGATGTCAGTACAAAATATTCTGACTCACAGAAGTAAATATGTGGGTTTCTGTGCCCAGTATTCCAACCAGAGGTTTCTTATAAGTCTTGCAGGAAGAACATACTTCTGGTTGTGCTCAGAGTGGAGGTGTTGTCGGTATGAACTTGTTTAAGCTAAATTTTGTGTATGGTAAGGAAGGGTGGCAAAAGATACTATGCCATATTGTCTCTATTGCCTTGCACATTCTTTCTCTTTTTTAACATAGCCACCCTGAAAAGAAGGGCAGGTGGCACAGTAAATGCATACAGAATCATTGGTACTCAAAAGGTGTGAGGCTGGGTCAAAACAAACAAGCAAATCTTAATTTATCAATCAGTTTTAATCAGTGTTTGTTCACACAAAAGCTTATATAGTAGCTTGAAAAATAACAAATGACACATGGCTGCTGGATATTAGCATGTTCTCCTAGACAACAGCAAAGAAAGATATTCTGTGGTGCTGCAAGGCTAAAATCAGTGACACTTTTCAGTCCTCAAATAGGAGGTGCCATGCAAAAGCAGTCTGTGACCTTAGATGTTATACCTTTGATGTACCTTTTGATGTTGATAATTTTGTGATCCTATCACTGGTGTAAGCAATCTGTGCTTACAGTTTGTTTCTAACTATGTCTGCATGCAGACACCTAGGGTCCAGTAGAAGTGATCTGCTGAAACACAGTCCTAAGAAATGCCTTAGAGCATGAACAAAGCTGGAGACATGAAGAGTTCTTGTATCGACCATATGAACTGAACCCTTAGAAGTGTAGCGATTACAAGATGGTAATTGGTATTTCATTGATGATGCTATTGACACAAGAGTTCAGAACAGAATGCACTTCCACAAACACCCTTCATTAGAAACAACACTGATTGGGAAATAGATTGAAGTGCCTATAGGTGAACCTTGATCTGGTCCTATACTAATTAAATGTATCATCTGCTTTTGGTTTTTGAATACGGTCATCAAATTGCTCTGTATAGATGGGAGTGGTACAAGCATAGGAAAGAATTATCCACTTAATTCCAGCCTGTGAACATGATCTATATTAATTTCATGGAAAACCATCCTCTCAGGGCTAAGGCATTTAATAGAGCCTCCGTACAAACATCCAGGATTCTGAATTGGGTCCCTTGCTTCAGGATTATAGCCAGAATATATGATTATAATTATGTCAGCAATAAAAAAATCCCTTCCCCCTCAGCATCCTTGTGAAAGATATTTCATTTTCAGAAAAACAAGGCTTTTTAAATGCCTCAATAGCAGATGTTGCTGTTAACGAAGTATCCCAAGGATACATGTATTATGAAACAATCACCTGGAAAGGATGTAAACTGAGCAAAGGAATTTCACTGCAGAGTCATAAATATCTCATTCTGTATAAAGTAACTGCTTTGTTACTGCTATCTATATAAAACTATGGCTGTAATGCAGAAAGAAAAACAAAAGTAAAACAACTTAGCCATAGACACCTGGTCAATAAGAAGAACTAAGTCAGGGCTAAAGCAAGTCAAACAAAGCTGCAGGCAGGTCAGGAAACCTTGTGGCATGGCAGACCTGACAAGACTCAGTTCTGAGGCCTTACAAACTCATTGCAAAGTATTGGCAATACTGTATTACAGGGCTACCTGGTTATATACGTAAAGTAATCGTATTAATGGGTGAAATTTAGCAGTGAGTCAGAAGAACATGTAAGGACCACTGGCTCCTTAATAAATGAAATGAACGGATCAATGTTTCAATATGTAATTTTACTTCTTGTTAATGGTAAATGTGAAGTCTTAAATTGATGCATGTAATTCTGACCCTATAGTTATTATTCCAGTTGATTAACTCCTTACCGCAATTCATGATCTTTCTTAAGTCTCTCTGGACATGATTGAATGATTTTGTGTTTTATATTAGCACTGCTAAAAAGTTTGAGGTGAAACAGAAGTCAACCCCATATGTATTTCAGGGAATAATGAAATAAATACATTGCACTTCTCTGCACTTGACCTTGTTTATAGGTTCATATCCTGCAAAGAGAGACTAGTCTTCCATGGCCTTTACAGAACCAGAGAGCACTGGGAAAGCAATAAAAGGAACAGTCCTGGTTCAGCCAAAAGGGAATAAAAAGAGGATCTAAACGGGGACACAGATTTAATGTCATTAGACTCTGTAAGCTCACAGGTCCTTCATGAACTTGTGAAACTCTGTCTTATTTTGTAAAAATGAGTGACATTTCTGTAAAGAAGCTTTACCTCTGTACACTGTCTGCTGGCAAAAGGCAGTAGGAAAACTGAGTTGGCATTCTTGTAATTCACCTCGACATGCAGTTGCAGGTTCATCCCCTTCATGGCTGTCAACAAGGAATGATAGTACGTAAAAGCTCTATGTGAATTGTTCTTTTCCACCTTTCATTTTGCCTTTCTTTCCTGTGTGCTCTCCATGATCCAAGTTCATTAGCTTCTAATAGAAAACTCTTATAAATTCTTTCAAAACTGCAATGCAGTCAAATAGATGCCAAATCTCCTCCTATATTTTGGGCACATCTTAAGCTGCCAACAAAGTGTTTTCTTGTTTTGGTGTTCTGTGGTCTGCTCAACTTTTCACATGAATAATTCCAAATTTTACACGAATTTTCTTAATAAACATCTAGGTCATGGCCTCAATTTCTCACAGTCCGCTTTCCGGACTGTTTTTCAAACCTTTCACCACCTCTTCCATTTGGATATCAACTTTCTCCAAATACTTTCAACTTATTGCTATAGCAGTGGCTCCAATTCTTGAGCATTCTTTTTGCTAGAACTGTGTATGAGCTAAAAGTCTAAGTTCAGCGTTACAGCAGTAGTCTTGAACTCCAGAGCAACGTGTTGTGTCTCATGTTTTAAGCAGGAGACTCACTCTTCCACTCCAGAGCACAACATGTGGTGTCTCAAATTTGAAGCAGGAGACTCACTCTTTCACCTATTGCCTTGTGCTCCCACAGTGTGTGACTTCTGGTGCACTCTCCCTGCCCCTTCCTCCCCTGGGCTTCTGTAAGCTAGATGAAGGTCATTAGCAGGTCTGTCATGCACCATCCAAGTGAGGCTGGTCCAGGGAGCCTGAAGCAATGCAGAGAAAGAGTAGTTTTAAAGGAAGCCATGCTCCCTAAAAGTAGCTTAACAGGGTGAGCCCAGGCCTAGATATGATACATAAACTCATATGACACACAAAATCAGTATATGTTATATATGCAGTATATATTCCACAACAAGACACTCATGCCCAGCGTGGAAACTCAGGTTTCACAGACTACTTTCCCAGTAGTTCAAGAAGCATTGATTTCTCTTCAGCCCTATAAATGGAACTGTAGTATCTTTAACTCCATGAGAAATGTATGAGTGCTTCTGTCATGCTTTATGAGACTAATTTAAGCTCTTTTCTATGGGGTTAACTCATCCTTTCTCCACAAGAAGCTATTGTGCTTGAAATAGGGAACTCCTTGCTGAGCTCATATGCAGAAAGGAAGTACACAGAAGGTGGAAACAGGGGCAGACTGCTCAGGAGAAATACAGGAACATTGCCTGAGCATGCAGGGGAGGTGACATGCACCTGTGGGAGGTGGGCAATGTCATCACAATGCTGCTGCCTATCACCTTTCAGAAGTCATGGCAATCAGGGAAGTTCCCAATCACAGAAAGAAAACAACTGTTATGATCATCCCCAAGAAGAACAAAAAAGAAGATCCAGGTCAGCGTCACCTCAGTTCCTGGGAAGGCCATGAAACAAACTCATTTTTAGCCACATGAAGATTATTGTGAATGGCTAGCATGGATTCAGTGAGGGCATATCATGCCTGGCTAACCTTATTGCCTTCTGCAATAAGACAATACGAATAAGGAAAACAGTGGATATTGTATACCTTGACTTTAGCAAAGCTAGGGTCTTCCATAGTGTCCCTATAGCCAAAGTGATGAATGTTTGTCTGGATCAGTCGACAATAAGGTGGATGGAAAATTGGCTGACCCATCAGGCTCAAAGGGTGTTCATCATTGCCACAAAATTCCGCTGATGCCCTGTTATGAGTTTATCCCCCTCAGGGGTAAATACTGAGGCCAACAATGTTTATGTCTTTATTAATCACCTGCATAATTTTGCAGGTCTGTACATGACACTAAAACAGGGAGAAGGAGAAGGAAGAGGAGGGGGTCTGATATGCTGGGGGCAGGACTGCTATTTAAAGGGTCCTCCATAAGGACTCCATTTTGCTTATCAAAATACTCCAAGGTCCGTAGGTTTTTATTTTCTAAAGTATTTTGACTGAGTCATGATTTTGCAAAAGTAGCTTACCAAGGAAGGGAAATGTGAGGATTTTATGGAGACCAGCAACATGGCAAAAAAGCACAGTAGTTTGACAAAAGCTGACTCTAAAATAAGCAGCAGAGAAGTTGAACCAGTTCTAATCCCCAAGGAACTGTGCCAGCAAGTACTGATTTGACCCTAGGAGCAAAGAAACTATCCCCTTCTCCTCTCCTCTCCTCTCCTCTCCTCTCCCCTCCTCTCCTCTCCCTCTCCTCTCCTCTCCTCTCCTCTCCTCTCCTCTCCCCTCCTCTCCTCTCCTCTCCTCCCCTGTCCTCCCCTCCCCTGTCCTCTTTCACACATCTCTTACTATCTGTTCTCCACCTGAAGACAACGGGGAGGAGCAAGGGGAGCAATAGTTATCAAGACTCCTTAATCCTGAATCTCAGGGGAATTACTTCACCTTATTTTATCCTATTCCTATTCTTTTTCTTTGTCTCTGCTCTTAAATTTAAAAACAACAAAATCTCAATTGAAAAGCCTGTGGAAAGACATGACTATTAAGGACATGAATACCCAGTGTCCCTGAGCTAAGTTTGGGGTGAGAAGACAACCTGTTTGGCTAAATTTATAGTTTTATGTATGACATCAGCTTTGCTTGGTTCCAGTTAAATTTCATTATTTCTATGTTAATTTATTAATAATGCAGAAGAAACTTTAAAACACTTTTCCTTTAAGATTGAAGCTTTAAACCAGAAGAAAACATAGGTACTTTGATCTGGGGACTCTGTATCCATCACTGTGCTAGGAAAAGAATGCCTGATCCATTACTGGATGTTTATGCAGGTATGAAACAGTACCATCTGCAGCACAGTTTTATTACATGAATTATTTTGAGTCAATTACTGTTTACTCTTGGAATTTAATGCTCAGCTCAAGGCTCTGAAGGCAGCCTCTGGAGAACTGCTGCCTCTACTTACTTGGTGGTTGCCTATGTTTAATATAATCAGCTTGTAGCATACACAGTGGCAAAAACAGCAGTAAAGGATTCATGACATGTAGTTGGGCAAAATTCCAGCCATGCTTAATGTCAGCAAAGTGATGTATTTGGGGATCAGCACAGTCCCTGGGTATAGACAAAAAAGTCAACAGGTGATTAGGAGGAGAAGTGTGCAAGGTCTGGGAGGAAAAGTTTCCAGATGAGAAAAGCATACATCTGCGGGGGAGGGGAAGTTACAGAGACTCTTCTCTGAACTGACACCAGACTTTGATTTAAAGATGGAGATTATAATAGAAGAAATATCAGCCAAAATGAGATTGCAAGCAAAATCCCAAGGGGCAGCATGGGGTGAGCACATCTCCTAGGCAGCAGATGTAATTAGCAGCATTCTGACCAGAGCCTGCAGGTAGACACACACCTCTCCTCTCAGAACTGTGTTGGCAGTGGGTGCAGCAGCATGATGCTCATAGCAGCTAGACTTAATGCAATGAGCCTCTGGACCCACTTACAAATCTGGTTCTCATGAACCTGTACAAAATGGTATATAGTAAGAAATTATTGAATTCCTGGAGGTAGTAACTCCAGGGCCGTGCAGCTGCTTTAACAGTCTTCAGAGTTGTGACTATGGGTTGCAATGCAGTCTTCAGTTCTGTGTGTGTACGTACTTGGAGAATGTTAAAAACTTTACATTTGTAGCAGTGTTTGTCCTGTGTTGCACTTTTTCATTTACATCAATTTTGTTGTCATGGCATGGTAGTGATTGAGCAACTCTACCCTCACAACCTAAACAGAAACTCAATTACCCTTGTAAGTCAGGTTCTGTATGGTGTGGGCACTTAAAGCCCTCATTTAATTCACTAGGAAAAAATATATGATCATAATCTATCAGAATTTGGCCCTTTTTGATTTTCTAATATTTTTCTTACTGCATGTTTGAACAATAAAGGATATTTTAATACCACTCTGAAACATAATTTATGGAGTTAAAATTAAGACCCTGCTTCATTGCTCAAACATATGCAGTGGGTGAACCTGAAGTATTTTCTCTTTTAACAATTTCTTTTCATTCCAGTGATACTTAGTCCAAATCACTAAATTCCTCCTCTTGGTTATTAGCAGCTTCAGTCCTAATAGTCCTCCAAAACTGATAGAATCTAGCAATATTCAACTGCATTCTACTGAATTCAGTGAGCGGAATATTTGTTTCCTTGTGTGAACACATTTTGTGGCAGAATATGCTTGTATTTCTGTAGTGACTGAGCTTGATGATTCCTTCAGATCAGGTATTTCTGGTCTCTTCAGAGATACGTGTTCCATGCACCTTGCTCCTTTTCTAATAACCAGTGCTTACAGTGGCATGAGAAGTGGTGTCAGGGTTGGTGCCAAAGCTGCTGTGGCTTGGAAGCTTCCACATCCCACCTGTGTGTGTGTTTGCATGATGCTGCTTCTGTCTGAATTACCTCCCTGAGAGCCAGGAGCTGCTGCCACATTCCCGGCAGCACACAATTAACCTGTGCGGAGTGACTGCTGCAAGCTGCAATCCAGAGCGAGCGTTTCCAGTCGAGCTGACTCGTTCTGAAGACGATGAGATAATTCGTTGTTTCCTAGGATGAGATTCCCTCTCTAGTGCTATCTTCAGTTTAAGAAGTAGGAAGCTGACTGTGATGCTGTAAGTGCCGAGCTGTGGTTGGGAGCACTTGCTACATCTGTGTTCAAAAAGCAACAAGCTGATATTTAGAGCACAGCACTGTTGTCCTGTGAAACAAACTGTGAGGAAGAGCAAAGAACCTGGGACGGACCCGACGCGAAGGAAGTCACAGTAGGCAGGGCACGGCAAAGACAGGTGGAGCAGAATGGACAATGGCAGGCCACCGGGAGTCAAATTAAAGAGGGCAGGGAGGAAGAAGAAGGGAAGGATGCCCAAAAGCTAGTTAGACAGATGGAGAGTGTAAGTCAGCTGGGAATCTTCCTGTGAGATGCAAGCACCCTTGCATAAGAAATAAGAGAGCAGGGACGACATGTAAAATATGTCACCATTCCCTTTCCACAGATCTTTATTATTCTGTTTTTTAAGGATTTGGCCAAACCTGCAATGACATTAAGCAAACCGAGAACAGTTCTTAGGATAAACATTGAGCTCGGAGATTAGAAAAATCAGTATTGACAGTAGCGGTGCTTCTGACACTCTCCAATATGCCGCATTACCTGTTCCCCCTCCCACCCCCTAGGCTTTAAAGCTGCATCAACACTGTTGTAATGGGTTACATTATATCAGAACAAGAAATACATGAAGATTTCAGGCTTTTGGCTTTTGCATGGTTTTTTGTTATCTTTCTTTAATATGCCTCTCCTTGTTGCTTGAAAATGTCATTCTAGCCAAAGATCTTCTATAATTAAAGAGCAAAACTGTCCAACTAATTAGAAGTTTTCTCTTGCCCTGAGCATAGCTCTGGGCATAGAAATAGGGAGTTTAAGGCAAACTGCACAGCAGTAGGAGTAATTGAATTATTTAAAATGAATGTCTACTTTCTAAACCGTATTCAGTGGGAAAAAATAAACAGCACATCAGGAACAATGGAAAAACGATAGGGGATTTTCCTTAGGAAAGTAATCAAAGCAAAAGTTACAAAAATCCTCTCTAAATTGCATTGAAACAGCGGGCTTTTGTGAAAGCCACTGACTGTCAGGCCCCTAGGGCTTCTGGCCTTGCTTATGCAATAGCTGCACAGGCAGGACTGGCTGCCAGCAGTGGCTTTCATATGGATTTCCTGAAGAAAATGCTACAATAAAATACACATTTAGGTGCTTCTCATTCAGAAGATACTGCCTGCGGTAGAAATGCTTGGGTTCATTCTCACTTTCTGATGATGGAGGGAGAGAAAAGACTTGCCTAATTAGGTACATGTCATCCAAGATTCCCTCTTGCAAATCTCCCATCTCTGATAATGAGGTGTTCCTGCTCCCTCTGCAGGGGCTAAGCAGGCTGCACTCATAAAACAGCCAGCTTTTGCATGCCTGAGAACCAGGTGAGGGCACAACCCCAACCATAACTGTCCTCTCATTAGTGCAGCACTGAATTGCCCAGTTGAATGTCTGGGGCAAATATTGTTTGGGATCTTTTATAGCTGCCTTTCTCACTGTTTTTTTGCAGTGTGATAATGGCAAAAACATTAAGTTAGTTTATTTTGTGCTTGTGCTGATTGCATTTTCTGTTTTGCTAGGTTGGTTTTCTGGGTATGGGATGGTATGCCATCCTTAGGGATGAGCAGCTTACCCTCTTTCACTGATCGGACATGAATGCTATCAATGCTGATTGGTAGAAAGGAGTTAAATGTGACAGAACAAAAGAGAAGCAATCTATAAGCACACCTGTGCTAGCTGCAGCAAAAGTTCCTTATAGCAAACTTTGAACAAAACTCTGCTTAGTTTGCAGACAAAGTCCTGGACTGCACTCATGCATTTCAATAGAGTTTCATTCCTTTAATGAAGCTGCACTTCACTTATTTACCTTATACTTACGTGGCTGTCACCCAAGTGTTTGAAATAGAGATAACAACTGCTCCCCTTTCTTCTTCCTTGGAGACAGGAAAAATGGCTTGATTAATTTATTATAGGTTTTTGTTTGCTTTATGTTTGTATGGATGACTGGGCACAATATGCTGGAGACTGGGTGGGAATAAATTATCAAAGGAGAGCTGTAGCAGAGATGAAAAAAGCGAGATCTGTGAACGTGCATTTCACCTGAGGGTGCTTTCCATAACCTGAAGTCCTTCTCCTAGTGAGTTCTGTTACTTACAGGATGAATTGCTGCAGTTGCTAACAATTTTGAATTTTCAGGCTGTCTGGCTTCATGTCTATATTTTGTTTGCTACCATCAATTCTGGCACCCATCACACATATTTTATTAGTTTATATTCTTCCTCACAGCAATTGTCACAACTTTTTGTCACTTGAATTCTTTGAGCAACCAATTATGTACTTACTCTTAGACTTTGAGTGAAAAAAAACCTTACAATTAAATTCTTATTTTCTGTGATGTGAATATAGTATTCTTAAAATAGAGGATAAACAGGTGTTCTTACTGTAACACCTTAGCTGTGACAAATGGAAAAGGAAATTTATTTCTTACTCCCCTCTGTGAGAAAGGAAGAGGAGGCTTCCATTAGAGAATGGAAAAATGCCCATCTCCTAAGGGAGCTTTTAGCTGGAAAAGGAAGATTTGAAACTGGTCTTTAAATGGTGCTCCACAATTATCTGGGCCCAAAGTGGTGGAATTTTGTCAATAAACTCAGTGAAAACTTCAGCCTTGGTTTTAAAGAAAGCCTCTTCATCCAAAGCTAATAAATCCCTCTGCAGTGGTGAGCACACTGGAAGGATGCCTCTAGGGTGAAGAGAAGTGTGAACTGGCCAGGGAAGCCTTTCCTTACCACACTGGAATGCAGTGATGGGGAGGATGGAAGGACCATGACAGACCACACCATTGCAAGGGGGCCTTAACTGCACACAGAAAACGATGTGAACAGTCATTCTGGGCATCCCCGATGCCTCTTCGGAGTGTTGTATGCACATGCAGTCATCGGCCAGCTGCGCCCAAGCGGCACAAGAGACAAAAAGCCTGATCTGGCACCAGGTAGAGCCTGGAAGCAAGTCTGCTAAAAACACCATTGAAATTTAATGCCTTTGTCTCCTGGGGTTTTATAACACTTTAATGTCCCAAACCACATTCACCTAAATGTCTGCATGCACATTTCAATGGTGCAAGATTTTAATTGTTTCAATATTCTCCTAAAAGCTGAGGCAGAAAGAGGAACTGGTAAGTGCTCAGTGAACTCTCCTGCCTGCTTTCTAAGACAGAAAAGATGACTGATGAGTATGAAATTAATTTGTGCAACCATGTTAAAACCTAGAGATTTTGTAGACTGGCTTATCCTTGTACTACCCTTCAACTTAGCTTGTGATTTCCTTTCATTCTTCCTGCAATGGGTTTGTGTTTGCCCTTTCTGATTATTTTTTCAACTGTTCTTGCCTCTGCTAGTGCACATAGTATAAACAAACATATACACAATACAGGTACAAACAAACACTGTGAAATGTACAAATTTACAAGACCGAGGAAACAGGCAACCAACGAGTTAATTTGGAAGGAGGCAGAAAACAGTAAGGATTTAAAACAGGAAGTAAAGATAAATTAAAAACAGACTGTATTGCTAAATTCATATAAGTATATAAGAAAAGCATTTTTATTTTAAGACAAACCCTCAGACCATGGCCAAAAAAAAAAGCTAGTAATTTTATATAAACAGCTGGAGATACCAAATAAGGACAGAAGTTTTCAGGGGCAAGTGGCTAGGACCTTCTGAAAGGTTAAAATTTGATGTCTAGATATTTAAACACTAAATAGTTCTGAAAATTTCAGGCCATTTTTGTATGATAGGGTATTATTATTTTTGTCTATGGTCTATAAGTGGATTGGGGAAAACTATTCTGGGACACATAAATTCTGTTTTCCACAGTCAGCCTTTCAGACCTCAGAGACATACCTCAAAATTCAGGATGCTCGTTCAAACAGCCATGTAAATTTCCAGTTAATCCATCTCAGAGGACTGGAGATCTGCATTAACCATGCATTGAAGCCCTTTGTGGAGAATCTAGACACTTTATTTCTGATACATACCTTCTTCCCCTTGAGAGGTCAAAAGAGATCTATAGATCTTTTGGGGAAATGGCTGGCTTTATAAATTATTGAGGCATAACTGCAATAATTAGCTGGCTTTTGTCAGCATCATACTCCATATATCACAGAGCTGCTAATCTCTTAGCGTTTTTCAGGGCTTTTGTCTCCTTAGTAGATTATACCTGTATGGTTGGTTTTGATCACTTTACAATGAATATTGTATCACAGTGTACTAAGCATCAACATGTTACTAACTTCTTTAGGATTAAAATGTAAGTGGGTAGTTTTAAAAGGTATTTACCTTGACCAGAAAAATCCAGTGTTTTCCAAACAATTAGATTCTGTAGATTAGGACACTTTTGGATTGTATGCAATATTACTCTGACATTACTGGGCATAATAGGTCCATGTGAACCTGTTTCAGTTCTAAATTGGCTCACAAAGGCAATTCATCATTGTCTCCATCCTGAGGTGTATACATCCATCATGTGCTTCAGGGGATAGTAGCAAGTATTTTAATCCTGCTTTCCAGATAGAAAACTCAACAATGAGAGCTGAACAGGTTTATCAGATATCACAGTGCAGGCCAAGTGAAGCAAGAAATGTAGCTATAGGATACTCTGATGTCCTACCCATTAGAAGTATGTGGCTTTCCTAGAAAAGTTGGGTAAAGACAGATCTGCATTTTAGTTAATTATCCAGACTCAGCTTTTGAGAACTGCTGGCTGAGAAATTAATCCAATTTATTTCACAATGCTAATAGTTGGAAACATCTTAGAGGTAACTCACTACACCCACCCTCCTGGCTTTTCTCCATTGCTCTTTATGCTTATACAGTGTTAATTTGGGTCATCATAAAAACTCTAGGGCATGTACAATTTCTCTTTTGTGGCAGATGGTGCTAGGCTCACATGATGCAGGGCTGATGCTGCAAGGTGATGATCTTGCTGAGCATGGGCTCGTAACGTTCCGGCAGTTTGCTTCTCCAGTCACCATGCTTCAAAGGGCCATAGAAAATAGCTTTGGGCAACCCGTTGGCCGACCTGCACACTTTGAAATATGGTAGAAGGTAGAGATTCAAATGTCAGCTATGATGCCTTGTAGTCCCCTGATGCATCTGACAAATGAACATGAGGCCCATGAAACGTTGGTCAGCGTGTGCTGAACTGAGCCTACAACTTCTGTATCTGGTTTAGATGCTCTTCTAGAGTTGAGCAGACACTGAATCCCAAATGACGGAGCCTTTTGTCACCACCACCCAAACCATCCTTTCAATGCAGAAGGCCTGTGAAATGAATCAAAATGCTGCACTCAAACTCTTGAAAGCATTTCGTGCACAGACCATTGCTCTACTTAACACATTTCAAACTACAGTAACTGCTAATAAGATAAAAAGCAGTGACAAATCAGAGAATATCGCCTCCAACAATCATGCATGACTTACCATGGCAAACACATCCTCGCTGAGTAAGGAGAGTGCTCAGCGTCTGTTTCAGGCCTCCTGCTGCAGCCTTTTATGCTTTTTATTTTTATCCCATTTGTCAAAATAACAGCCCTTTATCAGTGCTGATTGCAGAGATTTTGACTCCTCGCCTGCTGGGTTCCCCCTCTGCTCCATAGGGGTTTCCTAATTGAATATTACCTCTGTGAATAGAAAAGCTTTGAATAAGAACAAGAAAAAAATTATTAACAGTCTCGAAACCTCCCCTGAATCTTCCACCCAGACCTGCACACAAGCTCCTTTTCTCTCCCCAAAGTGCAGAATATTCTTTCAGTGAGCAGCCTCAGCTCTTTTTCTGAAGCTAATCACATTTATTATATGCTGAACATTGTAAATGAACTGCAGTAAGAGCCTAACGTGAGAAGAAGGGGAAGGAGAGAGAGAGGGTCTTTCAAAATAAGTTACAGAAGGTGTCTGGTTTGGTTAGTCACCAGTGCCTCACTTCTCACATTTGTGAGTCAAAAGCAAGGAATTGTTTGCTGTGTTGAGACCTGGCATTAACAATTTCTGCCCATGTCTTGGTGGATGGTGTAGGACTTCGAATTCATCGAAGGATAAATTGTAAACTCTCTTTTCTGGCACTGTTATTCCTACTTAAGCACCAGCAGGCTGCCTGCTGTGGTTCCCTTGAGGAAGGATCGAAAACTTGTATGTCAGCTCTCGATGTGTGTGGGACCTTATGCTTTGAATTGAGACAGGATGAGGATGTTACCTGCCCGGTTCTTACTCTGACCTTGAAGGCTACTACAAATGCTCACATTTAATCCTTTCTCATCAGAAGCCACTGCTCAGGTGCTCTCACTGCATTCCTCAGCAAAGGGGGCAGGAAAAGCCAGAGCTTCAAAGCCAGCTATGCAGATTGGAACCTGCCTGGCTGGTCTGTGAAAAAAAAACAAACAAGAAAAGTCAATGACACTATTGAACACACCTGGCTTCTTCAAAGCAAGGCAGACTTTTTCTGGAAAAGGGAGGCTATGCTGTATTGTTCCCAGGGATTTCTTAGTGTTTCCTGAGTTTCAGAAAGCTCCCTACTCCTCTGCACACAAAATAAATAAAACAATAGATAGAGAGATAGGTAAATAGATAAATAAATAAATAAATGGTTAAATGGATGGGGAGGATGTATGAAAAAGGAGGGAATCAGAAAGGATAGTGTCCTGGTTTCAGCTGGGATAGAGTCAATTTTCTTCTAGCCGGTGCAGTGCCGTGTTTTGAATTTGGTGCAAGAACAACGTTGATAGCACACTGATGGTTTTGGTTGTTGCTGGGTGATGTTTATACTAAGTCATGGACTTTTCAGTTTTTCAGGCCTTGCCAGCAAGAGGGCTGCAGGTGCACAAGAAGCTGGGAGGGGACACAGCCAGGACAGCTGACCCCAACTGGCCAAAGGGATATTCCATACCCTGGGACGTCATGCTGAGTGTATATAAACTGGGGGAAGAAGGAAGCGGGGGACATTCAGTGTTGCGGTGTTTCTCTTCCCAAGTAACCATTATGCGTGCTGGAGCCCTGCTCTCCCAGGGATGGCTGAACACCTGCCTGCCCCTGCGAAGTGGTGAATGAATTCCTTGGTTTGATTTGCTTTTGCTTTGCTTGTGGCTTTTGCACAGCATCTGCTTTACCTATTAAACTGTCTTTATCTCAACCCACAAGTTTTCTCACTTTCACTCTTCCAATCCTCTCCCCCATCCCATGGTGGGAGGAGTGAGTGAGCAGCTGCGTGGGGTTGCCGGCCGGGGTTAAACCGCAACAGATAAATAAACATGGGAAGGACTTAAAAGAGCTGAAGAGAAATTCTTCTCTCTACATCCCTGCTTCTTCAGCCTCCATGCCATCATGGATTTATATTTTCTTCTTTCTTAAAGGGGACTTTGTTCTTCAGATGCTTGTGGAAATAATCTCACAAAGATATTCCATGTAATCTTTCAATTGCATCAGCTCACAATAATGAGAAAACCTGAGGTTTTCCACTCTCCAATTTATGCTAGTTATATTCCATTAAGGGAGGGCAATCTGCACATTCTGCTCCTGCTTTCCCACCTCCAGGGTTATACATCCTTTAGCGCTTTTTTTTATACCATTTCCCCACTTTATGAAGTAGGTTGGTGAATCCATTTATCTGTTATCCAGCTGCATGTGCTGCAAAAAGTTTGCAGCTGGGAGGCACGTCTCCTAGTGAGAGTGAGCAAAAGGGCATCCCTCAGTACCCATCTTCAAAAAGCATCTGTTCTTTATCAAGTGACCTGCTGTTGAATTTCAGCTTTGAAGCAGCATGATCTTGAGAGGAATGCCTGTTAGGAATAGTTAACTGGATGCTGGTACTCCCTGTAGATCATTAACAAGAGGTTAATTACATTCTAATTGCTTGAACAAGCCAGCGGAAAAACGTGGATTTCAGCAAGTTTCCCTATGTGTGTACGTTGGTCTGCAAAGCCAGCACTGGCACGACAGAAAGGGAAGACCCAGAAAGACCCAAGACTGCTGCAGATCAGGCTCAGGTGTTTTCCAGCAGGTAGGCAACACACGATTCTGGTTGCAGGACAGACTCAATCATCACCTCAGGAGAAGGATGGGCTGGGTGGGATGACCAAGGGGGTGGGGGGTCCTATGGCAGCAGAAACTGCTCTGGACAGTCAAGTTTGGGGGAACTCCTGAGGAGCTGGGTCTGCTGCCTCTCCTGTCAACATGAGGGTAGGAGACAGGTTGTGACTGCTGCTGGGAAGCACTGGAGGGATGCTGCTGTCTTACTCCCCAGCTATGCTTCTGTCCTTTATCTGAGCAAAGCAGTGGTGGCTCTGGCTTTGTAAGGTGCTTGAGCAATGGGGAGAACAAGGTCCTGGACATTTAGTTGTTCCTGAGAGCTTGCTGCTGGTCCTGATTGTGCCTGGAAGCAGCCCTGGTTGCAGTCAAGAAAAGGTAAATAATTCTTTTGTAAATGAGGCAAATGAGGCAGTTTGATAGAGCTAAGTACAGACACTAAAGGTGGGACCACAGCTTTGAATTCCCACAGGTGTTTTTTTGAGTAGCGTGCCTCTTCTTATGAGGTCCCGCCAGGTACGTGGAAAAGCATAGCAAATGTGCTTTGCAGTCTGTAATCAAATATGTTGAGTAGCAGAGAAATGGTTAAAGGCCATAGCAGAAGGACGCGCAGTGCTCCTCGCTGCGGTTCTGGCTGTTCACAAGTTGCCCAGTAAGTGCAGCACAAGGGAACAAGCTATTAATAGTTCTGCTCATCATGGCTGCACAGTGAAACAGCGTAATCCTAGCACAAGGGAATACGTGAGCCATGAACTGTAAAGCAAAAACTTCAGGCACAGAAGGCAGCCTTGAAACTATGTAGTAATTAACAAAAGAGGGAAAGAATATATTCAATAGAGCCTCTTCATGAAGCTACAGAAGAATGTCTCTGCATTAAATAAAATGTAATTGAAGCCTGGCACCTGAGCCAGAGTGCAGCGTCCCAGCTCACTCCTACAAATTCTGTAAATGTTTTTGTGAACAGATCAATTAAAGTCTTTGGCATACCGGTGCCTAACAAATGCTGTACATGCTGGAACATGTTCATCTCATTGTGATACACATCCATGTCTTCATTAGGGTTCATGTGTCCTTCTACAACTATGAACTACTTCTGTAAGCCATACGTTTGTAGAAAATTTTGGTGGAAGAGTACAGGCCTGAATTCCTATCAAAAGCGTTGGTAGAAAATTCATATACATTCAGTTTGACAGTGTCTTCAGATAGTAATTTCCAGTGAAGTCTGTAATAAAACAACATGTTTTGGTTATTTGTATGTGGCAAACTCTTACATACACACACACATAGCTTTAGTGTATAATGTGTATTCACAGTTTCCTGAAATTACCAACACTCTGATCATGACTTTCAGGCAAGAAGAAGAAAATCCTATTAGCACATTCCCACAGAGAAAAACAGTATATTTTGGAATAACAGTAGCTACTGAAGGCCTTGAAGATGATATATGTAGGACATAATATTTGAGTAAATATCATAATATTTGTATGTGAGTATTATGCAGTATATTTATGAAGAAACCTTCTCTATTAAATGTTTATACCTTGATTAAATCCTGTAAAAAATGCTAAGTATATTTCCAGGCATGTTTCTATTAGCACTTTACAATGTTTGGATCACTTGTATTCAGAAGGTATGTAAATGGCTTTAGCTGGGTCATCCTTTAGCTGGTATTTCTAACAAATATAATGCCATGGGACATTCCCCTTGTCAGAACACATTAATTTTATTATCTAGATTATTATGGCTGTATTTTTTCCTCACCTACTCTACCTTGATGATATGCTGAATTCTCAGATTTTCAATGCTTACGATGCAATTACTTTAAATATAATATAGTGTCTTTTATCCCAGATTTTCACAGACCTTTAAAATTAAGTTTCTGCCAAAACTACCAAAGTGAACAAATTGGTTATGGCCTTTCTACATAGGTGGAACTATCATTGCTAGTGTCATAAATGTTAAAAACATGTACAATAACGTATGCAAATGCTCAAACACAGAGTTTAGAAAAGATAGAGCTGTAGACTACTTATTTAAATATTTCCATTGAATTAAGAATAAAAATTCCAATTTACAGGAATTGTTTTTGTTAAAGAATTTGTTTTAATTCAAGGTGTAGGACAAAAAGAAAAAGCAATTTATACTTTAAAAATGGGGAGTTGAATGCGAGCTCTCACCCTCTCAGATGTCTTATTAATCAAGTCCTAGTGCCTTTTCTATTTCTGCTTTAACATGAACAGTCACTGGGAAAACGAAATAAGAAGGTATTTGAAATCATGTCCCTCACATCCTAGCTGACTGGCTTTTCAGCTGCTAGGCTAATAACTCATTTCTAATCGCTCTCATTTGTTTCACATTCTCTTAGCTTTCTATTAAGGCTTTTTCAAAATTGTTATCTTTATTTTTTATTTTAATTCACTCTCTCTCCAAATGCATAAACATTAGGGTTTGAAAAATAGCCTGGCTAGGAAGGAAATATATCTGTAGTACAGAGGGCAAACTGTCTTGGGTAAGGTTTATCAAAGGAGAAAGCACAGGATTATGAAGGAATAAAAATTAAGATATACCAGAAGCTGGGTCTTTCTGAGTCACCATGTTCCTTTAGAAATAATTTATTTGCAATGAACAGGAGAAAAGATGTAACATAAGTAATTAATACCAAATTCACCTAAATCTTGTTTTAATAACTTCATTAATAATGTGATTAATATACTGTAACTTTTGTCCTGGTTGTAAAAATGGCCATCAAATACTTAATTAGTCCTTCTGTGATGAATAATAGGCAGGATTGGCCAAATCTGCCTGGACAAAAATCTAGGCAGCCTAACTCCAGGTGATGTCCTGTCAGTAGAGCGCTTGTAGATATCAGTAAGGGAGATGTCCTACCTGGACACTGAACAACCTCTACTCTTATAGAGCTCTTGACCTTAAAACCAGATTACAGTGATTTTGGTCTGCTATCTGGCAAATGTAGTATAGGCATATACTTATATGTTGTCATTTTATGGCTACCTCATTAGTTTGCTACAGGCAGTATGAAAATGTTGGAACAAGCAAAGTCTGCAATGATATTAGAGACAAAAGTTTCAGAAATGGATCCTTAGTGTCTGGATGTCTATTTTCATCTAACCATGATCACAACACACAAAGACTATGCCAGTGGTACTACAAGAAGCCTACATTTCTAGGGAATCCAGCCTCTGGTCTCTGCTAGTCATAAAACATTTCTATAGGCAAGAAGAATTTTTTTGAATGTACCGTGGGGTTTTTCCATGTTAATAATACTGCAGGCCTTTAACTTCTTGAACACCTAATGCCATTTGATTGAGAAGGAACTCAGTGGAGGACAAATGAGGATAAGAATGT
The DNA here is from genome assembly GCA_035590275.1 of Ibycter americanus. NCBI lineage: Eukaryota > Metazoa > Chordata > Aves > Falconiformes > Falconidae > Ibycter > Ibycter americanus. Next base: position 80,036,029 of record JAVJGI010000040.1, on the reverse strand, counting down.
ATAGGGCAGCACCTCTGCGTGTAGGGGATGATGTTCATGTCTGCCAGCATCTGGCTTTGTGCAGCTGCCACCCTCCCTGCCTGCCATGGCACTGCCTCGTGGGCATGGTCACCCCGCGACCAACAGATGAGAGGGGCTGGCACCACTGGAGAGGAGCAGGGCACCTGGCAAATCCCTTCCATTTTCTTTTAATGGCATAGCATCTTTTCCAGAGGAAAGCATTCTCCAGAAGAGCACACAAGCACCAAATATTCACCTGTTAGCAAAAAAGAGAAGTTTTCATTAATTCCTTCAGAAGTGCAGATGTATTAATCACTGCAGCTTAGACTGATAGCAGTCCTTCCCACATTTTATATACTATCTTTGCTTATTAAAAAAAAAAGAAAAGGAAAGAAAAGCTGTGAAATAAAGTGATGTGCTATTGAACTTGAGCCAATCCCTCTGAGTGGGGCGTGTTCTATGTGATGTTAGTCAACAAGGAAAAAACAAGCACAGAACTGCTTTAATTACTTGAACTAGTCACCTAAAACTCCATATAAACTGACTGACTCTCCAAAGAGAAGGAAATCACTGTTTTCTCTGCTACTGGAAAGGGAAATGCTGAGCTTAAAAAAAACTAATAAAAAACTTCATTTGCATGAGGTTTCTACCCAGAATTCCTCCCATGACAGTTGGATTAGGGAAGTAAATATACAAGAAGCACAAAACATGGATAACATTTTTGGCACGAAAGGTACTGTCAGCAGCACCTCCTGCACTCCAGCATTGGTCTTCTATCACTAAGGGAGAAATGACGTGAAGCTGGCACCTCTGTGTGGTAACATGCAATACCACGGTTTCTTTGCCCCAACGCTCAGGAACAGTCTTCCCTAGTTGTCTGCTAAAGAAAGTTGAAATCATGAGAGCTGGACTAGCCTTTTCCCAAGGGGCTGGAGACAGTTTTGTCTGAAGGCACCTGAGATTTGAAGAACGGTCTGTTGTGGTCTTGGAGAACAGAGGCAGGCCAGTGGGATGCAATGCTTAGTGGCTTAGAGGTAAGAGATCAGATCAAAGGTCTCTGCTCTGCCTTTTATCAATAACTCCCTGTGGACCTCTCCATGCTTGAGTTCACACCTTTCCTACCCACGGATAGGTCATACTATGTTTTTGCAACTCCTTTATACTAATGCAGTAACCTTTGTAGAACAACTTTCCTTTTCTGAGTAGCTGTGCAGCAACTACCTGTTGGTGGAGACACATCAGCAGACATCAGCAGACAAGGTGAGAGAGAAATTATATGGCAAGGAGACATTTACTTACTGAAAGCCAAACTGCAAAGAGGAAGAAGGAGTTAATTTCTGCTAAAGTTGAGTCTGGTAAGTGGTGTGTTTCATTTTCTGTATAACCAGTTACTGTGTTTCTGCAAGTTGAGGCTGCACCTTCCATAATTTTCCTGGCTACTCTAGAAACTAATCAGGAATTTCAAAGAAATAACAAGATGCAGAGAGCTAAAATCTATTATCATTGTGAAATCATGTTTTTCTGCAATATTAATCAACATGGCTCAGCCTTTGAGTATAAATTTCTCAATTTACTTTTTCCATCAGAATATTCTAGAAAACACACATCCCATTTTGGAAATACTTCAAGTACAACACACAAGAAATACAAAGTCAAAATCAAATCGCAACGAATTCTGACACTGGGGCTGAGGAGTTATGCAAGACAAACTATTGAAGTTATGCAAGCACCTTTGGCCCAAAGAGGCTGCCAGATAGTCTCCTGGGCTGTCAAGTAAAGCTGGAAAGAAAGTCGTGTTGTTGAATTTTCAAGTTGATTGCTGTGCGAACGGAGGTAATTTTCTCACACTTGACAAAACAGACACAAAAGAGAAATGGACAGTGTAGCAAAAAGTAGGGAAGCATGGTTTTGAGTTCATGTTCTCAGGGTACGTGGCAGCTGGTCAGTCACAGATGGATGCTCTGGGCTGGCAGGTCGGCCATGACAGCTGTTGCTTTAAACCTTGGCTTGCTTCCCTAGTCCTCAGCATCATCAGGATGAGTTGAATAAATCTCTTCCCTTGCTCCTTGCAGACTAGGCCCAAGTGAAGGTGTCGCTCTGTGCGATGGCGATGGTGCGGTGCAATACAGCTCAGCTCCGGGTCTGGAGGAATGACAGGAGAGGGGATAGGACAAGGTGGGGGTCTGTGAAGAAGGGCTTACAGCCACGGGATGATGGAGCAAGAGCTCATGCAGCTCAGAGCATCCGAGCTGGGTATCCCAACAGCTGAGGCTTGTGCACAAAGATGAAAGTTATCCAGCCCTGCTAGCCTTATGCCAGAGCACCCTGTAGCAACTCAGCACCTGTTTCTTTTGGTCCATAGTGCTGTATTCCTCTTTGGGTGTGCATATATAAAGCTCCTCAGAATAAACTGATTACTGCTATAAATAAAGTATGATATATTGGAGTCACCAATTAGACCTCATTTTTCTCCTTCACTTAGAGATCTTAACACCACAGCTTTTGAAAATGAATAGTTTATTGTGTTTGAATACTCCTACATTTGTCTCCTCTTTGTATTCTTTCTGCCATTAGTCATTAGAGACTATCTAATGACTACTAACTACTGGCATAGGTGATGACATATAACATGTAATGAATTTTCACCAGTTTCCTCCAGGTGAGCTAGCAGATTGGTGGCCTTAGTTAATACCAGTATCTTTTTCTATTACACACGATTGCTACTCAACATAAGGTTGCAATCACAAAAGGAAGAAATAAGAAAAATATAACTAACTGATAGCTCCTGTGTTCCTTGCCCCAGTTCACCCCAGAGACAGTAATGTACCAAACCTCTATAAATGTCCTTTTCCTCTCCTTCTCTGAATACCTGCAACCTTTGATACAGCAGTCCCTTCCCTGATGCCACCAGGCAGGATTGGCCAAATGACCAGCATTTTTACGTCTCAGCTTAGGCCTTTCTAAGCCCTCAGCCCCATGGTACACACCTTTGCAGTGAGGCATGCTACAGTGTGGGATGTCTGATGTGAAGACAATGCTAAAAATATCAGCTGGCTGTGCTTCCTGGGTAGGAAGCTCCATGAGGAGAAACTTCCTCCCTTGTCTTGATTGCTTGGGGACCGCAAGAGCCCTGTGACAATCTGTGGCAGGGAAGGGGAGATGTAAGGCAGGGACAGCGAAATGAACCCTGGGCTCAAGATACAAGACGTGACATCTCATGCATCAAACGCTGCTGAACAGAGTGGGGAAATATCTGTGTACGCTGAGCTCGCAGCTGACGAGACAGAGAGGTTGTATTTGTCATTTCTAGCAAAGTCTGAGAGCACATGCTGAAGAACCAGAGGAGCTCCGTTGCCTCCAGGAAATTCCGAAAATCTTTTAGATTTTGGTGAAATCACAACCAGGAAGTCCTGAAAGAGATTTCCTTCAGTACATTGCATCAGGGACAAACATAACTGTAGTGCATGTACTTTCACCACCTAAAATGTCATCTGTTTCACTGTTCTGGTAGTAATTGTTGGGGCACAGGCACAATCACAGTCAATGTTTTCCAAAACAGATTACACAGAAACCAATCTAGATACCTAGGTACCGCTACAGCATGACTAGTATTGAACAAAATAATGTTCACAGTCTCATGTTGGTTTGGAATTGGAACATATTTATTCATTCATATTATTTAGAACTTTTTTTTTATACAAAGGTACTCATTAGAGAAAGAATGTTCTGTATGGCTGAAGAAATGAAAGGGTCTTTAATAATTAATCTTAAAAATGGGATATATATGTATCTAATGCATGTATGTATAATACTTATATATGTATATAACTCTATTATATGTGCAGATTTTTAATATGGAAATGCAGGAATGACACAGTGTTTTCAGTTCAAATAGCATAAGCATATTAAATTTGAAAGCACAAACAAGAGCGAAATACAGCATTTAGTCTTCCAAACCTGAGAAAACATTCCATTTAAGAGGAAATGGGGGCCAAAGCATTTCAGTACTTGGAGAATGCAAATTATCATGTAGCTAATTTACCCTGGGCAAATGAGCTGCATTGCCTAGAGGGCAGGACTTCTCTCTAGACTAAGAAAAAACACAGATTGGATCAAGTTTACATTTATGAGAAGAAAAAGGTAAATTTGTTTACAAAACCTTTTATTTTCTTTCCTTGTATAAAAAATAGATGAAAAAGTGCTTCTCATGGTGCTTGTGTTTTACTGAATACAGGGATAGGGATTTCCTCATGTGCAGAAAAGGATGTCTTCTGATTTCATTATGCATGGTCTTTGCTGTGCTGGGAATCAGGACCTAAGCAGTGCTCTTCTCTGCTCCTCTAGTCTCCATCCCCAAGAGACACAAGGAAATTCTTGGCACCCTTTAGCTCCTCGGGGGCCACTGCAGAGATGCTGGCCAGCCTGCTTGGTTTTGTAGCCTACCACAGATAGAATAAAAATCTAACGACAAACTGGGATTCCTGGAAAAGCAAATCTGATAACCTGGCCATGATGGTAGCAAAGATTTGTGCCTCTGCCACACATTGCAGCTGGGCTGCCCTGCAAGCACGGGAAGAGGGAGATGTGCTCTGTACCAAAACCTGTGTGAACTGCACCACGGAGCAGTCCCAATAAGGGAAGTACAGGTTCCCCTCTGCCCAGCACAGCAAAAAGAGGGAGAAACAGCTTCTCCCTTAGTGACCAGAGGCCTGCTGACAAGGAAAAGCAAGTCATCAGTGCTTCAGTCTAACAAACCTTTGGCTAGACATCAGGAGAATGATGTTTCCCACAAAGCCAGGCCTCCTTTGCCCTCTTTCTGCAGGTTTTCTGTGGCAAATTTGGGGGAGGGCGGGGGTGTGTGTGTGTGATGTAAACATAAATCTAGATTAACTTTTCTGTAGAGAATAAGATTTCACAGGGTTAATTTCTATTTCAGAGAGGAAGATGAACTGAAAAATACTGAAAGTGAATGCATGTATAAGAATTTCTTCAGGGTATATATTCCTCTATTGCAGATTGTGCAGCCAGGCTGTGTGTAAGACTTTGCCTGCTGAGGCTGTGCTTTTTTTCCCCCCAGTTTTATTTTAAGTAGCATCCATAGAAATCTTGCCAAGCAAGACACTGGTGCCAACTCATATGCTGCATATGGCCTGAAGTGCTGGGCTGTTTGGGGTTTTGTTTGGGCACGAGGAGGAGAACAACGTTGTTTTGCTTCACACACATGATCCCAGAGTCCTCCCATTTCACTGGGTTTTCAGGAAATGAACATATGGCTTCGGAAAATCCAGCTCCTCATCTTCAGCTATGTCAGCTGTAATGAGGGGAAGAGCGGCACAAAACACAGGCACGTCACTCACACATATGTGTCTAGCACAGGAAAAATACCTTCAAAGAAAGCTGAAGGAGTTGGATACTTCATTCAGGAAGACAGCACTCGGATTTGGGTACTAAACTGTCATCATCTTTTTGGAAGTCATAGCCGTATGCTTTCAAAATGTGCTGCCAAAGGGGCTGTATCGATCTGTTGTGCATCATTTGCGAGCAGTTCTCACAACGTCTTAATTCTCAAGTCCAAAAAGTGGTCTTCAGCAGAAAAACAAATGTTCACCTTTATGAAGGTTGGGCTTCAAGCCACAATTTGTCTGTGATGCTGCTCAGAAAAAGGCCACAATTTATTTTTTTAACATAAGGAAATACTTTCTTTTTTACCTCTTGCCCACCAGTGGCTGAAACTGTGATATTTTCAAACCTGCCAATGCAATAAGTATGGATGAGCAATTGAAACTCTAGGGATTTTCAGCTTGATAGCTGGAAATTTTAGCAAGTTAAGTAAAAAAAAAAAAAAAAAAGAGTATTATTTAGTGTCTCTGTACACTGCAAAAGTGAAGGGGAGCTCTGCTGTTTGCTGTGATAGATGCAGATCAGGCCATCCACTAAATATCACTAGCCCTGCTGTTGCATGCTGTACTAAGAGAGCGAAAATGGTCAAATAATAAGAGAGAATAAAATTCTTGTCTACTTAGCTTAATTTGAGTAATTATTTCATTTCTGCTTTTCTTCTGAACTCCCTGACTGAGGGCTCATATCACAAATGTTGAGAACATAAGCGTTTCCCCAGGAATTTCAAAGGCTATCAGAAATGGGAAGCACCATATTGTAAAATCCATTGTCATTAAAGCTCAATAACTGATAAATCCCACTGTTATGCAAATTGGTAGTCCTAGAATTGGAGGAAAATAGTTACTACTTTGTTAGTCTGCTGCTAGCTTTGCCAGTTAAGTGAACAGTTATAATTTACTGCTCCATGCATGATATCTTCACAGTTTCTTCTGAGTGAACTTAAAGGGTGGACACTTGACCATGGTAATGGAAGCAGATGAAGTCAAGTTCCCAGCACCAGCTAGGCAGTAAAAGACAGATGTAATTTTGAGGACTACAATCCAAGATCAGTGACATTTCAAAAGTACCTTGAAATTGTTTACTGTCATTAAAGCACAAATGCCTTTCACTGGATGTGAAACTAGAGTATTAGATGTCTGCTCTTGTTCCAATGTCTCTTAAATGAACAAGCTTTAAATACATTGCTTTTTATATGCTGCACTTTTGTGTTCTTTTATGTAATGATTATTCAGAGCATTTTCTTTGGGATAGAGTTTGTCAGTCAGATGGAAGTTATTTGATTTCACAAACACATTCACATTGCAAGACATGTGCCTTTTCTACTGAACATTAATGCAAATACATGCACTCTACCTAGTTTAAGAAGACACCATTCTGTTAGAGCTCCCATGCTAATCTGCAGCTTTGCTCTGGCCCCTTTACACAAAATCAAAGTGAAGAAAAGGTATGAAGATGTTCAGAATTCCCTGGCAGTAGCGACAGGGGAACTCCTCTGACCATGCACAGCAGAAAGCAGTCATGAAATTGCCCTTTGAGTACCTCATGCAAGTTTAAACATGGAAATGATAAGTGTAGGACCGGACAGAGGGGTATCAAAGATTATACAGTTTTAGGGTAATTTTGTATTACATGGGTCAACCCCAGGGAGATGACTGGAGTTCGAACATTCCCAGAGCTGCCTAAGTTGCATGCCAGCTGCAGGGCACACTGGAACATGAAGTATTTATGCCCTACCTTAATGACCTAGTCTCAGTTTCAGAGCCCTGCTGCTCTGCCTACCTGGGGACAGCAAGATGAAGCTCACTGTGAGTCCCCCTCCAACCCCCCGACACGGCTTTTCTGGCCAGCAAGAGATAAAAATCAAACCTGCTGCAGTGTGTTATGTAACAACTT